>CM046448.1:26621560-27011560 GCA_025506515.1 Flaveria trinervia
AAAAGAAAATCCCAACGAACCCCTGCTCAGGCTATTGAGTCTGTGCAGGCCCCCAAATACTCAACCTTACAGGAGAAGTAGATTGCCAGAGCTCCCACTTCTCCTAAGGAGCAACCCACTCCCATTACTTACCTATCAGGCTGAGGTTCCTCAAGCTCAACCTGATGAGCTCATTAGCCAAACAACGTAAGCCTTCACTCTGAGTCTCGACACTCAAGTGAACAACCTTCAAGGGACAGCTACCATCCCCAGCCTTTGGATCTAAACCAACCAATTCCCACCTATCCTTTTACACTGATGAAGAATTGGATTCAGTGAGTACCATGAGTCTCTCTTCTCCTCCCCTACTCAAAGAGATGAGTACCTCTGACTCTCCTCAGTCTATCCCTCATCAGTCACCTATTACTGAGGTGGACACATCGAACCTGTTCAGGATGGTCCATATGGAAGAGGCTCCCCACTTTGAAAGTGATTACATCATTAAGACCTCCACCATGGCAACTCAGCCCATTGGCATCTTAACTGAGGTTGCCATGAGCAGAGGAAAACCAGCAGCCAAGAACTCACGCTGGTGGTGAAGAAGGGATTTGGTCCAATTCTCTCATCCCCCAGATTCTTCTGATGAGATGAGGGGAATTTGAGACTAAAGGTAACACAATTGTCACAAACATGCACCTATCTAGTCTCTAAGGTTAGTCACTTGGAATCTCAGGTGACTACCCTGCAAAACAGGGTCAATGATCAGCAACTCCAGATTTCATATCTGCAGGAAAAACTAGCTGAGAGACCTTTAAAGAGAGCTCAACCAGGAACACAAGAACCTGTGGAAGTGACTGATTTAGCCTCCCGCTCACCTATGCAAGTGGGTGATGCTACCAAAAGGGGGAGAAAGTTTCACAACCACAGAACTGGGAGTTCTTCAAGAGAATGGACATAGAGGACTCACCATCCTCTCTGCTGTTGTGCATTCTCAGCAACTTCCTCAAGTTCACATTAATATGGACTCTATAGACTCTTCATCAGGAGTCTCTTTGAGGAAGGTAATACAAGGGCTGTCTCACTCTCCACCACATGGAACTGGCAACTACATTATCAGATGGAGGTATGATGATGACAGAAGAGGCCCTCATACTTCACAGAGTTCAAGGTCAACAAGAAGTCTTTCAGTTCCAAGCCTGAGCTTCTATGAAGGACTGGATTTGGTCAACATGCCACTGTGCAACCCAAGCAAATCCAAGCAAATCAGACAAGCTGACAGGCTGGTCCAAGAATCCAAGACAGGATCCTTGCAGAATTCTCTCTAAGAAGGAGACTTAGGCAATCAGGCAATGTCATCGGTCAACTGGATGCTGAGGTGGACCCTAAATTAGTTTCATAGGGGAAACCTTGGCTGAAGGCCCAGTGGCAGAACCTGAGACCCCTTCTCACCATCAACCAACTGCTGGCGCAGAGGTCCAAACTCCATCTGAGACACCTGCTGGTGAAGGGGTCTCTCAGCCTCTCTGGCCAGAGCATGGAAGCTACACCAAGCAATGACGGCCAAGCCTCAATCCACCCTGATCACAAAGGTCTGTTGGTGACAAAGGGAAAGGAAATGACTCCTGAGAATTGAGGAGAAGAGAGAAGAGAGGAAAGGAGGCTAAGGGGAGAAAGTTCTTCTGGGTCATCAAAATTTATGCAAGCTGCAATCAGGGCTGTCCCCACCAAACACTCAAAATGAGAACAAAGGGCAGTCAGGATTAATTATGTACAGACAGAACTATGATGTTGATGAATCATCTCCCTCCCCTTAGAAGAGTTTGAATGAATTGCTGACATGGAATTCAAGAGAGATAAAGGAGAAAAGAGGATGCAAGTTACTTCTCCAATTCAAGAGGAGAGAAGACAGAAAAGACTTCACAACATACTCCTCTCTCTCTCCAGTTCAAGAAAGTCCTGCACAGGAAGATGTGGCTCCACAAGAACCTCAGGTAGATAAAGAAGAGATAGAATCAAAATGATAAACTACCTGAGTGCCACAGGCTTCTATCAGGCAAACACTTCTTCCCCTGTCCTATGACTTCATTGAGTTCGAGTACTTAAAGCAACTTGAACTTGAGTTAGTCAAGAAAGAAAAACAACCAAAAGGAAGCTAAGGGAAGAAGCTGCAAAGTCAAGAGCCATCATTCAAAAGAATGCAAAGAAGTCTGCTGACAGACAAAGAATGATGAGCTTCTTGAAGTCATATGGATTCTCCGGAAGGAGACTTGGTCCCATGTCGCTATCTACAATGGATGAGCATATAAGGGTAATCAAGCAGAAGATTAAAAGTGGTGAACTCATTGCTTTGCACTCTCTTCCAAGTCAAGTCCCACTTAAGTAGAGGTCAAGTTTGAACAACCAGAGACACCTGAACCAGAACCTCCAGCTGAGCCTCACAAACTTCATCTTCTGATCCAAGACAGGGTCAAACTCCTCTCCTTCTGAACCTGTGAGGAGGTACAACCCAACAGAAGACACTGATGATCAACATGGTGCTGCAGACCAGTCTTCTCAGTTAAAGACATTAAAGAGGAAGAAGAAAATGGCTCTAAACCAAAGGACTAAAAAGAAGAAGCCAAAGTCATCTACCTCTACACCCAGGCTGAATCAGATCAACCTGAGGAAGTGCATGATGAGGCAGCGCCAATCAACTCCAATGCAAGTGGCTCCTCTAGCAACCGAGACACCCATCTTATCCTGGACTTACTCTACCAATCAGAAAGATGGAATGTTATCAGCGATCAAGGTGTTGAAACGTCTACTCATGGCAACATAATCAACTTACCTCTGCATGATCTCTTTGAAATGAGAAGATACTATGAGAGTCTTGATAATCCTGACCATCAATGAAGAAAGGGATGGTCTTGATTATTCTGAAGACTACAAACATTTAAAGATCTTCTAAGTGTTTTGGTAGCATCAGCCTAGGGGGAGTTTGTAAGGATTCCTGAAGTCTGATGCAACCCAAAACTGCCTAAGTGTTTCAGCAACATGCACTAAGTACTGAAGTGAAGAATGCTTCGGAAAATTACACAAAGCATTAGAAAATACTCCAAGTGTAATATCTTCCGAAGCCAAGACCAATATCTTCCGAAGCCTAACATGAAGTCTTCCGAAGCTTGAAGAGACAAAGTCTTCCGAAGCTTCAAACCTATGAAGACAGATTTCTTCCGAAGACTTTTAGTACACATGCTTTATCTGATGTACTGTTCCATAAAGCACCTTTTCCGCTGCGTCTCTGAATAAGTCACCAACTTACAAGAGTTGGTGAAAAGTCCATGCTTTTGGTAACTGTACATTGAGGTCTTGAGTCTGAAACTTTCCACTTTATGTACTTTATCCTTTTATAATGTAAAGGATGTGAGCTATGGCATGTCATAGTCATAAGGTCAAAAGGCAGATATGCCTTTTGATCCTACAATTGATTTTGTTAGTGTCTAGTCAATTGTATCCAGCTGGCCTTCATAGTATAGCCGGCTGTAGGTTGTAGTATAAGTATTCCAAGTTCTTGTATCTTTCGGTAATGCTTTGTAACACTTGTAAAAGAACTTGAGAAAGCAATATACTGCTCCCTTGAAAACTATACTCTCTTGTTCTGTCTCTTGCTTTACTTGTGTTCTCCGCATCACCTTTGGTTACCTAGTTCACTGTTTGATTAAGATTTAGTTAATCTCCTCATTGTGTTGTTGTGTTGTAATTGTGTTCAAGCCCTTGAACGATCCTGCAATGATGATGATGATGACGACGACGACGACGATGATGATGACAACGACAATGATGACGATGATGATGATGACGATGATGACGATGGTGATAATGATGATGACGACGACGTCAACGGGGATGATGATGATGACGACGACGAGGATGATGATGACGAAGACAACGACGATAATGATAACGATGATGATGACGACGACGATGATGATGATAATGATGACGACGGCAATGATGACGACGATGACGACGACGATGACGACGACGACGACGACGATGACGATGACAACGATGACAACGATGGCCATGAGGATGATGATGATCATGATGCTAAGGAGGAGGAGAAGAGGATGATGATGAGGATGATATTGATGACGACGACGACGACGACGATGAGGATGATGATGAGGATGAGGATGATGATGATATTATAATTATTATTAATATTAATATTAATAACAATAAAAATAAAAACAATAAGAATAAGAATAGTAATAGTAAGAGTAATAATAAAATTAATAGTAATATTAATAATAATAATTATTATTATTATATTATAATTAATTATAATTATAATTATAATTATAGTTATAGTTATAAGTGTAAGGAGGGGGTTAGAGAACAAAGAGGGCAATGGCGGAGCGATGGTGTTCATGGTGGAGGAACCATGTTAGTCAAGCGGTGGCGGTGGAGATGTGTACCGGTGGTGGTCGGAGATTATGGGCATAAGGATTTTATTAGTTTTTGAGTTAACTAGGAGTCACACCACGCGCTTCATTGTGAGTTATGCTCCATTTACAAAACATATGGGATGTTTAAAAGGCTTCATGTACATTCTGGTCTATACCAACTTAGTTTTAGTAAAGTCGTGTATTACACGGGTGAAAAAATAAAATATCAATATAATAAATTTATTAGTTATACATGTTATTTTAAAATATGAAATGACTAAAATAATAAAACTATGATATTAACTTTTTAAAATTAGATTTTTAAATTTTTTGTTAAAAATAAAATTTTGGTTCTAAAACAAACCATATAAAAATATCATGTTAAGTTTTTTTCCCATTAATCATCTTCGACACCACCCTACCCTCAACATCCGACAATTCCTCCTACAACAACACCACCACCTCGCTACAAAATTACTATTAAGGATTTTTAATTTTTAATTTTATAATTTGATTAAGGATTGAGGGACTAACCTCGGTGGAGGTTTGAATAGAGAAAGTGAAGGTGTTGGGTAGTGTGGAGGGGTGTCCACACCACAATATACCACACACCCTCCAATCAAATTATGTTATATCATACTATATGACAAACTTAATTTGATGGTGATAGTTTTGTCACACCATATCACATCACACAACACACATAGATATAGAGTTAGTGGTCAACAAGCTGAGAAGGTGAAAACATACGGCATAGAGGGGGGCATTGGTAATGTTGCCGCTCGGCGCCGACACATGTCACATCCTCATAGCGTGGATGCCCCACCCCGCATGGTGGTGGTGGTTGTGATAGTGGTTGGGCGGTGGTGGTGTTTTTTGGGTGATGCGAAATGGGGTTGTTGTTGTGAGGCTACTTTTTTCAACTTGGGACCCATCTTTCTATTATAATAAAATGGTAACTTGATGTGCCACGTGTCAGCACCACAGTCATCCTCACCAAAATTTTCCCGCCTCTCTCTCATCTTAAATAATTACTTTAATTACTAATAATTTTATTTAACATTCTTTGTATTTGATAAATTAAAAAAGAGATCTATTTATTAATGATATTTTTAAATAAACAGTTTTTTTATAATTAATAATTTTTAAAGCAAAAAACTTTTTTAAAAATATGAATATTTTAGAAATTGGTATTTTTAAAAATCAGTTTTTTTAAAACCCGAAAATAATTAAATTTGGAGTTATAATAAGAATTTTAAAATTGTCATTTTTATACGGTTTGTTTTAGAAAAAAAGATATTTTTTGGAAAAGAATTTAAATTTTAAAAAAAATTTGATATCACTGTTTTAGTTATTCATTTCTCATACTTAATTTTAGTTATATATATGTTAGAATATTATTTTATAATTAATAAATGATATTATTTTAGTATTTTATTTATTCAATCCGTGTAACACACGAGTTTACTAAAGCTAATACATATATAGAGAGTTTCGTATTTTTTAAGTATCTATTATTTCTTTAATTTCTTAATTGTAGAGGCAACGCAATTTCATACACTAAACTTGTAACTTTTTAAACCTAAGGATGAAAGATAAAATATGAGTAAATGCAAGCGACCATCAGGGTAATTTACTCTTTTACTAATTAGTTTATATCCACGTTTAGTTACAAATATCTATTCAAGTTAAAATTACAAAACATACAATTATATGTAAAACTAGCGTTAGTAAACCCGTATATTACATTGGTTGAATACATAAAATATTACTATAATCAATTGTTAATTATAAAATGATATTTTAAGATATAATATGACTGAAATTACGTATGAGAAATGAGTATAAATGATAAAGCAATGATATAACTTTTTAAAAATTTGTTTTAAATTTTTTGTTGAAAAATAAACATTTTGTTCCAAAACCAACCGTATAAAAATGTTATTTTTAAAAATTTTCTTATTATAACTCTCAAATTTAATTATTTTTGTTTTAAAAAATTAACTTTTTAAAATTATCAATTTATTTAGAAATAACCTTAATAAATATATTTTTTTCTTAATTTATTAGATATTAAAAAGTGTTAAAATAATATTATTAGTAATTAAGCTAATTAATTAATAGGAGAGAATGCGAGAAACTTTTGTTGAGAATGATTGTGGTGCTGACACGTGTCATCCACATTTATCCTTTTATAAAGTAGTAAGATAAGATAAGATTAAAAAGTATTAAAATAATATTATTAGTATTAAGGTAATTATTTAATAGGAGAGAAAGGCGAGAAACTTTTGTTGAGAATGATTATGATGCTGACACGTGTCATCCACATTTACCTTTTTATTAGAGTAGTAAGATAAATAATAAAACTTAGACTTTTTAAGGCTTAAAAGTATAAAAACTATTATTTGTTAAAATCTACAAAGTAGAAGAACATGTCACATTTTAGTTTTTAATTAATTTGTTTAATCAATGAAAGCAAAGTCATTGTTGATAATTCCACAACAGTAATAAGTACAGAAAATTATAATAGTGACTTAGAGTATTCATATTACCTTCCTCATTCATATATATTAACACAAAGCATGGCATCTCTTTCCATTTCAATCATCTTATTTGTTATATGTACAGTTTTCTGTACCATAATTGTTGCAGATGAAGCTAATGCTCTGCTAAAATGGAAAGGCACCCTCCATAGCGAAAATACCATCATCCTTCTTCCTTCATGGACAACTCAAAACACAGTGTATCCATGCAACTGGTATGGCGTTTTATGTAACGAGAACGCAAGCGTAATCAGATTAAATCTTTCCTCATCGGGTTTAAACGGTACCCTCGATCACTTGTCCTTCTCCTCGTTCCCGAATCTTGCATATTTAGAGCTTAGTTTTAACAACTTCTCTGGGATTATTCCATCTGAAATCCGTCACCTGTCAAAACTTGTTTATCTTGATTTATCCTTTAATCAATTCACCGGAATAATCCCGACAGAGATGGGCAAACTGAGAAATCTTGCCACCCTTCATTTGGTTCAGAATCACCTGAATGGTTCTATTCCGCAAGCTGTATGTCAATTGACATCTCTTTCAGGCTTTGCCTTGGCTAATAACAATCTTTACGGTCCAATTCCTACCTGTTTTGGCCAGTTATCGAATCTGCGTTATGTTTTTCTCGATCGTAACAATATTTCTGGTCCAATTCCTACATCTTTCGGCCAATTAACAAACTTGGGTCGCGTTGATCTGAATCGTAACAATATTTCTGGTTCAATTCCTCATGAATTAGGAAATCTTTATCAACTAGAGGAGCTTCATATGAACAATAACCATCTAACTGGATTCATCCCAGAAACTTTGGTAAATCTGAAGAATCTAACCCTCTTAAATCTGTACGAAAATCAATTAAAGGGATCAATTCCTAGAGAAATAGGTAGGATGACTTCACTCGAAAGGGTGGAGCTGCAGCTGAACAGTCTCACTGGTCCAATTCCTTCGTCTCTAGGTGAACTCAAATCTTTAAAACATATCAGTCTCTATGGAAACAAACTTTCTGGTCCCATACCGCAAGAGTTAGGAAAATTGACATCTCTTTCTACTCTACATTTAGCATTCAACAAACTCAACGGTTCCCTTCCAAGTTCATTTGGTAACCTTCAAGCGCTAGAAGAATTGACGCTTAACAGCAACCATCTTTCTGGTTCTATTCCGCCGGAAATGGGAAAGCTGAAGCTGGTTGAAATTGAATTCACCTACAATAGTTTCTCTGGTAGTTTGCCAGATGAAATCTGTAATGGTGGAAAACTTGAATATCTTCGTGTTGGTAATAATAAACTAACAGGTCAAATTCCAAGGAGCTTGTACAACTGTTCGAGCTTGATCCGAGTTCGCTTCGATGGAAACCAGATTACCGGAGATATTTCCGAGAGCTTTGGTGTCTACCCACAACTCAGTTACATCAATCTCAATGATAACAAGCTATACGGGAAAATCTCAGACAACTGGAGTAAGTGCAGAAACTTAACCGCTATGCAGATCGGTGGGAATCGAATCCAAGGTAGCATACCTAGTTCCCTCGGAAACTCGATTCAGCTGGAAGTTCTTAATCTTTCTTCCAATGATTTGGTTGGAGAGATACCAAGAGAATTTGGAAGGATGACTCGCATGGGGATGCTTCATTTAAGCAATAATCGACTTTCGGGTCTGGTGCCACAAGAACTAGGATCGCTAGCTCAAGTCTTGTTTCTTGACCTATCCATGAATAAGCTGAATGGGTCCATTCCGTCTTCCTTGGGCAGTGTTCAAAACTCGTTTCCTTAAACTTGAGCAATAACGAATTTACTGGTGAAATCCCGGTCCAATTAGGTAGATTAGTTCACTTGTCTATTCTTGATTTGAGCCATAACTTACTCATCAAAGAGATGCCTTCTGGGCTTTCGAGTATGAGTAGCTTGGAGACGCTAAACCTCTCTCACAACGAGCTTTCAGGTTCTATTCCAGAGAGTTTTGGATCGATGAATGCTTTGTTGAACATTGATCTTTCTTTTAATCACTTACACGGTCCCCTTCCAAAAAGCAAAGCTTTCATGAATCTTTCAATAGAATCTTTGCAAGGAAACCAAGATTTGTGTGGAAATGTTAGTGGATTAAAAGAATGTCCATCCGAAAGCGGTTCATCGAAACAAAAACATAACATTGCATTACTGATTGCCCTTCCACTTCTTGGAGCTCTTCTACTTGGTGGTCTAATTGGAATTGTCACCTTTTATAGATGCATATCCAAGACTCGGAGATCGAAGAGTTCGCCATCGACACAGCTTGTGAACAAACATGAGCATGGAAAAAATTTCTTTTCAGTTTCTACTTTCAATGGAAAGGAGACTTATAATGAAATTTTAGCCCAAACAGAGAATTTTAACGAAGCATATTGCGTCGGAATTGGAGGATGTGGAAGCGTGTACAAAGTTAAGCTGTCATCAGGTGATACTATTGCTGTAAAGAGACTTCACTCGTCTTTTGAGGTAATTAATCACAATGAATTCCTAAATGAGATTAGAGCATTGACAAAAATACGACATAGAAACATCGTCAAACTACTTGGCTACTGTTTGCATTCTGATCACTCATTTTTGGTTTATGAGTATCTAGAAGGGGGTAGTTTGGCCGATATGTTGGGAGATAAGACAGCTGAATATTTGGATTGGACAAAGAGGGTGAACATAATCAAAGGTGTTGCATACGCTTTATCGTATATGCATCATGATTGTTCACCAGCCATCATCCACCGTGACATAACAAGTAATAATATTTTGCTTGATTCAGAGTACGAAGCTTGTGTTTCTGATTTCGGTACAGCCAAAATATTGAGCCCAAATTCTTCCAATTGGAGTAATATTGCAGGAACATATGGATACCTTGCACCAGGTAAATTAGTTTTCAATCATACAACTTTTTAACAAGAATGGAACTCATTCGTTAATATTCTTTGCAGAACTCGCTTACACAATGAAGGTAACTGAAAAGTGTGATGTTTATAGTTTTGGTGTTCTGGCATTAGAAATCATCCAAGGAAAGCATCCGGGAGATATCATTACTTCTCTAGCATCTTCAACAACTGAAGTGGTTAAGCTCATAGATATGGTGGATCATCGTCTTCTCTTTCCGAGCCCGAAAATCAAAGAAGCTCTAACATCAATATTAATTCTGGCAATCAAATGCGTCAATTCAAACCTTGAAATGAGGCCTACAATGCTAGAAGTTTCACGAAAAATTGCATACATTATTTCTGGCATGTATGAGACTGTTGATGATGTGCAAGTCAGCTCATGAAAAAGAAGAGTGGATCTGATATTTCTATATCATAGTCAAAGTTTAATGTGTTACGATCTATAAGTCATATACAAACAACTTTCGATAATATGAGTGTTTTTTAAAATCTACATCGATGTTTCTTTTATTATTTTTTGTAAGGCCTTAATTCTTGAGAGACCTAATAGCTAGATTGGCACATCAAAAACATAAAAATTAAACTTTAATCACTCATTCATTCATTAGTTGCATCGAAATTAAAAAACCATTACAAAATATTTTTTAATGAAAACTATCATAAAATTGAAACCATTAACTATGATGCCAGTCATGAGCAGAATAGAAATACGTAGCCTCTCATTCCATGCTAAGCTATTAGTTTTATTCATCCTTATCCTGTCAAATTAATATGCATACAAAAGTCAACGTTGTTGAAAGACTTCTAGTTTGAATTTTAAAGATATATTTTTAACGTCTCAGTATTTATCATACTTTAACATGTATCTAAATACACATGACCATACTTCAAATTTATCAATTACTTTCACATTAACTATCTCATTCACTCTACTTGTCACTTTAGTTTTATCTTTCTTTTTTATCAATACATTAGCAAGTCCTTTACTATATCCCTTCTTTAGCTTTACTTTTTTATCAAACCCCCAGATCCAGGACACCCAGGCATGTAAAATTTGATCAATTGGTGTCATGTATAAGGTCCAAAAATTTATCTATTTGATTACAAATTAGATTTTTAAAAACAACGGAAGTCATTTGAATGCTTTTGATATAGATAATTAATCAATACTTATAGTTATTTCTTGTTTCATGTATCAGAAATTTTAGATTTTATTTTTAAGATGATCAACATTGTCCGTTGATCATAAAAGCAAATCCTCACTCAATAGCTAATTTAACACTTGATTGATTCAATAATTTGTAAGAAGGTAAAGACTTGATTGATATTATTGAATCGTTAGGTTACAATTTATAGAGATCATGAGAAACCCTAAAAATTTAACTGGGCCCGTGAGCTCATTCTAACCAAACCCCAATAATTGAATTATTATTGATAATTTTGATTACAATATATAGAAAATATAATGCAAACCCTAACAACTTAACTAGCCCATAGACTCATTCTAACCAAACCCTAATAATATATTATAATATAATTTAGGTTTATAAAAATAAACTTTTAAGGAAATTCTGAATGATTTACATGATGGTTAAAACATAAAACTTGATAAAACACAGTTACCTCATAGGCACAAGAATTTAACTAGAAGTCTTCATATTCTCGAGATCATGAATCCAAGCTATGAGGTTTATCCTTGCATATACACCTTGCTTAACCATAATCAATTTTTATCTAGAAACATTTAAAAAATAAAACGTTAACACGAAGCTAGTGAATCATGTTAGTAGACTTTTTAAAAACAACATAATTAGTATCAAAATCACCATCACAAGTTTTTTTATACCTAGTTTGTTTATTGACAAGGCACATACCCGATATATGGTATGGAGTGAAAATATTAAACTCATATATTGAAAATGAGATTAGTTGTATTGTGGCATAACACAAACTTATCGACCAACATGTGTATCTTTGATCAAAATAAGTATAGTAAAGGACAATATTTCTTCAAAATCACTCAATTCACAATTTTATTAAAGATGTACAAATATGGATAAATTTAATTATTATTATAACATGAGTTCTTTAAATAAAATTAGGAAGAAATAACAGAACAAATCATGTAAATAAAAGTTCATTCGATTGTATTTGCATAAACTGCTTTGTTTTTGCAATTACAATATTGGTATTGAAAACTAATACAAGTTACATATATAACGAATTATTTTTATGAAACATACAATGTTATCGCATACCTTAATTTTCTCACCTAGCCTCCGACTTTTTGTATAGATCCATGTTATTGCAGCCCTTGCCTTTGAAGTTCTCGTATCCTATAAGTTTTCACATCATCTTGAGAAGTTTCCACTTAATTTTGATTTTAATTTCCCGAGCCTCTATTTATGAACTCTACGAGCTCCCCCTAGGCTTAGTGAACCAAATGCAATTAATAGTTCATAATCTCATAATTATTGTAATCTCCTCCATACTCATACATCTTCTTTTTTAGGCTTTGTTCAACATCGAACCGAATTGAGCACCTATAAAGTGAACAGACACCTAGCTTCAATTAAATACGACTATAGTTTGAGGATATCCTACTTTCTAAACTTTGGCATACGAATAGGATAATAGATCATGTAATATTTATCCACCGAGTAGGCCGCATGCCCATGTAGTAATTATGAATAGGATAATAGATCACGTAATAATTATGAATAGGATAATAGATCATGTAATAATTAATCACCGAGTACAAACCCACATTATCAGCTTTGACCAACGCGGGTGCATGTATATGAATCTTCTTTGCCATCCTTGGTTGTTTAAAAACTCTAGTGATTAAACAAGCATTGATGTTTGGATGTATCTAGTTTCATCTTGCAGGGCCTTTGCTTTTGCCAATCTGAACTGTTTGAATCTAGATTTACTCTCTCCAAATAAGATTCTTTATTTATGTAGCTTTACCATAATTACTTGTATTGTAGAAAAGCACTTTGCTTATGGTATAAAGATCAATTGTATGCAATGTGTGGATATCATGCTCATCCTTATAGTATTGATTTTTTTGGTTCTTCTTTTAATCGCATACGTATTTTTCTCCTCATCATACATCTAGCTTATGATAGGCACTATATTGATTGTATTTACTTTCCTGTTTTACATATTTCATAACATTCTTTTCCTTTAGTGGTGGTAGAGCCCAAAATATTCCTTTTCTTAGTGTAGCCTTTCCTGTCATGTTACTAGGATCAATGTCCTTAGATTTAGCTCTAGATTGGTCAGTGGTAACAATTCTGGAATTTGAATTGATGACCCTTCAGCAAATGAATCTAACACATCTTTAGCAAATAAATCTAACTCATCTTTAGAATAGTTGTAGCAGATTCATCAACTTTGGGAATTATGTCTTCATATAATCCCGTCATATTGTTCCTAAGCACATCCATATATGTAACTATTTCAACATCCTCTAAATTATCAAATTCATTCAAGTCTTCTCCAACACATCAAGCATTGATTCATGGTGAAGAAAAATGTAGTACTTCTTCTCATATTGCGCTTCTAATTCGGGATCAAGAGGTTCATAACCCTCTAACTCATCTAGCCTTAGCTCGATGAATTTATCTAATTCACCAAAGGGTCTAGCAACACTCTATTGTATCCCTCAAGCTTATCATAATCACTATCAATACCATCTTTCTTCTTGGGTTTGCCATCTTTCAAATCACTATCATTGTCATCATTAGTAACTTTCTCCTTTTCATACCATCATAATCAACAACATCAAGATACTTACCCTTATCTTTAGAGGTCCCAATATTCTCCTCCACAAACTTCTCTCCTTCCTTGTTCACATTCTCAACTCTTGCTTTCACAACTTCAACATTCTTAGTCACAACTATCTTAGGAGTTGTCTCTGCTTCTTACACTTTCTCAATTTCCTTCACATCCTCATCTACAATCCTTGTTCTTTCACCATAGTCCCTACAGAACATAATTTTATTTTAGCCTCTAACTTCCCAAAATAATTAAATAAAAAATTAATACGAACCAAAAACTGAATTCTAATCTCATTTACTTAATTTCCTATCTATAAATCCTTTATTTTCTTAGACTTGTCCAAGGAATCTTTCTCAAGTTCAATCACTTGTTAAGCATCTTTACATTTACCGATGTCTTGGTTGAAATATGATGTCTCGAGTAAGGGTCTAGTGAAGTGTTTAGAAAGATATCTGGATTGAAATCTCTTGAATAAACTAGATCATGTGACCGTATATCATAAAAGAAAAGAGTTTAGCTGCTTGTCATCATATTAAGCACTCTTACAACATGTTAAATTCTTAGTAACACTTGTCATCATTTAAACACAATTTTCAAACTCCTAATTTTTCTCTTAATTTATTTTCTAAATTTAAAAAGATTCTAAAATTTGAATTAATTTCATTTATATTTGAAATCCTAATAAATGTTAAAATTGAAACAATCATTTTTATACTCGAACAATTCCTTATATTTTGGTTTTAGAAAGTAAAAAACGCCTTTGTTATATACATGCATGATGATCTGAATTTTGTTATATACGCATTCTTGTTGTAGACGAGAAGAAATGCAATAACTTATGAATAGTGCTTTTATTTTTTATATGACATACAAAAGGAAGTTTTAAGAAAGGGTTTACTATTTAAATAAATGTGCTTCTTTCTCAAATTGAAAACTAAATTGCGAAATATTAATGAAGTTAGCAACTGATAAAGAATTATATGACAAGCACAGTGTTTTGATTTCTATGTAATCTGGTCTATTAAGAAACTCGATGTATGAATGACTAAATCAAACTATCATGATAAACATTATTCCAAGATAATAAATAACTTAACCATAAACAATATCCCAAACATTAAAAATATGCATATAAATAAATATACATGATACTAACACTATTAGAGAATGTACATTTAATGATATGTGAAAGAAGCTAGGGTTCATTCCTCCCTTTCATGTCACTCCATTGAAAGAAGCTGATGGTGCTACCGCTCGGTGAAACGCTTTTCCGTCTTCGTCTCTTTCAACCCCACTCCATTGTTTGTGCAATTCACCGTGAATCCCAAATCAAGAAGTCCACTATTCGATTTTGTTTCTATCGACATCGATTCGTGATTGCGTTTCTTCTACTCTGAAAATTAGACCATATTTGACATCATAACAAAGTGTTGAACACTATTGGCAAGTATTCACCTCAAAACCCTTTTGCATCTTCTTTTTCATCTTCGATCTCCAACTCTGAGCCCTACTTTCACTCTTAATTACATCACTTCTGCAACTGATGAGGATTTCCTTTTTTTGTTGAATCATTCAGGTAATAATCAAACCTTTGATCGATTTTCTACTAGATTTTGTATATTTTTCTTACATGAACTGTGTTTTAATTTGCTGATTGATATAATTTTTCATTTGTACATCTTAATTTTGAGCAATATGTTTGTGTATAGTGTAATCCTTGTAACAAGCTATTGCATTAGGTAGTTCAAACTCTAAAAGTTGTATGCATTTAATTATATAAGATTTGTTGTGGTCGTTTGTTTCAAATTCAATTTGTTATGAAATATGTGATTTGTATACTCCTTTGGTAGACATTCAACTTAAATCCCTAAAGTTTGGGCAGGTGTTTGTGAACATTGTTTAGACAAAAATAAGGATCTATCTTTAGACAGTTTCCTATACATGAATGTGTTTGCTTTTTAATTTCCAAGTTATAGTTTCCAACTCTTGTGTTCAGGCGAGTTCGTTCACAGGTTCGTATACCATCTATTTTGTCAAAATTGGGGGTGGGCATAGATGATATAGTAGATAATGTTTGGATTCTCCTACAAATTGCATGTTGCTTTGTGTTTGTAGAGAGTCATATTGCCGTATATCTTAATCAGAGTCCCAATTGGTAAAATCAATAAAAACATAGTGATTATTTTATGGTTAATTCTTAGTTTCCTATTGAAATTGAGCTCTGATTGTGACTTATTAGAATGATACACAACACTGTTTTGATTATTTATTTTCTTAACTAGATGCATCATCTTTTTTCTGATTTTTTTAACAATCAGAGTCCCAATTGGTAAAATCAAGTATACAAGTTTTTCCAGGTTATTCCTATTGAAGAAGGATTTGCTGCTCTTAGCAACAGTTTGCTTTTACTTAGAATTAAACCAAGGTTCTTGTTTAGCATATGTGTATACATGAAAAAGTTATATAATTTCATTGTTATTTTAGGGAGGATAGAATTGTATTTTCCTCAAGATTTAGTACTTGATATGAAAGGATTTACATTGTTTTCAAACTTTCATTCCCCAAATACCCCTAATTCGCAGTCAAATCCTTCCGAGTCTGTTTGGTATATGGTAGTAGAATGGACGAAGGAATGGAATGAATGAGGGAATGTAATGGATGAGAATGAAATGAATCATTACATTCCTGTGTCCTGTTTGGTTGCCCTTTATTAATAATAAATTATACATTTGTTTTATTTGTTAGGTATAAAAAAACAAAATGAAATGTAAATAGTTATGACGGTGATGGCGAGCGGGGGTGGTGGCCGGCGGTGGTGGTGGCTGGCGGCGGTGGCCGACGGTGGTTTTCGGAAGTGGTGGTGGCCGGCGGCGGCGGCGGTGGACGGCGGTGGTTTCCAGCGATGATGGTGGTCAGAGGTGGTTTTCGGAGGCAGTGGCGGCCTTCGGTGGTTTCTTGTGGTGGTGGTTTCTTGTGGTGGTGGTGGCCTTTGGAGATGGTTTCTTGCGGTGGTGGTTCCCGGTGGCGGTGATGGCCTTCGGAGGTGGTCGACGGTGGTTTCTGGGGCCGGCCATGGCCGGTGTTGGTGGCCTTCGATGGTTTCTGGCGGTGGCGGTGGTGCCTGGCGATGGTGTTCCCGAGGTAGTAGTGGCCGGTGGTGGTTACTGGTGACGAGCGATTATGGTGGTCGGTGGTGGTTGTTGTGGCGGGTGGTGTTGGTGACTAATGATGGAAGAAGGTATGGAATGAAAAAAAAAGAAGGGGGAGTGAATGGAATGAATTTCAGGGAATGGAATCAATTACGTAGTGGTTCATTCCATTACCTCAACCAACCAAACATGTCTTTATTCATTCAACCTCAATGGTTCATTCCATTCCGCCCCTCATTCCTACATACCAAACGCTACCTCAATGCGAACTGAAACGTCCACTACTCGATCCCATCGTCTCTGCAAATTACCCTTCTCTGAATCGACAATGGAAATCATCCATATACAACTGTCTCATGTGCGTATTCGTGTATTACTTGATTTTATGCTCACTGCTACAACATCAAACAAGAGGGATGAACAAGTTTTGGTTTGTGATTAGGTCCTGCGTAGAGTCAGTTTCGTATTGCGGCTGTTACGTTCCTCAATATGAAGCCACCATTTATAAATCGAAGGTGATCTGTTATGTTTATTGATTATCATATTCATGTGTTTTTTTCTTGATTTATTCATGTTATTTCAATTGATTTGAGTGTAATTAGTTAGCTCTTAGATTGTTGATTTTGGTGTTATTGTGTGATTTGTTATAAATAGGCAACTAATCGATTTGCATGGAAGAGGAATACGGGAATGAGGGTTGGTGTCTGGGACGATCATCTTGGGTTCGTAATTTCAGTTCTAGGTTCCTCGTGCATTATTTTAAAAAGGTATGGATCTTGCTTTTTTTATGAAATCTCTAATTTGGTTGTTGATGTATGATTTAGGATTTCCCGCGTATAAAAACATGTGTTGAAGTGTGCGTGCACTTTTGGCAGAAGAAGGTTTGATTTGCCTTCATCATGTTGCTAAAAATTGTCAATTAGGTATGTAAAATGCTGCTATTAAGGATGCATTGTGATCTTGTACTCGTTGTTCAAACGATTGATTGCGTGTCATCATCTTCGTTTAATACTGCTTCGTATCAATCAAGGATAGTGTGATTTGATCAAGAGTCTGAAAGGATTCGAAGGCTCTGAGACCAATGTTGTGATAAGTTTTTACAAGAGAGGAATTCAAAGAGAGAAGGGAGAAACATTCAATTCATCATGTGTTATTCCTCGCACAAGGCGGTATATAACGAACTTAACGAATAGGTAGTTAAGTTCGTTACTCATCAGTTACAACAGTTACATTTTAAGCCCACACATATTATTACAATTACAATTAGACCCCTGAACTAAGCACTTTCAAACATACATGCAACATGCAGTTGGTTGATTTCATCCATTGCTAAAGCCAACAGTAAGATGCTAGGCTGCTTGATTTTAAACATTGTCAAGAATGAAATAGAGTAGCATATTTGAGCAGTCCAGTCTCATCACATGAAGGAAGCTATGAAAGTGAAAATGAAAGGCCATTAAGTTGGGTTCAATCAACAGCATGACTACATGAAAGTTGTTTGAAGTTTATTCACTGAGGTTTATGTCAAAGGTAGCTAGATATAAGTTCACAAAATTAGCAGTTAATAGCAGATTGAAATTTTTATCTCATCATCAAATGTTATCACTCAACTTTACTTCCAAAAATTTATACCGAAGAATAACCTTTGCTACCGAAAGTTACTATGGAAGACGCTCTTGCAAGTCAAATGATCAAGATCACTACACACCGGTTTTGTCATCATCATTGTAGCTCAAATCCTTATCAGGTTCCTTGCGGGAAAAGGAAAAACCACTCAAAATGTTTATCAGGATCACGGAAATATAATGATGGTGGAGAATTATAATAAGGATGGTGGAACTATCAGATGGTCATACGGAGTTAAAAGAGTCTTGATGTCCAATTTGATGGCATCCGTCTAGGGGAGATTGATAGGATCATATCATTTAAGACTAAAGCTCAATATGTGCAAAAGGATTAAAAGTGGCCATGGTCATGCTAAATAAAGGAAACTTTCAAAAATCAATTGTTGAGTTGGGTTTTTATTATATCTTTGAAACCTTTTATCTATCATATATCCATTGAACTACGAGATGACTGTATCGAGTTACCAGTTGCAGAATATTGTTACTTTTATTAACAAATTAATGTGGTGAAATAGACATGAAGTAATCCTTGGTGATTGCTATTTCATTATCATATGTTTGTTTGTTTATAAAGAATTGTTTCTTTATAAAGAAACAGGGAAAGAACTGTTAGGTTTTGAAACCGATTGTTAGTCAACGGTGTTATTACCGTCGTTTTCAAATGAAGTATGATATAACAATATTATTTTATTACTTATAACTTCACATAATTACAATACTTAATTACAGAAAAGTAGTAATATTGTCGTTTTAAGAAAAGTAAACAGAAAAGTAAACGTCCATCCAACGCAAGTAGTAACCATGTTACGTTTGTGTAAAATATTAGACTAACCTTGTAATTTCCAAGAGTTAGAGAGCAAAAATGAAATTAAAACATATCACAGGGACCATCAAAGTAATTAATTCTAATTACAAATGAAGTATGAAATAACAAAGATAAAATCATAAGTTCATAACCTTAGCGAAAACAACAGCTGTCTAAGACACATGAACCAACCAACTTCAGTTCAACATGATACTATTTAGTAAACATATGGAGAATGCCAACACATGAACAGATAAAAACACCCTCCAAGCTTAGAGACCAGGATTCAAACACCACGATGAGGCTGGTTGTAATCGTCTAGTCATTCACAGCTGGTGGTGGAGGGACAGATCGGGTACCCGGGTAATCATGTCCAGGATCATCATCGGGGCTATGGGTGATAATTCCAACTAATGAGGCTACAGGTAATGTGTAGTAATTTTAGTTCAGTGAATGAAGTCTAGCATGAAAATTTTATTGAGCAAAAAGAATATATCAATACACACCTTGAGACTTTCCAAACGTTTTGCTTGTAAATTCTGGTGACATAGATGCTGAAACAATTGAGATTAACAAGATGCAACATACAACAAGTTTTGTTTCCATTTTTATTCGTGTGATTCTTGTGTTTGGCTCCGTTAGTTTGATTAATTTGAATGGTATATATGCTTTCTAAACATGTCTATTCCTAGAGTTGGTCATCTCATCTGTATGAACTTTCAAACCATTTGCCAAGACGACTATTAGTAAGTATTCAATATCTGTTTTTATTGGATAAGAGGTCAAACACGTAGTAACCTCTATGTCATCGAATAATAAAGGAAAGTTTTGTGCTCGTCTCATCTTCCCTATATGCTATTAATACCTTGTTATAGGTGAGATGTTACTACGTATGTGTTTGTCAATATTAATTACTCCTTTTTAGACAATAGGTTGTTTTGATGTTATTATTCATTTTATAACTTGATCGTATGGTTATTTTGTATAGTTACTTTGTTATTTGGTTAACCAAAACATACAAACCATAGACCTCTCCGAGTTCAAACCGTAGACAGGAGGCGTGTCGCCGACTCCACCATGTCCTATCTTTGTTTTCCATTTAGTTTCCTTTATTTCTAGTTCCCGTTGAATAAAGTTTTGATATCGATTGACGATTCAAACATAGTATCTATTTTCTTGGTTCGTTTACCACCAGTATCTTGGTTTGTTCTTGAATTACGGCTCCTAAATTGTGGCAGTCACTTCTTTTGCTTTTTCGTTTTTTATCTATGCGTGTTTTAGCTCAAGAAAGGTCCACGGTCCACGGTCAGCAATCTCAAACCATGGTTTGATTAGATTTTTTATAGATCTAAGGATCTTATCTTTTGATCTACAAATCCAATGATCACATACATGCTTTCTTTTTCCTTTTTGTTTCTACGGTTCTCATTTCTTGATCTACAGATCCAATAAACCATTGCCTGATAGCCTTGACACGTTGCCAATGACTACGGTCACCAATTATCAACTTATCATTACGAGAAACAAGAACCAATAAACTATCAAACAAAATATGAATAACACAGTAAACTAAAATATAGATGGTAAGATCAACAACAATATTAATTTGTTGACAAAAGTTTGGATATATGATTTGATCAAAGCTCTTTATATCTTCTTATCGTTGGATTTATGTTTTCTTATTTTCCAATCTTAGCATCCGGTTACTCTTGCTAAGACAACAAAGAGTATTAGATATCAGTGTTTATTAAATGTGCTCACAGCTCCTCTTAGGTTAAATTTTCATCAGATCTTTGTAAATTGTAAACTAATAATTTAATAATATTAATTAAATTTTTTACCATCTTATATTTTCTATCTGACTCATATTAATAAATGTGGAAAGTGGTTTGAGTAGACATTTTGTATATAATAGTCATCAGCTCACCAAATATGACTATCAGTAGACTTGGTTGGGAAAAAATGACCAAAACAATTAAATGCTTTTATATCAACATTGGTTTTAGTTGGACAAGAAATAAAATTGGTTGATATATATATTTTCGATATATAACATAACCATAACCAAATGTGAACCAGCTTATGTTCTCACAATGGGCTACAATATTGATTATTCCACATCATGATAATCACTTACAATACGTGATAATATATAGGTGGAGGTTTAAAAGTGAACACTTAAGAAATGAGGAACTAGAGAGCCAATGATAGTCACAAATCTTGATTCCAAAAAACAAAAACGAAAATCCCGTGTTTTTTTATCTTTATATTTTACTTTTCTTTACTTTTTATTTTAAAATCATATTCCTGCGTTTTTTTATTTTGCTTTTTTATGAATTTTTTTAAAATTAATATGTGTTACTAAGATTGGTTTCCTATTTCCTCATTTTTTGGTGTTCCCCATTGAACCACGTCCATCCCACGTATATACATACGTGTGTGTGTGTGTATATATATATATAAACGTATATATATACACGTATATATGCACGTATATATACATACATACATACATACATATATATATATATATATATATATTATATATATATATATATATATATATATATATAATATATATATATAACGTATATATATACACGTATATATATGCATACATATATGTATATGCATACGTATACGTATATGCATACTGTTGGATCAAGAAGAAGGCTAATGCAACCAAAACTTTGTCACTGGTGCTGCATGCAAAAGGCTTCCGAAGCTTAGCATAGAACTTCTGAAGGTTGTAGAGTTTTTCCGAAGACAAAATGAAAGATCAACTTCCAAAGACAGAACTCTACTTCCGAAGACAAGTGCATACTTCCAAAGTTCAAGACTTAGAAGAATAAAGTAAAGACCACTTTCGAAGTATGATGAAAAGAAGAAGTCTCCAAGCCTTGGAAGAAGCAGCCTCTTCCGAAGTATAAGTGGCTTCGGAAGTACTAACTCTTCCGAAGCCATTTAACCTTCGGAAGACACTGCTATGAACCAGTGGACACAAGTATGGTCTCTGACACTCCGCTGCAGACTTCTGATACAACATGACTTCTTCCTAAAGAATCATGTTGTTGACCATACTTTATTCCACTGTTCACCTTTTCATGATAGTACATGTTACCAACTTTAGTTGGTGACAAAAGGTAAGTCAGGGACATGTCCTGACTACCAAATCTCAGATAAGACTTTATCCAAGATACCTTAATCTTTAGTCTTGTAGTACAGACTTTAGCTATAGGATCCTAGCTGGTATCAAAGTATATCCGGCTGTAGATAGTATTATATATAGGTTCTCCTTGTAATTCATAGAGACATAGAGATCATCTGCTTGTAAGAGTCTTGTATTTTGAGTTGAGAATCAATATATAAAAGTATCTTGAAAATTATCTTTCTGTGTTCTTAGTTACTTTATATATTGTGATCAACTCTTATTGATTCTTCATATATCCGAGTGCTGTTGTATGTGAGTTTGAGTGAAAACTCTGTGTTTAAGTGACAAACACTGATCCTGCAATTAGTATCAGAGCTTCTCAGGCTCTTGATTGTGTGATCTTACCATCCAAATCAACCTGTTTTTACTCCTCCCTACCACTCACTCACTCAAATGGCCCTTAACAAATCCGAGGTAGAGATGGGAACAATGACAAAAGCTCCTATCATTACCCATGAAAACTTCAGGTCTTGGAGTAGAAGAATAGAAGGCTTCATTAGATACCAAGACAGCAGACTATGGAATTCTATTGTCAATGGACCATACAAGCCAAAGGTGGCATCACCTGTTGGAAACGATGCCATGATAGAAAAGGCTGTCGAGGACTATTCTGATGAAGACAGAAAGAAGATGGACATCGATAGCAATGCTATGACTATTCTCATGACTGCAATACCGAACTTTATTATGGTGGGGTTCGAGCATTGCAAGACTGCAAAGAATTGTTTGATGCATTTGCTCAGATGTACTCAAGCTCCAACGTCTCAAAGAAGGACTCACTAAAGCAGCAGTTCGAGAACTTCACTCATATTGCTGGAGAGACCCTCAGCCAGTAGTACTTCAGGTATATGGATCTTATCTCTTCCCTTCAGTTTGTGAAGATCACTCCTGAACTCAGAGATCTCACCAGAAAGTTCATGAGTGCTCTTCCCAACGAGTGGACATTCTACTATGTCTCTATCAAGAGAACAGAAAACTTGAACACTCTTTCCATGACTGAACTCTACGGTATCCTTGATGGATATCGCCAAGAGATGGAGAGTAAGAAAGGCCACCAAACAAGCAGACCCATGAGTCTTCCTGCTAGAGACGCTTTAATGGTTACTGAAGGCTCATTAACCCCTCAACCTCAGCATTTCCTGACTTATCAGCAGCCATCCTGCTCTTCTGGACCTTACATTACTTTTCCTGAGATTCCAAGGTCTCCACAGGCTCAACACAACTCCTTCCAGGAAAGTTGTGCCTTTGTTTCAGGAAGTGGACTCTCAGGAGATTTTCAATACTGTTTTGATGATCTTGAGTGTTTCAGTCCAGATGATGTAGAATACGTGGACATTGTCCAGCAGATGGCTCTCTTAACTTACAGAGCGAAGAACTTCTTTAAGAGAACTGGAAGGCATTTCCCTCAAAACCCAACTACCAGCAAGTTCGGGTTCAACAAGACCAAGGCAAAGTGTTACAACTGTAACCAACTGGGTCATTTTGCAAGGGAATGCAAGGCTCCCAATACAAATTCGGGAACCCCACAGGCCTCCACACATCCCTCAACCTCAAAGCCCACTGAGAGGTCAACTAAAACAACTGCAATGGCTCAAGAAGTTGACTGGAGCTTCATGGTACAGAATGTGACTGCTGCTTAAGCTCTCATGGCCGGAACAGATTATGCCCAGGTATATGAACATCTCTGTACTCCAACCTATATAGCTAAAGTTAAACTTTATCAGGACTACAATATGGAAATCAGATCTGATATTAAGTCTTTAAATATTGATGAGTTAGAGAAAACTGTATCTCTTTTAAAACATGAACACACCAACTACAAGACTCAAATCAAGGATCTGATATCCAAATTATCTGAGGCTCAAGCCCAGCTTGTCACTGTTGAGGCTCAGGCCAGGAAGCATGCTATTTCTGAGCAGAACTTCCAAGCTATTCTTGCATCATCCTCCCACTCCAACTCTGTTATCAAAACAAAGAAGGGTTGGGAACCAATGAAATCGCTCCACCACATTCCTATGAGTCTATTAGACAGCCTAGATGTGGTATTAAAGAGCAAGAGGTTCCAACTACTGACCCTTCCTTTCCAGAGTTGAAGGATGAGGTATCAATAGTGGCCACCACAGGGAAGGAACAGGTAGATGTACCTATCTCCTCCTGTGAAGATCAAATCCTAACCACTAAAGCCAGAAGAAGCAGAGCTAAAGCTGCTAGAAGAACTGCCAAGAAGGTGGCTGAGTCCAAACTGAAGATTGACCCCAAGCAGAAGGGTGTCTTTATCTCAGCTGGATTCCAAGTGGTAGGTACTTCTGATTCAGGAAAGGAATGTAATACCAGCATTCCTATTCTACCAAAGGATCAGAAGTTGAAGGGAAAAGTTGCTGATGAAGAAATGAAGCCCAAAAAACAGCAACCCTCACTTTCCCACAAGACTAACATTGCATGCATCATGTGTGGCCTGCAAAATCACATGACAAAAGATTGTTACTACAATCCTGCAAGCACACATTATGCAAATAATTTTAGGAAAGAAGTAGTCAAGGAAGGTTTCACATTTGGACCTTTTCAAATGGTTCAAGTAATGAAAAAGGGAAGGCCAGTCTCGAAAGCCAGGTTGCTTTCGGAAGAAACTCCTTCTTCCGAAGGGAAAAAAGCAAGAGCTACTAAGGTTTGGAAGAACAAGAAAGCTCCCTTGAAACCATCGAAAAAGAAGACTGCTTCGGAAGAAAAGGTGGTAAAGGCTTATTCCGAAAAGAAAGAAGCTTCGAAGAAGGCCATGCTGCAAAAGCTTCAACAAGCTCATCCTCCAAGGTCAGCCAAGGGTGGACTGGAAGATCAAGGAAGATGCTACAGCCCGAACCTCTTCTTTAAAGACCTCTATTGAACCCCCATGCATAACTTTTGGTTCAATTATGTCATTATCCTTGAAAGAACCCGAGACCAACAAGGCTTGGGCTTCCAAACAAAACTAACAATCTCATCTTATGTGCATGGACATCCATTTGACAAGAACAACAATGTATGGATTGTAGATAGTGGATGCTCTAGGCACATAACAGGGAACAGATCTCTACTTCAACAGTTTCAGAACTATGATGGAGGTCCTGTCCAATTCAGAGGTGAGGCCGGAGGATATATTTCTGGCAGAGAGAGTATATCCAACAGTAAATTAAAAGTTGACAAAGTCCACTTTGTCAAGCAGCTTGAACATAATCTGTTAAGTGTTTCTCAATTTTGTGATCAAAAGCACCAGATGCTTTTCACAGAAAATGAGTGCATTATCGTCAAACCAGGGATGACAATTCCTTCGGAATTGGTGCTTCTTAGATCTCCCAGGAAAGGGGATATGTACAAGCTAGATATGAACAATGCTTCCCCAATGAGTGAAGTATCATGCTTTCTTTCCAACGCTGATAGTGATAAGTCAACACTATAGCATAAACGTATGTGTCATGTAAATTTTAAGACAGTGACTATGGAGGCTGTAATATTGACAAGAAATCAACATTAGGAGGGTGTCAATTTCTTGGTGGAAGGATCATCTCATGGCAATGCAAGAAACAATCCTGTGTCTCTACATCAACTACTGAAGCTGAATTACATTGCTGCTGCTAGTTGCTGTGCTCAACTACCATGGATTCAAAATCAAATGTTAGACTATGGATTCAACTTTATGAGTACTCCTATCCATATTGACAACAACAGTGCTATCTCAATTACCAAAAATCCAGTGAAGCACTCCAAGACAAAGCATATTGACATCAGGTATCATTTCATTAGAGATATTCATGAGAAAAATCTCATTAAGTTAATCAAAGTTGATTCAAATGAACAATGTGCTGTTCTGTTCACCAAAGCGTTTGATGAGCAAAGATTTACGTATCTCATAACAGCTATTGGGATGATAAACATTGATTAATTTAATCTCTTTTGAAAACCTTTTTAATATGTAAGTCTTGTGTCAATACAATTTAAGCCCTGTTATCAGAAATTCTCTCTGAAATTTTCTAAGTGTAAATTCCTTCCGAAGAGAAATTAACCTTCGGAAGACATTCTCATATCTTCCGAAGCAAAGTTTCTCAAAGGATAACTTTCTTCTCGGAAGAATTTTTGGCCTCTGAAGAAGCAATTGATTGCATATCAGATCTACTTTCGAGACTTACAGATTCTCTATTCGGAAGCAACTCTAACCTTCGGAAGCCAAGTCTTGGCTTCAGAAGTAGGAATTGCCTTCGGAAGACAAGTTACCTTCGGAAATGTTTTCCACTTGGAAGAGAGATTCTACTGTGTAATGTAAATCTTTTGGGCCCCACACTGTAAAAAGCAAAAATTTTGTTAATGATGTCGGATTATTTAATTGATTTCAACCTTACCGCCACTGTCAATTCATCCACTAAACCATCACAACATCTTATCCTAACCTCCATTACCGCCTTACCACCCTCTTTTAAATAATCTCGACTATTCAATTTCATCTTCTTACTTGCAATTTTTACTGCCCTAGAAATTTCTGCTTTCCAACTTTACCCAAGCTCAAAATCATCTACTTTCACCTTTCCCAAATGGCACTCAACCCTCAGCACAACCAAGTCGCACTTCTTGATTCTTCAAGAGATGCTGACTTCTCTGAAATTATCTCCTTTCTCACCCAATCAACCTACTACACTGCCCTTACTGTTAATCCACTGTTTACTCCAACCAAATGGCAGAATTTTGGGAAAATGGTCAGGTCGAAACCCTAAATGGGATTCATGTACTACGGTCCAGCATCTGTGGACAGGAGTTGATCATCACTGAACAACTCATCAGGGAGCACCTTAAGCTTCACGATGAAGGAGCTCCTACTGAATTCCCAAAGGAAGATTTGGATAGCACTTATATCCTAATAGGATATGGTGGAGACATTAGCGGTCGACTATTTACAAGTTCAACTTCTCCTACAATTGGAAGTTCCTCCTACATGTTGTTCTTCATTGCCTGTCCAACAAATCCGGAGGATGGGATCAAATCCCTTATGAACTAGGATGCTTAGTTCATGGATTTGTGAGAGGCCTGCGCTTCAACTACTCATGATTTGTGTTCTCAAATCTGATTGGGAATCTGCAAAGGGAAACATTCTTCATGTATCCTAGATTCCTTCAACACATAATCAACTGTGAGTTGGACCAGAGCATGCTTGTCTGTGCAGCTGCTCTGACTATCCCCCAAATGCGGCCTTCCATCTTCAAGACCTTGAAGAAGATGTCCACCAACTTCATTGGAAGTCATACTGCTCTACTTCCAGGTATGATTGAGTGCATAGCTCCTGGTGACATCCCTGTTCACCCCACAGGTGATGAACCCACACCAGCAACTACCACCATAATGCCAACACTACCTTCTCCAACCATCACCATCACTTATCAAAGACACCCCAAACGAACCCTTTTTCAATCTACTCTGATTGAAAAAGCTCCTCCTGTTCAATCCAAAAGGACTAGAGTGGAAACATGGGCTCCCACTCAGTTAGAGGTCTCTCCATCCTTCTCTTTCGACCTCAATTTGGGCTTTGATTCTCCTCAGTCTCAAACCCAGGAGCCCGATACCAAACCAACAGCCCTCAGAATGAGTATCTACACTCTTCTGAGCTGCCAACAAGGGACAGCCCTACCAGAGGCTCAATGCCTGTAGACATTGACCAAAGTCCCGGGTCAATAGGCTTAACCTCCCTATCTTTCACTGACCTTCTATTCAAAACTGATGAAGAGATAACATCTCTCCATGGCAATGAAGTTGATCTACCATACCCACTTCAAGATCAACAGAGCCCGGAGAAATCCCTTATCTCAAGCCCCCATCAGCAACCAATAACTGAGGTGTGTCTCACTGATGTGGAGGGGACTCATGTAGATTCAGCTGCTACTACAGAAGGTGCCTCAATGGACCTTGTGGACAGTGGTAACATCTCTCAGACTAAATCTATGGCAATCGAGCCCTTTGATGACTCTGAAAGAGACATCATTGCGTATGGGAAACCAGGGTGCCAAGAACCACATCTGGTGGTGAGGCTGAACATACTAGGTATGTTACCTCATCTCCCTGTGATTCTTCAAAAGAAGATGAGGGAAGCATGCAACTCCTTGTTAAAGACCTTTTATCTAAAGTCTCAAACCTTGAATCCTTGGTTAGGACTTAGAAGCAAGGTCTGCCACTCAGCAACTTGAGATTGACAATCTCACGGCTCAACTAGCTGAGAAATAGACAGAGAGGTCTGTTAGGCATGTACCTATTCAGGTCTCACTGACTTCTTCCTCTAGCTCATCTAGCTCTCAAGATGATGCTACTAAAAAGGGGGAGAATGTTCAAAGACAAATACATGAGGAACCACAGAGCCGACCTTCAACTTCAACATCTTCTTCTCCCATCATCTCAGTAGCTGAGTCATCTCACATCATTCTTCAGATTGACCCAAGGATGCTCAGTGATCTCTACAGACTCTTCACCAAGTTTCTGTTAAGATTCTCCTTTGAGCAGCCAAGCCATGATGCTGCAATGATCTACTTTGGAGCTGAAGAGCTTCAGAGGCTGACTGCACCTTCTACCACTGTGGAAGAAGTTGGTCCAGCAACGGAAACAGTTGGGACAGAATCTGCATCACCTCCAACTTCCGAAGCTGAAGTTAAAGTCTTGGAAGAACAAGCTGAATCTTCCGAAGCTGAAATGGAAGCTGCGGAAGGACTGTTCAAAATGTCCGAGGAACTGATCATCACAGATGCAATCCTGGAAATGGCATCTGAGGTGAGCAGTGAGGACTTTCCAATTCTACCTCCATCCCAGACACCATCTCTGCCTCTGTCACAATCAGAAACCTCTCTCCAAGAACCACCATAGTCAGGATCTTCAAAAGACAAAGAAAAAAGGAAGATGACTGTGGAAGAGCTTCAGGAAAAGGAGAAGATTGAGAAACTCAAGAAGAAAGGAAGACTTCAGACTGAGAAGTTGCTAGCTGCCAGTACAAAAGCAGTTGCTTCCAATCAGGAGGTTGTTATCAATAAAAGAAGAGAGCAGATAATTGACCAGCTCATTGAAATGGGAGCTGCCAATGAAGAAACACTCCTGCTACCATTAGAGGAGTTGGTGGATCTGGAGAAGGCAACCAGGCTGAAACTTGAGGAAGAAGCTAGGTTGGCCTTTTAGAAAGAAGAGGAAAAGAAATAGAAGGAGGCTGAATTACAGCTAAGGAGAGACCGGGTGAACTTCCTACTCTCCAGAGGCTCTGTGCTTCAAGAACTTTCTCCACACAATGATGATACGATCCTCTGGCTCTACAACAAAGAGCAGGATCAAATGGAGAAAGAAAGGAAAAAGGCTGCAAAAGAAAAGGCCAGAGAGAAGAAGAAGGAAGAAGAAGCCGGGGTCACTGCCTCCAAGAAGCTCATTGAGAAAGCCTGGATAAAGGACTATCTTCAGGCTCATGGATTCTCTGGGAGGCAGTGGGTCCTATGTCTGAAAGGACACTCTAACGAATTGTCAGTGAAATTAAGGCTGGCATCTGGATGGGGAAAAGGAAAAAGATGTATAGAAGGGTAAAAGGGATGACCTTCACTGCTACAACCCAACCACAACCTGAACCTTCACCCCTACCATTCACCATTAAACCTGAACCTTTCACCCCTAAACCCACATCACTACCCTCACCTCAACCACCCAAACTTCCTATCATCCAACCCAAAACACTAGCCAGAACCTCTGAACCTAAACCTGCCCAATTACCATCCAGACCATCCCCTCAGCCTTCTCAACATCTCTCCCTTGAGGAGTTTAAGGCAATCAAGACGAAGCTCGTGAACTGCACTACTCTGAGCGAAGTATCTTGTGTAGAAGACTTTGTCAACATCACCTGTGTTGATGGTTCTTCAAGTTCCCTCATAAGAGATAAATTCCATGATTTGCCTAGAGGAACTTTGGACCAGGATGCGAGACTTTTGGGACTCAACTCCGACTCTTTGAAAGATGAAGAGAAGAAGCTCAGAAGGAAACTGGTGACTTTGCTGGATACAAAGAAAGAGTACAAGATTTCCAGTCAGTCTCTTGTGCCTAGAAGGAAGATAATCCAATGGAGGTTCGATGAACCTTCTCACAACTTTGTTATGGAAATAGAGAATGGTGATGTCAATAGACTCAATGCAACCTCTCCGCTACACTCCAGCTGGTTCGACATTGCTGAGCTAGCAGAGAAGCCATTCTCCAACCCTTCCAACTCTAAAACTGCTGCACTCATCAGAAATCATCTCAGCAGTCTTCATCTAGCTGAGTTAACTGCAAAGGAAAAGATTGAAGAAGAGTTGAAATTAAGAAGAAAGGAAGACAAGGAGAGATATCCCACCAAAGGTACTGCCTTTCTACAGATGGTGGAAGGTCCTGAATTGGAACCTATAGTTCGATGGGAATACGACTATAGTTCCCATCAACTAACTCTTTTCAGAGGGCAAAAACAAAGGGTACATGTTATCCAAGGTGACAGACTGGATTTCCTGTCTACCAAGGATCTGTACAAACTTCTCAGTACCACATCAGGGAAGAACAAGGAGACAGACAAATATTTACTCTCCTTGGTGCAGAAAGTTTTGAGAAGTTGAGACAAGTGAAGTTTTGGTAGCATCAGCCTAGGCGGAGTTTGTTGGATCAAGAAGAAGGCTAATGCAACCAAAACTTTGTCACTTAAAGTTATTTTGGTGCTGCATGCAAAAGGCTTCCGAAGCTTAGCATGGAACTTCTGAAGGTTGTAGAGTTCTTCCGAAGTCAAAATGAAAGATCAACTTCCGAAGACAGAACTCTACTTCCGAAGACAAGTGCATACTTCCGAAGTTCAAGACTTAGAAGAATAAGTAAAGACCACTTCCGAAGTATGATGAAAAGAAGAAGTCTCCAAGCCTTGGAAGAAGCAGCCTCTTCCGAAGTATAAGTGGCTTCGGAAGTACTAACTCTTTCAAAGCCATTTAACCTTCGGAAGACACTGCTATGAACCAGTGGATACAAGTATGGTCTCTGACACTCCACAACAGACTTCTGATACAGCTTGGCTTGTTCCTAAAGAACCATATTGTTGACCATACTTTATTCCACTGTTCACTTTTTCATGATAGTACATGTTACCAACTTTAGTTGGTGACAAAAGGTAAGTCAGGGACATGTCTTGACTACCAAATCTCAGATAAGACTTTATCCGAGATACCTTAATCTTTAGTCTTGTAGTATAGACTTTAGCTATACGATCCTAGCTGGTATCAAAGTATATCCGGCTGTAGATAGTATTATATATAGGTTCTCCTTGTAATTCATAAAGACATAGAGATCATCTGCTTGTAAGAGTCTTGTATTTTGAGTTGAGAATATATAAAAGTATCTTGAAAATTATCTTTTTGTGTTCTTAGTTACTTTATATATTATGATCAACTCTTATTGATTTTTCATATATCCGAGTGCTGTTGTATGTGAGTTTGAGTGAAAACTCTGTGTTTAAGTGACAACACCGATCCTGCACATACGTATACGTATATGCATACGTATACGTATAGGCATACGTATACGTATAGGCATAGGTATACGTATAGGCATAGGTATACGTATAGGCATACGTATACGTATAGGCATACGTATACGTATAGGCATACGTATACGTATAGGCATACGTATACGTATAGGCATACGTATACGTATAGGCATACGTATACGTATAGGCATACGTATACGTATAGGCATACGTATACGTATAGGCATACGTATACGTATAGGCATACGTATACGTATAGGCATACGTATACGTATAGGCATACGTATACGTATAGGCATACGTATACGTATAGGCATACGTATACGTATAGGCATACGTATACGTATAGGCATACGTATACGTATAGGCATACGTATACGTATAGGCATACGTACGTATAGGCATACGTATACGTATAGGCATACGTATACGTATAGGCATACGTATACGTATAGGCATACGTATACGTATAGGCATACGTATACGTATAGGCATACGTATACGTATAGGCATACGTATACGTATAGGCTTACGTATACGGATAGGCTTACGTATACGGATAGGCATACGTATAGGCATAGGCATACGTATAGGCATACGTATACGTATAGGCATACGTATACGTATAGGCATACATATAGGTATGCGTATAGGCATACATATAGGTATGCGTATGTGTATGCGTATGCGTATGCGTATACGTATACGTATACATATATATATATATATATATATATATATATATATATGTAGATATATATATAGATATATATATATATATACATACGTGTGTATATATATATACGTGTGTATATATATATATGTACGTGTATATATATACGTGTATATATATATACGTGTATATATATATATATTATATATATGTATGTATGTATATATATATATGTGTGTGTGTATATATGTGTATATGTGTGTATACACACACACACACACATATATATATATATATTATATATATATATGTGTGTGTGTATATCTATATATTTTTATATATATATATATATATATATATATATATATATATATATTGACAACCCTAAACCAAGGTTAGGTAAATCTAACATTTAAAATTTCATAAATTAATACTACATACTTGTACCTTATTAGAAATTGTTAAATATATCTATGTGTTAACTATATTTAAAATCTTTATATATTTTTGAATATTATGTGAGCATGCATGCATGCATATGTGATACGTATGTATACATATATATTTTATGATTGTCATTTTAGGTTATAAGATTAGTTATGTTAAACACTAAATGGATAACCATACGTAATGTACTAAGACTTAAACTTAACCAAACCATATTACATCAAGTTCACCTTATATCAAAAACTAAAACTAATCATATCTTAAACACCTAAACACTAACTTAAACACCCATTTAAACACTAGTATCGACTCATTAAGATACTAACTAGCCTAGATTAATCACTAATCATCCAACTAACCCTAACTTAATGATGCAATCAGAAACAGAGAGATAGATAATTGAACCTGTTGATTCAATGATCCTTCTAACTATCATTGATTCACAAAGAATACTGATAATTAGAGTTTACACTAACACACAGTGATAGAGAGAAAACAAATTTTTTCATAAACTTCAATCATCCTTTTACCCATCTCTTACAAACATATAAAGAAACAAAGCCAAAGTGGAATGGGCCATGAAACATAAACGGGCCAAAAACCGGGCCAAATATAAAGTTCAACAAAATGTAAAATAAGACAAAAATGTAAATAAATCATAAAATAAGCCATTTTTAGGCTGAAACGATGACCCAAACCGTCATAGGCGGTTTGTAAAAACGGGCTCCTCGGTCAGACGGTCGTTTTGACTAGTCGCAGGCCCAAAACGGAGACTTCTAACCCAACTTATGATCATTTCCATGAATCCCCTTTTGATAAGCGATCTTGGGCCTCCAAAAAGGCTAAAGCTTGCTAATCCACGCTTGGGCCCATATCACTTAATGACTAAAAAAGTCATTAACAACTTTGGTCGCCACCTAGCCATAATCTTACTCCAAACCTGCCACCTGGCATTACCATGACACTAATTACCCTTAGAGATTGCCACCTATTCCTACTAAACCCACTAATCAACCTTTTAATCCACACCTCATCACTCTAGACCTAGAACTAATGATGAGTTCTCCACCTTCTTCCACACCTCTCGGCCGATAGAACCACAACCGTAAACCACCACAACCGCCACCATCCTCACACCTCTCGACACTCTCTCTCGGTTTTCAAGTCACCTCCATCACCACCCTCATACTCCTAGTCCTCACCTCACCACCATCTCTTGATCACTAACAACCTCAAGAACAACATGGAGCTAGTTACTCTCCACTAGCTTATGCTAAAAAAACAATCACATCAAATGGACTATTAAAAGGTCTAACCAAGCAATTCCCTTAGTTTTCTTCATCAAACAAGGTGTGAATCTCAAATCTCTAACTAGCAAGTTGTATATGTGTTTAAACTAACACGTATAAACCAACCATTTAAGAATCATCGAGATTATTTACAAAAACTCATAAAAAATGATTTTATTAAAAAATTAGTAAGAAAAAGGATTCAAGAACTAAATAATTGAAGATTTTTATAAGAATCAAAGATTTACATAAAAATACACAAATTAAAGGGTTGAAAACATAGATATTCTTAATAAATTGATTAAATACATAAATGACTGTGATTATAGGAAGAAAATTAGGAACTTGTTAAGAAATATTAGAAGTAATGATTTGTAAAATATCTGGTAATAATATTGGATAGATTAATTTATAAGATTAATTCAAATAAAAGAAAATAATTATACAGAAGATCTGAACTCAATAAAAATCTATAAAATTATATAATAATTTTTATATTTTATAGGAATTTCAGAATAAATTTCGTCACTTAATTCGCATGTATGACTACGTTTCATATTTTAGAACATTCTGTGAATAGAAAATTAAAATAAATAGTAATATAGTGATATAAATCATATAAAATCCACATAAATCATGATATTCAGAATAGAACAATGCATATAAATTTCAGAATTTTTAGAGATGTTTAACTATTTCTGACAATTAATATAAAATTTGAAAAAATTATAGAAAATTTCCTGTTATGAGTTATTTATCTGATATTTTGTGAGATAGTACAGATTTCAAAATATTTATGATGGTAAATTTTGGTATTTTTTGGGTGATAATAGTCATCGATTAGAAATTTTGATATAATTATTGATTTAAATGCTGAAAATTTTTAAGAAATTAGATTTGTTCGGAGAAATAACTATTTTATAGGAATTTTTTGACTTGTTGGCTAGAAATAAGGTGAGTAACATGACCTATTTTTAATTTATAAATTTTTGGGCGCAAAAACATACTGTTTGTGTTTGAAATTGATGCATATTTGAGAATTCTTTATACTATCATATTGACAGAACTATTAATTCGGATGAAAAACCGTCAAATAATATAGGTAGTGCTACTTAAGAAATGTCAACTTGCATATGCTAAGATGAGGGCAATGGTGTTATATTATTTGATTGTGTGATTTGTATTTGACAGTTGTAAATCACTTGACATGTGAGTAAGTTTGGTTGTGAGCTTGATTATATTGCATCAATTCAAAATGATTTATGTTATTAATTAAACCTACGTTCTCACCAACTGTTTGTTGACTATTTTGAGTATGCTTTTTCAGGTAAGAAAAATGTATTATAATGCCGTGTATACCTTCAACATGTATAGTGATTGGCATGACTATTTAGGAAAGTTGTGCGTCTGGTTGACTATTGATATGTTTGACTTCAACCTTTACGTGGACATCACGTTCACTACTAGCTGACGATTATGTGATATGTTGAAGAAGTATATTTTGAATAGGATTATAAATGTGTAAGTCTAAAATGTTAGACTAAATTTTGTATCATGTAATCCTATAAATTATAATTTAATGAAAGTGATGTTTAGTTTATTGTTATGATTTGTATGTCTTGGTAATCAATGCATTTTGAAATAACGACTCACTACCAAGGATTTCACGCTTCCGCGGGATGTGACATGTTGGTATCAGAGCCATTAATTATTGAAAATTAGGTATTATTAGTAAATGCCAAGACTATAACCATAAGCTCGTATGATAATAGTTTTTGGCACAACTTAAATATATAATATATATTTTTTTCTATGATTCATGACAAGGTGTCTATGCTTAGATAATAATGAGAATCTATTTGACTGGTATTTATGATAACATGATCTGAAATTTTGTAAGAATTTTTACAGTATGAGTACTAGTAATTCTGATAGTTACTATAACAAAATGATCCTTCGGATCATAACAATTATAAGAAAACAACACCAGAAATTAAGCCACATGATAACCTAAAAGTATCCCAACGAGCACCAGTAACCATTAGGGGCTATACAATTTAGACCCTTAGGAAAAGTGTACAAAGTGGTAAGAAATTACTGATTAAGAAGATCAAGAAGATTCAAGAACCAGAAAATAAAAATCTAGAAATCCTTCCCTCAACATCAGACCTAACACTCGTAGTGTAACCCGTTGCCTCTAAAGTTGAAGAAAGAGGTTCAAAGAGACAAAGGATGGATAAAGACTAGATAAGAACAACCAACCAGATCCTCAAGAAGGTTAAAAGGATAAAACAAGAAATCCGGATGATTCAAACAGATGTTAAAGATACGAAGGAAGGAAGCCAAAGTACCTTCACTAAGATGTGAAATTGGATTTGGAGAAACTAGGACTGTAGGAAAACCCTAGTTTATTCTGAAATATTTTAAAATATATAAAATACGAGTATAATAAAGTACTTTGTTATGATTATAAAATTTATACTATAATTGAATAAAATTTTTTTATATAATAATAATATAATTAATATGTAGTTAAATATGCCGCTAAGAAGAGATACTCAACGTGTACATAGAACAAGATAGGTTGGATGCTCAAGGACTAGATTAAGAGAAGAAACTCCACTCGAAAATACCACTGTTAGCGAGAATGAAAGAATTTCTCAAATAGTGAGAAAGAATGACTGAGGAAGGAGTTATAGATGGATCTAAGAAGGAATGTTCTTACAAGGCTTTTATGTCTTGTAAACCCTAATACTTTAATGGAAAACGAGAAGTAGTACAAGCTTTACGTTGGTTAGAAGAAGTGGAGTCGGTATTAGATATCAACGCGTGTGCCGGTAATAACACGACCATGTTTGCCTCACATTCCCTAAAGGGTGAAACACAGTCATGGTGGAAGATAGAAGTTCAAACTAAAGGTAGAGATGTTATGAATTGGTTAAGCTGGGAGGAATTTAGAAACCTAGTGATTGAGAAATATTGCCTTTATAATGAGATAGAAAGGATAGAAACAAATTTTTTAGCACTAGAAATAAAGGGTGTTGCATATGAGGAGTATACAGATAGGTATAATGAATTATCTAGATTATTACCACACCTAGTTACATCGGAACTAAAAGGATAGGAAGATACATCTGGGGTTTAGTACCACATATAAGAGGAATGGTAAAGTCAGCCATGCCTAAAACTTTCCGGGATGCAGTAACGTTATCCAGCAACTTGACTAATGAAGTGATAAAGAATGGATCCTTGACTGATTCAAGGATTGGAGACAAAAGAAAATGGAGCAACAACTACTCTAGAGGAAGATAAGGATGAAATCAGCAAAATAAGGCAAACATAGATCCTGTGAGAAATTTAATGGGAATTGTTCAGGGAAGTAAACCACAGATAGAAGGTCAACTGTGGTATAATACCTGCAAGAGGCTCCATAATGGTAAGTGAAAGGTGGTAATATGCTATAACAATATGAAAAAGGGACACCTATCAAAGGAATGTAAGAGACCCGTAAACCCTAAACTAGTTTCCTACCAGTGTGGAAATGAGAATCATTTTTGCAACGAGTGCCCGAAACTAAAAGGCAAAACCCTAACTAAACCAAATTATCCGCGTGGTAGAGAATTTATGTTGCAAGATGAAGAAGCCCGACATGAATTAGATAAGAATAATTTAGAAGAATTTAATAGATGTTCATATTATAAGTCTAATGTCTAGAGGTATTTTCTAATGAATTACCAGGATTGCCAACCCTCGTCAAGTAGGATTCAAGATTAAATTAGTACTAGGGATTGCCCCTATTGCCAAGTCACCGTATCATTTGGCAACACAAAAATGAAAGAATTAATGAGTCAAATTTAGGAATTGTTGGAGAAGGGATTTATACGTCCTAGTGTATCACCTTGGGGAGCTCAAGTTCTGTTTGTAAAGAAGAAAGATAGAACTTTTAGGATTGCATCGATTATAGAGAGCTTAATAAAGTGACTATTAAGAATAGATATCCTCTCCCTAGGATAGATGACCTATTTTATCAATTGCAATAATCTAGTTACTTCTTAAAAATTAATTTAAGGCTTGGCTGGTTATTATAGGAAATTTATAGAAAATTTCTCGAGAATAGCTCAATTCTCTTTGACAGAATTAACTTAGAAAGATAAGCCTTACGTTTGGGGAGAAAAACAAAATGTTGCATTTAAACTCGTAAAGAATAAATTGATGCAGTGCTCCTGTAGAGATTAATGAAGAGGCTGATGCAACCTAAACATCTTTAGTCTTTCCTGCATGCTGCACAAGTGCATTAAAGAAGAAGCTTAGGAAGTTTCACACATGAAACAGAAAATACTCTAAGTGCGAAATCTTCCGAAGCCAAGACCAATATCTTCCGAAGCCATACTGAAGTCTTCCGAAGCCTCAGAGACAAAGTCTTCCGAAGCTTCAACTCATGAAGACAGATTTCTTCCGAAGACTTTTAGTAACATGCTTTATCTGATGTACTGTTCCATAAAGCTGGACACCTTTCCGCTGTGCCTCTGCAAGTCACCAACTTACATGGGTTGGTGAAAAGGTCCATGCTTTTGGTAACTATACATTGAGGTCTTGAGTTTGTAACTTTCTACTTTATGTACTTTATCCTTTTTGTAATAGATAAGGATGTGAGCTATGACATATCATAGTCACAAGTCAAAAGGCAATCTGCCTTTTGATTCTACAATTGATTTTGTTTGTGTCTAGTCAATTGTATCCGGCTGGCTTTCAAAGTATAGCCGGCTGTAGGATGTAGTATAAGTATCTCATGTTCTTGTATCTTTCGAATATGCTTTGTAACACTTGTAATAGAACATAAAGAAGGCAATATACTGCATTCTTGAAAACCAAATACTTGTATTCTTTGTGTTCCGTCTCTTGCATTACTTGTGTTCTTAGTATCTCAACACTTGGTTAATCCAGTTTACTGTTTGACTAAAGTTTAGTTAATCTCCTCTTTGTGTTGTTGTGTTGTAACTAACCCTTCAACGATCCTGCATTTGGTATCAGAGCATTTCAGGCTCTTGATATAAGATTTCACCATCTTAAGATCCCTCACACACACAAATACTAAAACTTTTCAAATGGCAGCCATTTCCAAAACTGATATGGAAACTGGAACCATGAACAAGTCCCCACTGATCACCCTTGATGAGTTTGATACCTGGTGTTTAAGAATGGAAGGTTTCATCAGGTCTCTTGATTCAAGAATGTGGGAGTCTATTGAGAATGGACCTTTCATACCCAAAGATGTGGCTAACTACTCTGATGAAGATAGAAAGAGAGTAGAAATAGACAGAAAAGCGATGACAACCCTTCAAACTACCCTTCTAAACTCTGTGTACAGAGGTTTCAAGAAGTGCAAAACAGCCAAGCAGTTTGAAAACTTCACCTTCAAAACAGTTTGAAAACTTCACCTTCAAAACAGGTGAAACCGATGTATGAGGGTTCCTCTGAAGCCAAGGAGAACAAGAAGGATCTCCTGAAGGAGCAGTTTGAAAACTTCACCTTCAAAACAGGTGAAACCATGACTCAGCAGTATTTCAGGTATGTTGAGATTGTGGATACCCTAGTGGATGGAGGAGTTTCTCTTGAAAACAGAGACATTGTAAGGAAGTTCATGTCCTCACTTCCTAGGCAATGGACACACTACTATGTGGTGATCAAGAGAACTGAAAATCTCAAAACTCTTACTCTCACAAAGTTATATGGGATTCTCAGTGGCTACCAGATGGAGATGAACATGCAAGGTTCATTTGGTAACTCCAACAATCAAATGGCTTTAGCCCTACATGTGATTGAAAGGATAGCATAGAACCCAAACATCATCTCTTATGCTACCTGGACAATTCACCAAAGGGTCCTTTCATCACCTTCCCAGAGACACCAAGGGAGAACTACACTCAAGAAAGCCCATTACAAGAGACAAGCTCTTCTCAAGCTTTTGTGTCCTCTGATGAAAGATGCGGAAACTCTTTTTTCACTCTTGAAGACCTGGACTGTATCCATCAAGATGATCTGGAATATATGGAAATAATTCAGCAGATGGCTCTTCTCACTCACAAAGCCAAGAAGTTCTACAAGAGGATTGGAAGGAAGTTTCCAAGCAATGCAACCAGTGGAAAGTTTGGACTGGACAAAGTCATAGTCAAGTGTTACAACTGTAACTTGATGGGCCACTTTACCAGAGAGTGTAAGGCACCTAGAACAAATGGTGGCCAAACACAATCCAGACCAAACTACACCGACAAAGCTCTCCATAATGAGAAGTCAAAACAGCAGCTGCCGTTGCTGTTGAAGAAGGAGGCTTTGATTGGAGCTTTCAGGTGGAAGATGGTTCTCCAAACCAAGCACTAATGGCTGATCATGATGAAGCCAAGGTATTAGAACATCTTTGTACTCCTGAATGCATTGCTAAAGTTAACAGGTACAGGTCCTACATCTTGGAACTGAGATCTGACCTTGAGTCCTTAAACATTTTAAAATCTGATTTTAGAAAGTCTGAAAATGATAATAAGCTGAAAATAAAGGACTTAGAGAAAACCATTTTAGTTCTAAAACATAAACACATAGATTTTAGGACTCAAATCAAAGATCTCATAACCAAGTTAACTGAGTGCCAGGCTGAGCTTGTGATCAGCAAAGCCAGGGCAGAAAAGAGTGTTCTTGAAGAGGAGACCTTCAAGAACATGATATCCTCATCCCTGCACAACAAAGTGTGCTATGAAAACAGACAGGGACTAGGATCTAATGAGATAGCTCCTCCACACACAATCTTGTCAGTAAGATCTCCTAGGTGTGGAACTTGTGAAGATGAGCTTCCTTTTATAGATCCTATGAGTGGAAAGGATGAAGAAGAGATAGTGAAGAATCCCTCTGAAAAGAGTGAAGAGGAGGATTCCAAGAAGGGCCACTATCCTTCTGAGGAGAAAGTGAAGACTGTGATGACCAAGTCCATGAGAAAGAACTTGATCAGAAAGAGCAAAAGAAAAGCGAGGAAGGCTCAAGAGATCAAAACTACTTTTGACTCTAAGTAGAAACAAGTTTTAATTTTTCTTCCAAAGCAAAATTCTCAAAACTCTCAGGAAATTCTTCCGAAGTCATTTTAGCTTCGGAAGCTTTTTAATTAAAACTTCCGAAGATATTAACCTTTGGAAGCTTTTTGACTTCCAAGAAAACTACTTTTTGAGCAAAAGTAAACTACTTTTTTAGAGGTGGGACCGATATCTAGATTTCAAAGTTTATCCACTTTCATTAAACTTTATCTGAAATCCTTCTCACATATAAACCCAATGGTTTCCCCCCTCTTTCTATCATCTGTTCTTCCATCCAAACCTAAAACCCCAAATTTTTCTCTAAAATTTCTTTCTTTCTTCTTTCTTTCTTCTTTCTTCATCCTTAAGCTACTTCAAAATGGCCAACCTTACTCACCGAAATGATCCCAACTTTACCATGCAGCTACACAGACAACACAATCAAGTTGCTCTGTTAAGCTCTGAGAAAGATCCTCATTTCTCAGAGGTTTTCCGTTTCCTAACTCTGTCAAACTACTTCACCACCCTAACCATTGATCCTCCACTCTATGAGGATCAGTTGCTTGAATTCTGGAAGACCTGCTAAGAGGTCATTATGGATGGGGAGAAGGCACTCTCTGCCACAGTGTAGGGAACAACAATCTTCATCACTTCGGCCATCATTAACAGACATCTTTAGCTGGATGATGAAAAAGGTGAGGTGTTTTTCCCAAAGGAAGCTGTCAATCATTCTTTTGAGCAGATAGGATATGAGAAGATTTCTCTGTAAAGACCTTTAGGAAAGGGAAGGTCTTATCCCAATGGAGATTCCTGCTCCATGTGGTCATCCACAGCTTATCAAACAAGCATGGTGGATGGGACCAAATTCCTGAGGATCTCTCCTTCATAATCCATGGAATGGTTCAGGGGGTCAAATTTAGGTATTCATAGTTTTTTTATACAAATTTTCTTGCTAATTTAGACTCCTTAGAGTATTACATATTTCCTAGATATGTCGAGTACATTCTTAACTGTGAACTGGGATCACAGTTGACGGAAACAGGTAACATTCTTAAATTAGGACAGATGAAGCCCGACATCTTTAAAATACTGAGAAAGCCCACTGTTGGATTCTCTGGGGTAGAAACATCCCTAGTCCCAAAAATGTTAAAGCTCATTGCTAAAGGTGATAACCTAGCAGCACAAGCTAGTGTTGAACCCACACCTGTTTTTTCCCAACCACTCTCATAGCCTCAAATCACCATCACTTACCAAAGAAAATCCAAACGAACCCCTGTTAGGCTATTCAGTCTGTGGAGGCCCCCATATACTCACCCATACAGGAAGAAGTGGACATTGGAGCTCCCACTTCTCCTGAGGAGCAGACCACTCCCATCTCTTCAAGAATCAGTGCTGAGGTTCCTCATGCTCAGCTTGATGAGCACATTAGCCCTACTGCCTTAAGCCATCACTCTGAGTCTCAACACTTTAGTGATCAACCTTCAGGGGACAGTTACCATCCCCAGCCTATAGATCTCAACCAACCAATTCCCAACCTTGACTTCTATACTGATGAAGATATAGGTTTCAGTGAGTATAATGAATCTCTCTTCTTTCCACCTACTCAAAGAGAGATGAGTACTCCTGAGTATCCTACATCTATCCCACATCAGTCACCTACAACTGAGGTGGATACTCCTGAACCTGTTCAGGATGTCCATATGGAAGAGGCTCTCACTTTTGAAAGAGATTACATCATTAAGGCATCAACCATGGCAACTCAGCCCACTGACATCTCAACTGAGATTGTCAGTGAGCAGAGGATAACCAGCAGCCAAGAACCTCAAGCTGGTGGTGAGAGAGAGGACTCTGGTCCAATCATCTCATCCCCCAATGAATCTTCTGATGAAGATGAGGGGAATTTGAGACTACTGGTGAAAAATTGTCTAAAACATGCACTTATTTAGTCTCAAAGGTCAGTCACCTTGTCTCTTAGGTGACTACCTTACACAACAGGATCAATGATCAGCAACTTGAGATTTCATATCTTAAGGAAAAACTAGCTGGGAGACCCTTAAGGAAAGCTCAACCAGGAACACAAAAACCTGTGGATGTGATTGACCTATCCTCCAGCTCACCTATGCAAGTGGGTGATGCTACCAAAAAGGGGGAGAAAGTCATTATAGTCACAGAACCTAGGGTTCTTCAGAGAGAATGGACATTGAGGACTCACCATCCTCACTTGCAACTGTGCATTCTCAGCAACCTCCTCTAGTTCACATTGATGTGGACTACACAGACTCCTTCATATAGAGTCTGTTTAAGGATGGGATACCAAGGGTTATGTCACCTTCACCATTTTCCAGTCACATCATTGGGTGGAGGTATGAAAACAACAGGAAGGCCCTAATCATCATAAGAGTTCAAGGACAGCAAGAAATCTTCAATTTTCAGACCTTGGACTATTATGAAGTTCTGGATCTAGTCAACATGCCACTTGTCAACCCAAGCCAATCAAGACAAGCTGACAGACTGGCTAAAAGAATCCAAGACAGGATCACTGCAGAGTTCAGCTTAAGAAGGAGACTTAGACAATCAGGCAATGTCATCGGTCAACTGGATGTTAAGGCAGACCCTAAGATTAGCTTCATAGGGGAAACCTTGACTGAAGGCCCAGTGACAGAACCTGAGAGCCCTGTCTCATCATCTCTAACTGCTGCAAGGATCCATATTCCTTCTGAGACACCTGCTGGTGAAGGTGCTTTTCAACCTCTCTCTGGCCTGAGCTCAGATGCTGCAACAAGCAATGAAGGCCAAAGCTCTCTCCACCCTGATTCACAAAGGTCTGTGAGTGACAAAGGGAAAAGAAAGATGACATCTGAGGAGATTGAGGAGGATGAGAGAGAGAGGAAAAGGAGGCTAAAGGGAGAAAGTTCCTCTGCTGAGTCTCCAAGACTCATGGAGTCTGCAATCAGGGCTGCCCCCAGACCAGATACTCAGAATGATAAGTTAAGGCCAGTCAGGATTAACTATCTGCATACTAGGAACTATGACATAGATAGTGTCATTTCTCTTCCCTTGGATGAGTTGAATGAACTGGTTGACCTAGAAAGGTCAAGAGAGAAGAAGGAGACAGAAGATGCAGAACTCCTAGTACAAGTCAAAGAAGAGAGAAGAAGACAAATGAAAGGATCGAGATCTAGTTTGATCAATTAGATTAGGATTTGCAATGGAATAGCACACGAATTAGACGAAATTATAGCAAGAATAAGATGAATATTCAATCAAACAGTAACGGTTATAGAGAGAGAGTTTTCTGCAAAAAGAATGTTTTCATTCATGCACAAGCTTCCCGCACAAGGAAATTAGGTCAACATTCCTTTTATAAGGAATATGACATCAACTGACGTCACTTGATAGTGACATCTAACTGATTTATACAAACAACTGAAAGTACAACGAAACTACTGAAGATATCCACAACAACTGAGGACACCTTCACAAAAAGCTAAGTATAAGCTAGCATTACAACTACTGAAGTTATAACATCTGAAGTATAACAACTTCAGATGTTTTACATAGTATAAAACTACTGATTACAAACTACTGAAATGTAAACCATCACAACTACTGAAGAGAACTACTTCAGCTGCTGTGACAACTTCTAAGAACTTGTCTTCAGACTTTGTCTTCAGCTGTTGTCTTCAGACTTTGTCTTCAGCTGATGTCTTTAGACTTTGTCTTCAGCTGTTGTCTTCAGACTTTGTCTTCAGCTGTTGTCTTCAGACTTTGTCTTCAGCTGTTGTCTTCAGACTTTGTCTTCAGACTTTGTCTTTAGCTGTTGTAGACCACTTCAGTTGTTTTGATGTCTGTAGGACTTAAAGGTTTTTCTGATCTGGCTCATTGGTTCTTTTGGTCCAACAAACTCCCCCTGAACCAATGCAACCAAACCTTTAAGATTATTGAAATCCCACTTATGGCAGACATTATCTGGATCAGCTCAGAAATCTTCAATATAAGCTCAGGCCAGGGAAGAGATTTCAGAAGGTTTGATTGGCAAAGGATGAATGAGAACTCTGTCTTGGGGAATTGGACACAGAGCTGTTACCCCATCCATGAAACCTACTTCCCATGATAAGTCTGTAAGACTCTCTGACATAGGCCTCAAGGAAAACAACTTGTTCTTCCATTGTGAGTTCTTCAGCTCCACTTTCAAAGAAGAACTCAGGCCCATAGTACTCAGATAAGTACTTAATATGCTTTCCATTTTTCAGCTCCACAGTTGTTATCTCTCTGTATGCAAACTCATCAGGATGAGTGCCTTCAAGCAATAACTGGAGCTCATTTCTTCTTATTTCTTCAAGCTTCTTGTAGATTAACCCCTTCTTTACCATTTTGTTTTTAGTAAAGTTTGTGGAGTCATCTTAGACTTGTAAGCTCTCTTGAAGTCATCAAGGATTTCCCAGGTTGACACTACAATGGCCAGCATTATCACAGCATCTACAATCTTCTTTACTTGGCCATTGTATCTGCTTGGAATCTTCTTTTTATGAATTCTGTCACTTACTCTGGGGTCAGGCCAAATTCTCACTCTCTCTTTCTGATATTGAATGTAAATCTGAGAGCATACAACCTCTGAGCATGTTTCTTCATAGCTTGTATGGATGAAGACTTGGGAAACTCTTTATCAATCATCCTTAACAGCTGCTCATCATGTTGTTTGTGCTGTTCTTCTTCTTCAAGTTTGACTTTTACCATTTGCCTTTGGAAGTCAGGTGTGATTGTTGTTGGTTGACTTCTGGGCTCAGGCATCTTTTTTTTGAGAACAACAAAGATTGGCAGACTATCATCCTCATCATCATCTTCTTCTTCTTCCATCCTCAACACCCTTCTCTTCCACTTTGGTGCATCATTGGTAGTGGGTTGAGTAGGTTTATTGGGTAAAGGAGTTGGTTTTGAGGGTTGTGAGGGTGGTTGTTTTGGTTTGGGTGATTGTGCAGGCTGCTCTAGCATCTTGGATGTGAGTGAAGCTTTGGATAATTTTGCCATATCAGTCCTTTTCCCAACACCAGCTTCATCAAGAGCTTCTATGATCAATCCTTTGTTAAATACTTCAGAAGAACAGATTCTGGTGGTTATCTCCAAAATACTATCTCTGGACCATGCCTTTACTTCAATGATTGATCTTCCCAGATGTTTTGATATAAATCTTACCATAGCTTCCAGCCTTTCCCTTTCTTTCTCACTCCAACTTGCCTATCTTTGTTCAATCTCTTGAATCTCTAAACTTCTGATTTTAGAGTCAAGTTTGGCAGTGTCAAATCCTTGTCTGAAGAGTTGATCAATAATCTTATCCATAGATCTGCTATGTTGCTCATTGGCTTCTTTGATCAATTATTCTAACTTTTTCTCTCCTTCATTGTTTTCAGAGCTTTTCTTCCTATTGTAGGTGATCATTTCCTTTTCTTTCTTCTCTTTTTCTTCTTCCTCTTCATCTCTCTTTCTTTTGTCTACTTTCACTGACTTAGACTCCCCTTTTGGTTGCATTGGCTTCAGGGGTGTGAATGTCAGAAAGTCTCTTAGAAACAGCAGCATCAACTAAGGATTGAAGATTTGAGGAAAGCCTCTCATCAATGGCTTGATGTACAGTGTTTGTGATTATGGAAGTGATGAGAGGTAAGGATGTTTGAAAGGCAGCAACCATTAGCTCAGAGGGGTTCTGTCCCTGAGAAATGGTACCTGAAGCAGAGGCTGGTGGCAAATTTGTTGGGAGTGGCTCAGTGTTTGGGATAGTTTCAGGAGAAACTGCCATCTGTGGGTGAATGTGGGCAGATGGACTTGATTCTTGTGACATTTTGGCAAGCAGTTCTTGTAGTCTGCATACCTCAGTCTCAAGAATAGTATTGTGGGCTAGAACATCAAAGAAAAGCCCAGGTCATCATCAGTTTGTGCTGAATCAGCTGACCTCCTGATGAAATCAGGATGAACATGTGCTGAGTGTAGATCAGTATTCACATGTGCCCCTATTTCTCGGAACTGGGGACTTCCTGCCTCAGGATAATGTCCTTCATTGGCAGTTGCCTCTGGTGAGGACTTAGAAATGATACCATCTTCATCCTGATCATGTGCTGAACAAGGAGAAGAGGCAGCCTCACCAGATGTTCTAATCTCCTCCTCTACACAGGGAGATTGAACTCTGTAATCCCTGTGCTGTGGGTTATCAGCTACATTATAATCCTCTCCCTCAACTGTTAGGTTTTCCCAGTAGTAATAGGTTTCTGGGGAGGGGTAGAGGAATGTAGTTGAGTCAGCACTTGTGCAATAACCACAGTTGGGCTTGTAGGGGTGGCTTCAGTGGGAGATAGGTGTGAAAAGGATTGCACCTGGGGTGAATGGTGCTCTTCAATGGAAATCCTCTCAAGAGAGAGAGATTCCAGTAATGTGGTTTCCCCATTTTTGGTTGCATCAGGATCCTGTTGAGAGGATACCTGAGCGGTTTCAGCTGGTAGAGTCCTGGAAACTACAAGGGGATTACTACCATAGTTTCATCCTGCCTTTGTGTTGCAGGGGCATCATCAGGGGACTCACTCCCTGATAGCCTTTTTGGTTTGTTTGGAATGAGGTTTGGAGGGGACTTTGGATCAGGAGGATGAGGCTGTGGTACCTTCTGCTTGGGTTTTAGCAGTTTGGCAGCCTCTTTGAGGTGTGGGTCAGAGTTGTGCCTGGAGTATACCTCTAGCAAAATACCACAACAGGGACTCCAAGGCCAACAGGGCCATCAGATTGTAACTGATTCATGATTATGGCCATAAGAAACCTTGGATATAATAGCCATCTGTTAGCCACAGGCTTCATTGCCAGATCTTTTAATTCTAAAAATATAATTTCAGAAAAATTTAAGCTTTGGCGTTCAAGGATAGAATACAATACCTGCTGCCACCTGGATGACATTTGATCCCATGAGAGGTTTTGGGGGCAAGGCAAACATTGATCATGTGGAAGATTAGGCGTTCAGCATCATGAAGTGCTTCTTCAGAATGGTTGTAGCACTTAGGTTGCCCGCATATCCATGGTTGATGAATGAGAGATCAATGGTGCCCTTCGGGTATTTGGTGACAAAGGTAGCATCATTCAGATCTAGTGTTTGGCGAATGATAGCAGGAGTGACTACCACCTTCTTCTGGTTTACAAATGACTGGAGAGTGATCGTGACATCATTCTCACCAGTATGGATAGTGACATTTGTCCAGAATTGACGAAGAGTGTCTGGATAGATGGTTGGATTCAGAAGAAAAGCAGTTCTATACGGGGAATCAACCATCAGATCAATGGCATCATCAAACTTAGTCCAAAAGGACGATTTTGTGAAGTAGGCAACACAGTTGTGTCGTGGTTTGATTTGCATGGTCGCCATCAATGGAAGATGAACGTTCGGAAATTGATTTATGAAAAGTTTGAAGTTAGGGTTAGGTATTTATAGGTTATGAACGACTGAAAGAAAACAACTGAAAGTTTTGGTGTTAGGCATCAGTTGTTAGAAAAAGACTGAAGACATGGTTTTAACTTTCAGATGTTGTAAACAACTGAAGACTTGGTGTTTGTCAGCAGTAGTTGGAAACTACTGAAGACTTGGTTTTGGCTTCAGTTGTTTTGAAATGAAACAGCAGTTGTTTGAAACAATTGAAGAATAAAATTACTCATCAGTTGTTGTCGTCAATTCACATATCTCAGTTGTTTCATTTGACCTTAACACTTACTCAGCAGATTATCTGATTTTCAGATGTTTCATTGGTCATTAGTACTTATCTGTTAGAACAGAATTCAGTAGTTGTACCCACATTAGTACATTGCAACAAATAAAGTACTTCAGTACTTTTAAGTAATTTAGTCTTCAGTAGTTATAAAAACTGCTGAAGATAAAATAACTTCAGTACTTATTTTTGACAGCTGTATACTGATGCTCATCAGTACTTGTGAGCTGAGATCATCAGTAGTTGTCAAATCATTCAAGCTGTAGCATACCAAGCCTTAGCACTAGATTTTGGAAAGTTGTGTTGTCCAAAGGCTTAGTAAATATATCTGCAAGCTCATCAGCACTAGGAACAAACTTTGGATCAATCAGACCTTTTTCATAACAATCCCTGATAAAATGATGTCCGATCTCAATATGTTTGGTCCTAGAATGCTAGACAGGATTCTTCAGTAGTTATGAAAGCTGCTGAAGATAAAATAACTTCAGTACTTATTTTTGACAGTTGTGTCTAGAAGCTGTAAGGTCCATCAATGTCTTAGTCTCTGTAATGTCATAATCCAGTAATTGATTCTGAAGCCAGAGTACCTGAGATGTACAACTTGCAGCAGCAATGTACTCTGCTTCAGCAGTGGATGTAGCAACAGAAGTTTGTTTCTTACTCTGCCAAGAAACTAAACAATTGCCTAGAAATTGGCATCCACCAAAGGTTGATTTTCTGGTTAATTTACACCTTGCATAGTCACTATCAGAGAAAGCAACTAATTTGCAAGAGTGCCCAGTGGAATACCAAAGTCCTAGAGATTGAGTTCCTTGCAAATATCTAAAGATCCTTTTGACTGCAATCATATGGGATACTTTAGGTGCAGCCTGAAATCTAGCACAGACACAAGTTGCAAACATAATGTCTAGTCTAGAAGCTGTAAGGTACATCAAGGAACCAATCATACATCTGTAAAGAGTTTCATCAACTGCTTTACCTTTCTGATCAGCATCCAGTTGTGTGGTGCTGCACATGGGAGTAGAACAGGGCTTACAGTTTTGTAAATCAAACTTTTTCAATAAATACTTTGTATATTTTGACTGATGAATGAAAGATCCATCAGTCTTTTGTTTGATTTGCAACCCCAGAAAGATCTGCAATTCTCCCATGGCACTCATTTCAAACTTTTGTTGCATCAACTTAGTAAAGGCATCACACAATTGTGGATTAGAGGATCCAAAAATAATATCATCAACATAAATTTGAACAAGGAGCTTATGCATGCCTACTTTCTTAATGAACAAGGTTTTATCTATGGAGCCTCTAGTGAAATATTTAAAGAAGAAAGTTAGACAGTGTTTCATATCAGGCTCTGGGTGATTGTTTTAGCCCATAAAGAGCCTTATCAAGCTTGTACACCAATCTGGATGTTTATGATCTTCAAAACTTGGTGGTTGGCACACATAAACTTCTTTTATTTTCCCATATAAGAATGCACTTTTGACATCCATTTGAAAAACTTTGAGATTATGGAAAGCAGCATAAGCTAAAAACAATCTGATTGCCTCCAGTCTAGCTACAGGAGCAAAGGTTTCATCATAATCAATACCTCTTCTTGTGAAAACCCCTGTACAACCAGTCTGGCCTTGTTCTTGATAATTTGGCCTTTTTCATTAGTTTTATTCCTAAACACCCATTTAGTGCCTATTGCACACTTACCTTGGGGTAGAGGAACCCGTTCTACACTTGCTGTTTTTGAAACTGAAGAAGCTCAAGTTGCATAGCTTCAACCATCCATTGTCTCTTAATGCAATATGATAGTTCTTTGGCTCTTGCTGACTGATGAAGAGAGCATATAAGCAAAAATTGGACAATTGACTTCTAGTTGAAACACCAGCATTATGTCACCAATGATCTGAGACATGGGGTGATTCTTTAGTTCTTGATACTCAATAAGATCTGTGCAAGTGTTTGTAGGTGATTCAGCAGCAACAGATGGTGATCCAGATTCTTGAAACCTAGAATGAGATGACAATTCAAATGAAGTAGAGGATTCAGAGATCTCATCAGCATTTGTTGTGGATGGAACTGCTGAAGCTACAGGAATATCAAGTGTAGTAGACTCAGGCAGTTGATCACTAAAACTTGCATTTATACCAACAGATGGATAACAAGTGGCAGGAGATGATGGATTCACAGAACCTGCAATAGTTGGAGACTGATAAGGAACATGTTGCAGTATGTCCAGATCAAATAACTCCATAGGTTTTGTGGGATTTTCTCCTTTGGAGATTCATTAAACTTTACATGCAAGGTTTCTTCAACAATCTTTGTTCTACAATTAAAAACTCTGTATGCTTTACAAGTAGATGAATACCCAACAAAGTACCTTGCATCCACCTTTGATTCAAACTTCTGAAGTGGATCCTTTGTGTTGAGAATATAACAAGGACACCCAAATGCTCTAAAGAAGGAAATCAGAGGAGCCAAATGATGTAACACTTCATAAGGAGTCTTCATCAACCTTTGATTTACCAATACTCTATTTTGCACATAGCAAGCTGTGTTAACAGCTTCAGCCCAAAAGGTTAGTGGCAAACCAGAATCGGCCAACATTGACCTTGCAGCTTCAATAAGGGTCCTGTTCTTTCTCTCCACCATTCCATTTTGTTCAGGAGTTCTTGGAATGCTAAAATGACTCTTGATTACCTTAGAGAATAGAATTCATCAAGTGTGTGATTTCTAATTCTGTGCCATTATCACCTCACACACTTGACAGAAAGAGAATACTGCTTTTCCACATGCAACACAAAGTAGATGATAATTTGACCAGCCTCATCTTTTGAATGTAAGAAGAAGGTCCATACAAATCTGGAATAATCATCCATAATTACCAGACAGTATTTTTTCTTTGCCATGCTCATCACTCTTACTGGACCAAAAGATCCATATGCAGTAATTGCAAGCAAGCATTAGACTTTGGTTCTTCTATTGGAGGGAATGATACTTTATGTTGCTTTCCTTTTAAACACGCAGAGCAGTTGTCATCACATTTGAACTCCTTTAATGGCAAACCTCTCACTAAACCATGATGGATTAGCTGGTTCATGTTTTTAAGATTCACATGACCAAGCCTTCTGTGCCAAAGTTCAGATTCCTGAGGAGAGGCCTTGGAGAACAGACATGGATGGCCTTTTAGATCAATTTTCTTTGATAAGTCTAAGGCATATACTCTTCCAATCCTGTTGGCCTTTAGGAGAGTATGTTCATCCAATATCTTGTCAATCATTCTCAAAACATTGAAAGACAGAATCCGACAGTTCTGACTGGTGAAAAGTGCAACATGCCCTTTATCACACATTTGACTGACACTCAACAAATTGTACTTGAGATTCTCCACATGGTTAACATCATCAAACCTTATTTCACCATTTGAAACAAAGCCTTTGCCGATGATGTAACCCTTAGCATCATTACCAAAAGATACAAATCCCTTCTTTCCTTGAGAGTAGTCATGAAGAAGAGATCTGCTCCCAGTCATATGCATAGATCCTCCACTGTCCACATACCAGATGCTTCTATGGCATGTTGAAGAACCCTGCATATATCACAACAACTATTTAGCTTTTGAGACCCAAACTATTTTGGTTTTGGGCATGTTCTCATCAACAGATTTTATACTAACTGATTTGTCATGATTAACACCTTTGAAGATGGAGATGGTGCTGAAAAGATTCCTTTGATTTTGGCTTAGTTTTCCTTTTCAGTGGTTTAATCACAGGTACATCTATTTGGTTAACTCTCCCCAACAGATGTTGAACCATCATAACAAGTTGTGTCTGATTGGTTGTTAAAGCCTTCAGTTCAGCAGACACATCAGTACTTGTTTTTGATTGGTTCCTGTGATGCACCATGTCCTCCTTTTTGAAAGACACAGACTTAGTCTATTGTTTTGATACTCCTTGAGGAATATTTTCAGTTGTTTTATGATAAACCACTTCCTTCTGTTTAGATTTTTGTGAAGACTTTGGTTTATTAGTTTGAGATGTTTATGGCACAAACTTGGTTTCAAATTCATCTTTCATTTTATTAATTTTCTTTTTAATGATTTTATCTTTGTTAAATTTGGAACCCTTTCTGTACCAACATTCATTAGTGAGATGATTGAATAGACCACATATTTCAGATGGCTTTTTCTTCATCTTCTGTTGTTCAACTGCTGAAGAAGATGAAACTACTGAAGGTGCGTTCTTCAGTACTTTCTTCCTCTCAGTACTTATTTGAAGTACTGAAGGATTTGTAACAACTGAAGACTTGTTCTTCAGAAGTTTTCTATCTGTACATTTGGATTTCCTGATAGACTCTTCAGCAGTTGTCAAACCATGTTTGGTTTCATTTGGTTTGAAATATTCTTCAGGTGTTGTTACTTGCTCTTCAGTACTTTGAATACCTTGTGAGATGACACCTGAAGTGCTCAGCTTTTCTTTGATCATGTGTTCATCAGCAGTAAGACCATAAGCAGATTGATTAGCTGAGGTACTATTACTAACTTCATCCTTTGATTGTACATTATCACTTGAGGATGAGACACATGATGATGTGGTTTGGGATTGATTTCACCTTCAGATTTTACTTCTGTCTTGGGAGTAAAATCTGTAGGAGGTTCAATGTGATTATATCCATCCCAAACTTCATATTTGAAGCTGTTTGCTTACTGAGGAGCATTTCAAACCCCTTGCAAGATGTTACCCAGCGTTCACACTGAACTTGAGTAGCTGCAAGTGTTTCTTTGAGACTTTTATGATTTTCTAAAATGACCACTACCTTAGCCTTTTCATCAGTGATTTGGCATTTTAATTTGTAAATCTCATCATCTTTTTCTTTTAAAACAGACTCAAACTCAGCTTTTCTTTTGAAAATCACTTTCTCTAGGTCAAGATTTTGATTAATTAAAGCTACATTTGCTTCTCTAATTGAGGCAAAAGCAACTATACATGACTGAGAACACAACTTGGCCTTAGCCTCAGAAGATACTTGTGGTACCTGTGATGATGAAGCATTTGAGCATGAACCATCAGTAGACTCCAGGGTCATAAGAGCAAGTTTTCCAAAAGGATTTTCACCACCATGTTGACCAGCACCAGAAAACACTTGTTCAGAATAACCAGAAAGATCATCTGGTAAACTACTCCAATCAACAACTCCAGGAGTGAAAAAGCTTTGATGTGATTGAGATTGAGATTGAGATTGTTGACTTGATTGAGATGGTTGAGGCTCAGGTAGGGCATGTGGTTGTTGAGCTATGGGTACTGGAACCTGATTGGACTGAGGCATGTAAAAACAGGGATAAGGATATGGGATTTGACCTTGAGGAACAAAATATGCAGGAGATGATTGAATTTGCGAATGATGACCAGAACTGGTAGAATGTTGCCCTTTGTTTTGTGAATTATTTCCTGGAAAGGTCACAAAGGGTGCAGAAGAGTTAGATCCAGATGATCTACACTCTTTTGCAAAATGTTCAAGTCTATGGCACTTGTGACACCTCAACTTGCTCTTGTCAAAACCAACTTTGGTTTTTCCAGAGAGACCAGGGAATTTTCTACCTATCTTTTTGTAAAATTTTTGAGATCTGATATCAACTAATGCCATTTGGTTCAAAATATCCATCTCTTCCAAATCATCATCAGCAATTCCTTTCAAATCATCCATCAAAAAGCACAGATTGTCACTATTACATCCTAAATTACTATCAATACCAGCAAAAGCATGATCTCCACTGTTTGAAGAGAAATCAATATGCGCATCATAAGAACTTTCTGATGTAGCATATTCTGACCTATGACCAACCAGAGCAGTATTCCCTGGTACAAAATCATCAGTGAGCTTTCCAGATGAAGTCAGTTTCCTTTTCTATTCTATCTCTCTTTCAAATGTTAACAGTTTCCCATGAAGTTGGGTGAGAGATAGATTGTCTAGATTTGCACTGGAGCGTAGGACAATAGTATATGTGTCCCATCTCTCAGGCAGGGATCTGAGAAATCTGTTATTCATTTGATTGTTTGTATATTCATGTTTAACCATTTTCAACTCAGATATCAAACATGAGAATAGCTCAAACTGTTGAGTCAGTGACTCACCCTTTCTATGAGAGAATGTCTCATATTGCTCAGCCAGGATTTCTCTATTGTTTGCTAAGACCTCATCAGTTCCTCCAAATTGTTCTTTCAGAGCAACCCAGAGGTCATGAGCAGATTCATGATGCATAAGTCCAGAATAGATTTCATTAGGCAGTGCCATGGCCAGAATTCCATGGGCTTTAGCATCAATTTCAAACAGTTTCAGATCTTCATCTGAGTATTGCTCTTTCTTCTTCGGAACCATTTCATTGGTTTCCGGATTACTCACCATAGGCTTATATGGTTCATGAACCACAGATTTCCAACAACCTAAACTGTTGACAGACAGGTGATGGAGCATTCATGGTTGCCATATGTTGTACTCACTCCTAACAAGCATCGAGGCTTTGTTGAGGAGACAGTATTGTGAGGATCATTGATTGATGTAGCCATTTTCACCAATTCAAACAGGTTCAATGAGATTTTAACAGATCCAGCTCAAAAACTCAACAACACAGTTTAAAACAAGAAGAATCTCAAATTAATTCACAGGAAGCAACAGACAAACAAACTGTATAACCAATTCTTGCAAATTTGTTAATTCGATCAAACTTAGATATCAAAAGAACAGTTTCAATGATCAATTGTTAAATCGATCAATGATTAACCTGCTCTGATACCATTTGAAAGGATCGAGATCTAGTTTGATCAATTAGATTAGGATTTGTAGCGGAATAGCACACGAATTAGACGAAATTATAGCAAGAATAAGATGAATATTCAATCAAACAGTAACGGTTATAGAGAGAGTTTTCTGCAAAAAGAATGTTTTCATTCATGCACAAGCTTCCCGCACAAGGAAGTTAGGTCAACATTCCTTTTATAAGGAATGTGACATCAACTGACGTCACTTGATAGTGACATCTAACTGATTTATACAAAGAACTGAAAGTACACGGAACTACTGAAGATATCCACAACAACTAAGGACACCTTCACAAAAAGCTAAGTATAAGCTAGCATTACAACTACTGAAGTTATAACATCTGAAGTATAAGAACTTCAGATGTTTTACATAGTATAAAACTACTGATTACAAACTACTAAAATTTAACCATCACAACTACTGAAGAGAACTACTTCAGCTGTTGTGACAACTTCTGAGAACTTGGTCTTCAGACTTTGTCTTCAGTTGTTGTCTTCAGACTTTGTCTTCAGCTGATGTCTTCAGACTTTGTCTTCAGCTGTTGTCTTCAGACTTTGTCTTCAGACTTTGTCTTCAGCTGTTGTCTTCAGACTTTGTCTTCAGCTGTTGTCTTCAAACTTTGTCTTCAGACTTTGTCTTCAGCTGTTGTAGACCACTTCAGTTGTTTTGATGTCTGTAGGACTTAAAGGTTTTTCTGATCTGGCTCATTGTTTCTTTTGGTACGACAACAAAGACTGTACAAAGGTATGCCTACCTCTCCCCATTTCAAGAAAGTCCTGAACAAGAGGATGTGGTTCAACAAGAACCTCAGGTAGATAAAGAAGAAGACAGAGCCAAGATAATTAACTACCTGAGTGCCACAGGCTTCTATCAGGAAGATGCACTCCTTCCCTTGCCTTATGACTATATTAAGTTTGAGTACTTAAAACAACTTGAGCTTGAGTTAGTCAAGGAAAGAAAGACAACAAAGAAGAAGCTAAGGGAAGAAGCTGCAAAATCAAGAGCCATCATCCAAAAGAGCATGAAGAAGTCTGCTGATAGGCAGAGGATGATGAGCTTCTTGAAGCTGTATGGATTCTCCGGAAGGAGACTTGGACCCATGTCTCTATCCAGTATGGATGAGCATATCATGATAATCAAGCAGAAGATTAAAAGTGGAGAGCTCATTGACTTACACTCCACTCCAAGTCAAGCTCCACCTGAAGTGGAGATTAAGGTTGAACAACCAGAGACAACACAACCCGGACCTCCTACTAATGCTTAGCAAGCTTCATCTTTTGATCCACAGCAGGGTCAACCTCCCTCTCCATCTGAACCTGAGAGAGAGGAAGTCCCAACTGAGAAAGATAGTGAAGATCAATCTGGTGCTGTAGGCCAGTCTTCTCAGTTAAAATTTGGAAGAAAAAGAAAAGGATGGCTTCTAGACCAATGCCTAAGAAGAAGAAGAAGCCTGCATCCTTTTCTAAACATCAGGATGAATCAGAACAGCCTGAGGATGTGCAGCCAGAGGAAGCTACACCAACTCTAATTCAACTAGCTCCTCTAGCAATAGGAAGACCCATCTTGTCTTGGACATACACCACAAATCTAGAAAGATGGCATGTTATTAGAGATCAAGGCATTAAAGACATTTATACATGGCAAGATATGTTTCAGTTGCCTCTGCATGACATCTTTGACATGAGAAGACACTTTGACAGCCTGAAGGATTCTGATCATCTTATGAAGAAAGGAATGGTGATCATCCTAATGAGGACTGTTAATATCTGAAGTTTTCAAAGTGTTTTGGTAGCATCAGCCTAGGGGGAGTTTGTAGAGATTAATGACGAGGCTGATGCAACCTAAACATCTTTAGTCTTTCCTGCATGCAACATAAGTGAATTAAAGAAGAAGCTTAGGAAGTTCCACACATGAAACAGAAATACTCTAAGTGTGAAATCTTCCGAAGCCAAGACCAATATCTTCCGAAGCCAAACATGAAGTCTTCCGAAGCCTCAGTGACAAAGTCTTCCGAAGCTTCAACTCATGAAGATAGATTTCTTCCAAAGACTTTTAGTAACATGCTTTATCTGATGTATTGTTCCGTAAAGCTGGACACCTTTCCGCTGTGCCTCTGCAAGTCACCAACTTACATGGGTTGGTGAAAAGGTCCATGCTTTTAGTAACTATACATTGAGGTCTTGAGTCTGTAACTTTCTACTTTATGTACTTTATCCTTTTGGTGATAGATAAGGATGTGAGCTATGGCATGTCATAGTCACAAGTCAAAAGGCAATCTGCCTTTTGACTCTACAATTGTTTTGTTTGTGTCTAGTCAATTGTATCCAGTTGGCTTTCAAAGTATAGCCAGCTGTAGGATGTAGTATAAGAATCTCATGTTCTTGTATCTTTCGAATATGCTTTGTGACACTCGTAATAGAACATAGAGAAGGCAATATACTGCATTCTTGAAAACCAATACTTGTGTTCTGTCTCTTGCATTACTTGTGTTCTTAGTATCTCAACACTTGGTTAATCTAGTTTACTGTTTGATTAAAGTTTAGTTAATCTCCTCTTTGTGTTGTTGTGTTGTAACTAACCCTTCAACGATCCTACAGCTCCTATCTTAGCTCTTCTAAAAAGAACAAACGATTTTGTCATATGCTATGATGCCTCACATCAAGGTTATGGATGTGTTTTAATGCAATGAGACAAGGTAATTGCTTATGCATCCAGGCAGCTCAGAAGAAGTGAAAATAATTACACTACACATGGTTTAGAATTAGGAGCAGTAGTGTTTGCACTTAAAATTTGGAGACATTATCTATACGGAATAAAGTGCACAATTTATACAGACCATAAGAGTTTACAACACATATATGATAAAAAGATGTTAAATATGATGTAGAGAAGATGGGTGGAATTAATAAGTGATTATGATTATGAAATCAAGTATCACCCAAGCTAGGCAAATGTAGTGGTTGATGCTTTAAGTAGAAAGGAGAGAACTAAGCCTGTAGATACATGTGTCCCTAGTTTCTGAACTTAATGTAATATCTTTGTATTGTCTTATACTTATGTATTGTACGGGTACTTAATGAAATACAATATGTGGTTGTGCTTAATGTTGAATATTTCGTTGGTTGGTATGTAATAACGCTTATTGACTTAACTATATAGGTTGTGGTTGTTTGAATAATATCTAAATCAATTAATGACTATGAAACATATTCAAACTTAATCATGAAAACTTCTGATGCGATTGGCCCATGCTAATGGACCATACGCATGAACAACTTCATGCTAATGAACCAGTCATACGAATGAACAAGGAGACTGGATCAGTTGCATGATTGAATCATGATATTGACTCAGTCGCATGACTAAAAACTCAGTCGTGCGAATGGATCAACCGCATGACTCAATCGTACGACTGAACCATGCAAATGGTCCAGTCACACGATTGAGAAACCTTAACCTATAAATACCACTTAAATCATGAAAAAACGTGAGACTTCGAATATTTTGATACCCAGACGTACCCTAGCCGTCCAGAGACCTCTAGCAACCTGTTCCAACTTCAAAGATCGCAGTAGATCGATTGCTAATCGTTCTTAACGTTTAGATTCAATCTTTAGTTGATTCTACGTGCGTTCTCACTGATTGGATCGCCAATCAAATAGGATCCCGCACCATTTGATTTGGTACACGCGTAAATCTTTTTGTATTCGTCCAGTACACGATCCTAACAAGTGGTGTCAGAGCTTTGGCTCTAGATTTACGTGTGATTCAATCGTTTTGATATAAAAATTGTGTTTTTACGCTCAAAAACGCAATCTTTTGTATCAAATCGGGTTTTATACGTCTCCTGATTGTAAAGTTTAGTTTTTTCCGGCATACGGCAATTAGGGTTACCAAAAATTCGTGTTTTTGCGTTCAAACACCTTAAACCTAGAAATTTTCGAAATCTAGCAGGTTTTGTCGCACGATGGACTCAATCGCACGACTGAGGTCATACGCATTTCCCATACGCACGATTGGACTCAGTCGCACTTCCATTCGTCCGACTGAGAAGACTCTTCGCATTGATCATCCGCGTTAGTTCATTCGGCCGACTAAGTCATCCGCATTAGTTCAGTCGCACGATTGAACCATCCGCATAGTTCAATCGCCCGAATAGCCCAATCGCACACCTTCATTCGCACAGATACAAAAGTTTGGTTTAAAGTTAAAGTTAATAGCAATGGAAGACCAATATTCAGCCTTTACAGCAGGGAGAGACTCACATATACAAAATTTACTGCTACTGGAGAATGAAGTGGAGAATCACAATAAACCCCCAAAGCTGATCACGTTAGACGAATATCCATAATGGAAACAACGTTTTGAGATCTACTTCAATGGAGTAGATCCTAATCTATGGGAGTCTATAGAGATGGGGTACAACATGCCTGTAGGAGATGATGGTGTCAAACTGACACTTGGTGGCATGACTGACGGACAAAAGGTGAAATACAATGCCGAAAAGAAAGTTTATGCTTTGCTTACACAGTCAATTCCGAAGGATATTTTCATCAATTCTCGGAATATACACAAGCAAAGAAACTATGGGATGCATTGGAGAAAAGGTATGACAGAAATGCATCATTGAAGGCCATAAAGGCTAAGGCTTTAAAGTAGTTTGACAACTTCTCCTAGATGGGAAAAGAAAGCCTAGATGATGTTATCGACAGGTTCTACCACTTGATGAGTGAGATGCACACTCATGGAGTATCGACATCAATGGAGGACAAAGTGTCCAACTTTGCTGACGGGTTACCGGAGAAATGGGTGTCATTTGTCTCCAATCTCAGATAGAATGGTATGCTAATGAAGTTAGATATCAATGACTTTATTCTGAAACTGAGATAAGAAGAACTGAGGATGAAGTACAGAGCTCAAAAGTCTTCTTATGATCAGAATCCAGCACTGTACAATGTGACTCCTCAAGCCAAAACATCCGAAGCACCTCTTCAGACAGCTTTTGTATCAAGCTCGTCTGGTCCTTCACAGCCTCTACTTCAGGGTAAGAAATGTCAGGGTTGTTGGTACCCAATATATTGAACCTGAAGCAAATGCAGCCAAGCTGAGGACCAAGAACTTCGGCAATATGACAGTTGAGGTAGCTAAAGAGCACATGGATCTCTTAGCTGTGGTAGTCCACTCCTATGATGGACTAATTGCTGGTAAGATTAGGAACTGCCATCTGGCAGATGAGGATTATGAGCAGGTGGATGAGACAGAGCTGGAGTGGATGGACATAATGTGGGTCTTAGCCAGTGCAATCCGGAGGGCTAAGAAGTTTGTCAAAAAGACCAGACAAAATTTGATTGCAACTAAGGACACTACCTTCGGCTTGGACAAATCCAAGGTAACCTGCTTCAATTGCGGTGAGAAAGGGCACTTCAAAAGGGAGTGCGTGAAGCCAAAGAAGACTGGCAATGGGAATCCTTTCTCCTCCTTCAATCGTCAGGAGAAACCCACTAGCAGTCCTACTTTATCAAGCAAGGATCCCAAAGCCTTAACTTGCCATGATGATGAAGGACAGGACTAGAGCTTTCGGTTTGTCTCATCGGGAGAATCTAACATAGCTAGTGTGGAGGATATTGATGATGACTCAGCTAGTGAAGGAGGTATTCCAGTCGAACTTGCGATGTCAACATCAGAAGAAACTGAACAAGTGGTCACCTACCTGCCTGAAGAAGGGAAAATTACTACAACGTCAGAATCACTAGATCCAGAAACATCAGATTTGGTATTGATGGCCGATTCTTCAGAAACCACTCAGGCAAGTACTACCGACCAACTTTTTAATAATCATGATTGTTTTGATTGTAATAAATTTAGGGAAAGCATTGATTTAAAATTTGCTAGGTTATTAGATCATAATGATAACTTAGTAAAGGACTTGGAACTCTGCACTGAAGCTAACAGAGTGTTAAAACAAAATGAGCATAGTTACAAAGAAAAGATAGACCTTTTGAACAAACAGCTTAGGGAAACATAAGTTGTAGCCTTTAACCAAGCTAATGACATTAGGTACTATCTAAAATCCCTAGAGGACATTAACAAACAAAAGATAGTTTTAGAAGTAGAAGTTAATTCCCTAAAACAAAAACTGCATAGTTGGACTAGTTCTTCACACATAGTCCAAAACTTAGTGAGAGAGAGAAACAACGGGGAGGGATTGGGATATAAAGTGGTTCCACCACCACATAAGATCTTGATGAACACAAATTGTAAACCAATTAATGATAATCCAATCAAAGATCATGTGGTGTCCACTCCTCTAGTAAGTGATCCAGATTCCACATGTTCATCAAATGAATCTGGCACTAAACAAAAGGAGGCCACTTCAAAGGCAAAAGGTAAAATGCCTTGCATTAATCTGGACAAAGAGTTTGAAAAGGTTAGTATAAAGTCTGGTTCAACAACTGTCAAATCTGAACCTAAAAAGACTATAATGTTAACCAATCACGTGCATCATGTCTAAGTCCAGAAAATAGAAAAGAAAAAGATGTTAAAACTGTTAAAGCAATTAACTTTGTTAAACCGGAAAAAACATCTAAAAAATCAGAGTCAAAACCCAAACAAAGTAAGGTCACCCCGGTGTCACATACTTCTCCATAAAAACAGTTAAATCGTAAAGTCGAAAGCAGAGCTTGCTACAGTTGTGGAGAGTATGGACACATTGCGTCTTATTGTCCTTACTATCATTCACCGATGAGGAAAGTTGAACTCCCTGAACAAAAACCTAGCTCTTTTAAAAGGAACTCAGTGATGCCACCTAAAAGAGATAGTGAACCTAAAGTTCAACACATTAGCTAGTCGTCTGTCTATCACAAACAGGCCTTACACAAAGCTAGCTTATGGAAGGAGAAATCAACCTCATTGTATGATAATGAGAACAAGAAGACATCTGAACTTCCCTCATCCTCGAATGGTGAATGGGTTACTTTTATGATGTGTGATGCCTCTGGGAAACCCAAGCCAGTGAAGGCTTGGGTCCCTAACCTGAACTAATGTTTTTAAATTGAATGTGCAGGGTGTTCGATATAGTGCTAAAACTAACATGTGGATTATAGACAGCGGAGCATTTAGGCACATGACAGGAACAGGGATCTTTTATCAAACGTCAAACAGATAAAAAGAGGTCATGTTTCGTTTGCTGGAAACAAAGGTGGGTGCATCATAGCTCAAGGGGAAGTAGGTAATCAGAAAGTGAAGTTTGACAAGGTAAACTATGTTCAACAACTTCCGAATAACTTGCTTTCTGTTTCTTAAATTTGTGATAAAGACTTTAAGGTAGTGTTTGACAACAAGAAGTGCTATGTCCTAAAAAAGGGCTATGTCATCCTGGAGGATCAAGTATTAATGTCTACATCAAGATATAAGGATCTTTATGTCTTGGATCTATCAAAGGCCTCCACAATGGATCCTAAAGTTCAGTGCTTGTTGTCAAAAGCTACTGAGAAGGAATCCATCTCCTGGAATAGGAGAATGGGACACATTAATCCACGGAAGATGAATCACTTGATCCAGAATGATCTAGTGAGAGGAGTTAACGTCAAAAACTTCCAACTTCCAAATTTCTGTGTTGCGTGTAAGAAGGGCAAACAGAAGAAGAAGTCTCATCACGAAAAGAAAGTTCACTCTATCGAACTTCCTCTTGAACTTCTTCACATGGATCTGTTTGGTCTAGTCAGTACAAGAAGCATCACTGGCGACTTGTACTGCTATGTAGTTACTGATGACTACTCAAGATTTACTTGGGTGATGTTTTTGAAATCCAAATCAGAAACAATTGAGTCATTCAAGGAGTTAGTAACTACTCTAGATTCCCTATACAAGTTGAAGGTATGTCAAGTGCGCTCAGACAACGGAACCGAGTTCAAGAATCAATGGATGGAGGCCTACTGCAAGGAAAGAGGAATTGTGCATCAGTTCACCTCGGCCTACACTCCTTAGATGAACGGAATTGCTGAAAGGAAGAATTGCAACTTGATAGAGACAACACAGACGATGCTAGCAGACTCAAAACTGCCTATCCAATTCTGGAATGAAACAGTTGCAAATGCGTATTATACGCTAAATCGGGTTCTGGTAGTTAAACGCCATGGAAAGATGTGTTACGAGTTACTACAATGATGTAAACCTAATCTAGAGTATCTCGAGTAGTTTGGCGCTCTGTGCACCTTACTGAAGAATACTCAGGAGGGAAAATTCAGCGAGATGGCTGTTAAAGGTATCTTTCTAGGATACAACATACCAAACAAAAGGGTCTACAACAAGTCAACGGGTCAGGTAGAAGTGTGGTGTAATGTTGATGTTCAAAGATACACCACACCACCTGCTGGAAAAGAACCTGCCTTCTTTTTCGACTATGATGGATTCTTCAAGTCCTTCAACATACCACTCTCCACTTCTGATGATGAATTAGCAACAAAGATGATGTATGATGTTCTAAACACACCATCTCAGGAATCTACATCATCCGACGTACAAGGTGATTCATCTACCAACTCAGGGGGATCACTTGCAGATAGTGACTCTTCCTCTGATGAAGAAGCTGTGGAGACTGATCAGAACAATCAGGAGCAACAGGTTCCCCCTACCGATAGTCCACAAGCATTTGACATTGATGCCTCTACGTCTTCGGAACCTCAGACTCCTACTGCCTTAGATACTGAACCGAATGTTCATAATCTTGATTCTGAGGTAGTTGTTCCAACCACTCCTGGTTCACGACTAAATGAGTATCATCCTTTGGATAATGTCATTGGAGATGTGAGAATAGGAGTTCGGACCAGAATCAGTTGCATTCAGCTGATTATGCCTCGGTGATGGAAAAGGGCTATCTTCATGATGGTGCATATCGTTGCTTTGTGTCTCAGTTTGAGCCAAAGTATGTTAGTGAAGCCTTAAATGATGAGGCATGGGTGAGTGCCATGCAAGAAGAACTTCTTCAGTTCAAGAAGTTAGGTGTATGGACTCTGGTGGATAGACCTAAAGGTGCTAAGGTCATTGGCGCAAAATGGGTCTTGAAATGCAAGAAAGATGATCAAGGTGTGATCATCAGAAACAAGGCTCGACTTGTTGTCCAAGGATTTCCACAAGTCGTGGGCATTGACTACAATGAAGTGTTTGCACCCGTGGCAAGAATGGAAGCAATCCGTATCTTCCTTGCCTACGCATCGTATATGAAGATTAAAGTTTATCAACTAATGTGAAGAGTGCATTCCTTCATGGTGAAATCAGAGACAATGTACGTCAGTCAACCTGAGGGATTTGAGGATCCATATCATCGGGACAGAGTTTACAAACCGGACAAGGCTCTATATGGCTTCATTAAGCTCCTAGAGCCTGGTATGAGAAACTCTCGACTCATCTTGTGAAACACGATTTTTGCAGAGGTGTCATTGATTGTACACTGTTCATAAAAGAAAAGGATGGAGATTTGCTGCTTGTCCAAATTCATGTAGATGACATTATATTCGGTTCAAAGAACGAAGATCTATGTCAGGAGTTTGAAGCAGTAATGAAGGCTGAGTTTGAGATGAGTGCCATCGGAGAGATGAAATTCTTTCTCGGGTTATAGGTGGATCAGACACCAAAAGGGATTTTCTTACATCAGACCAAGTATGTAGGAGATATTCTCATTGGTTTGACATGGAGAATGCTTCCGCAGCTGGGACTCCACTTGCTACAAACCATGATGTAGCACCCGAAGAAAATGGTGATCTGGTCGATGCCACTATGTATCAAGGTATGATTGGATCTCTCATGTACCTCACTGCCTCAAGACCTGATATCATGTACGCGACGTGTTTATGTTCAAGATATCAGGCAAAGCCAAAAGTTAACCATCTGATAGGGGTCAAAAGGATCTTTCGTTATCTGAAGGGTACTCCAACACTTGGGTTGTGGTATCCTCATGATGATGACTTCGAGCTGACAGTGTATAGTGACTTGGATTACAGTGGCTACAAGATGAACTACAAGTCTACATCAGCAGGATGTCAATTCTTTGGGAGGAGATTAGTGACATGGCAGTGTAAGAAGCAGACCTCGGTTGCTTTGTCAACCTGTGAAGCCGAATACATTGCTACTGCAAGTTGCTATTCACAAATCATATGGATTCAACAACAAATGCGGGACTACAGTTTGAAATTCTCTTCTACTCCTATTTTTTGTTGATAACTCTGCTGCAATTGCAGTAACAAAAAATCCGGTCCAACATCCTAAGACCAAACACATCGGCATAAAATATCACTTTATATGCGATTGCTTTGAAAAGAACTTAATCGATGTTATTAAAATAAATACTGATTTTCAAAGGGCTGACCTCTATACAAAGGCTTTTGACAAACCACATTTTGTTAGAGGTCAACGACATTACAAAGAAAAGTGATGTATTTCTGATGATGACCATGTGTAAACCAATGCGTATTGTCCATTTTTCTTTTAGTTTTTATTTTCTTTATTTATTTGTTTAACTTAAAGTAGTTTAATTAAATTAATGTTATTCGGCCGCCTACTAAAATCCTAAAAAGCATCAATCCGTTATGGTTTTAGAATTTTAGGGGGAGAATAGGTCAGTTAGTAACACTAACAAAAAAACGAAAACGAGGGAGAAGGAGAGGCTAGTTGATAGAAAGTAGATCGTATCTGTGATACCGATTCAACGATTTTGGAAAATGATAGTACATAGGTACAAATCACTTGGGACTTTAAAATATTAAATAAAATAAGATGCGAAGTTCAAAGCATAAGTCTGTGTAGTCTGAGCAATATAAAAGGGAAAATGATAGTAAAACTAGCTACTACTAAGGTAACACAAAGAAAGTAGACCTAGAGGTTGTTAGACCACAGATGATATATCGGTAGATTCAACACAATAGATGATTAGACCTTATTGGTGATCTCAAGAAAAAACTAAGTTGTTCAACAAGCTGTGGGTTAACATCTTATCCCTGGTTAACACAAGCAACAAATTCCAATAAGGGGTGATGAGCAGAATAAATGCCATAAATGTGTGCGAAGGACCAAAATATGAGCAAAAGCAATCAAACTAATAACTTATGTTGTTGGTGAGACCTGTGCAAAAAGATTAAAATTGCTCAAACAAGAAGATAGGGTATGTGCCTCTCTGCTGTGCGGTGGCACTGACCTGAGGATAAGCACAACCTATATATCTAGACTTCTTTGTTGTTTGCCGCCTCTTTGCTGTGCGGTGGCACTGACATGAGGCTTGGCTTCTCTCTGAAAGTTCTAAGAATAGTTTCTTCTTGAAAACTACCCTGAGACCGCTCAAAAATCTCCTGAGGAATATTGATTACCATATAAGTATGGGATCCACAAATGCTTGTTGAAATAATCAAACCTGGAACTATACCAATCTGTGACAAAAATCTGTGTATCGATTTAAGAGGGCCAGTATACTGACAATCATCGTGGCTACCATTCTTGAAAGTCCAAATCAATGTGGGGATCTAAGAGTACTAGTATGATTTCTTAAACTTGCTAATGACTCTAGATGAAAGACAAGAATTGAGCATCAAAAGGTGTTTGATAACATGTTCCAAATGATTTGACCTGTATGATTCCAATTGAGTTGGTCTAGTTATGGTCAAAATAAATTGAAACTGCCTATTCCGGAACCGAATCCATTAGATTTCTATCTTAGGATCTATACCTCACACAAAAAGTCAAAAACAAGTTTAGTTTTGTATTTAAGTTTAAGTCTTTTACTCAGATTAAATTTAGTCAAATTCAGTTTATTTGATATCGGACTACATCATGGAATTTAATAGGGAATTTTAATCATCTAAAAGGGTCACATCTGAGATGACCACACGTGTTTTCAAAGGTAAAATCAGTCACGTCTGAGGTGACAAATTGTTTAAAAGGATCACGGCTGAGGTGGTCAAAAGTTTTTCAAGTTAAAATGATCATGTCTGAGATGATCAAATGCACATAAAGTTTAATCAAAAGTTAAAAAGGGTTAAGTGAGAAATGGTCATAAAGTCAAAATCATGAGTATGATCCAATCGCACGACTGGACCATGAGTATGGACCAACCGTGCGAATGGACCATACTCATGCACTAAATAGCCGAATGACATATGAGTATGAACCATTCACCGGAATGGCTTATCAGAATGAGCCATTCGACCGAACGGAAATGTGCGAATGAGTCAGTCGCCCGATTGAAATCCAGTCAGCCGACTGAATGTGATAGATTGAGCCAATTGCATGACTGAGGTCCATTCGCTCGAATGAACGGGTCCAGTCGGCCGATTGAACACAGATTTAGTATAAATACGGCCATAGTCGATCGCATTCAACTCATCACCCCCTAATCGCCCTCATATCGCACAACCTACCGTTACTCTGCCGAATTTTCATTTGACCCAAATTGCTTGATTATTTGCATATTTTGACCTTTGTTGTTGATTATACAGGTAAAATGCGGTGTGATGATGCCAAAAACTCACTCGATTAGACTTAAAAATCAAGAAATTTGCCCTAACAAGACCCGACACTCTAAACAGACTAATAACCTAACTAAACCAAGTAAAATGTTCAAATAAAGGTTATTAGGTAATTAGTATATTCAATGCGAGTCTAAAGAACAATTACACGAAGTTTAATTTCAAGAATTGGTCAAAAATCGAATCTCAGTCAACCGAACAGTGGGTCATGCGACTGCACATCAGGATAAACTCCAATCGCACGATTGAGCTGGTCGAATGGCTCAATCGGCTGAATGGATCATATGAATGAGCTCAGTCGGGCGACTGAACCAATCGCAGGCTCAGTTAACCGATTGAACTCAGTCGCTTGCTCAGTCACCCGACTGTATCCAGTCGCATGCCAAGTAAACCGATTGAACACAGTCGCATGGTTTAATCGCATGAATGAACCGTAATGAATTCAACCAAGTTAATTAGAACTGATGTGTGTCATGTGATTAGCTAATGTTTATGTTTTTGTGTGACAGATTTATGGCGGACAGGTGGTCCATCAACCCCAAGCACAACATCTGTGCTCACCTAGATTCTACAACTCGGAATGGTACCGAGTTTGTAGGGATCATCACTTTCCTCAAGCGATCCAGGATCCACAAGGCGATCTCTACACCATGCACTCCCTACAGGTCAATTCAGCAGGCCTTCTGGGAGGGAGCATCGGTTGACCACTCTCGTGCAGCATAAGGAGCTCCATTTTTGGGATGGATATTGAGGTTACAGCTGAGGATATCAGGAGAGTACTGGGTTTGGGCGATGATGCAGACCACCCTACTAGACTTCACCCACTAACGGTGACAGGATGCTTCATGAGGATGAAGTACGCTAGGGATATCAATGTAGGGGTGCTCAACAAGAGCAACCTGTGTCTCCAGTACAAGTACTTGGCACATGTCATCCTCAAGTGCCTGGCTTCGCGAGGGTTCGATAACCTATCAGACCAGATTCAAAATGCCTACGTGGCACTGGTACTGAACCACCCTTTCAGCTTTTCTAGCATGATCTTCTCTTATTTGATAGAGAACTTGGAAGCGAAGGGCAGAGAGGGTTTCTTCATGTACCTTAGGTTCTTACAGATGATCTTTGATGAGAAACAGCCCACACTGCCCAAGGAGAGCCACGACGATGTGGCACTGGAGATTATGGATGATACGACATTGGGTCGTATGAAGGTATACCGGGGAAAGCAGGTCAAACCCCCGGTAAAGAGACTCATTGGCCATCTGGCCAAGGTGGACTACATGGCGCCGGGGAGGCGTAAATGGCGTCTCGTAGACAGTGATTCGGATGTTGAGCAGCTAGAGCTACCTGAAGATGACTCCGATGACGGCGACAGTGGTGATGGTGGAGATGCAGGGCCCACTCAATTAAGGGCCCCCACTGCTGATATAGCATCTCTAGCATCCACCCAAGGTGGAGCAAAGGCTGTAGGGTTCCATCAGGACTTTCGTCTTGATGATGAGGAGGAGATGGACGAGGAGCCCCTAACCCGTACTGTGGGGAGCCGGTGGTTGCCACCGACCAAGGTATTTGGGAGGCTGGAGGACGCCCTGGCGAGTCGGGGGAGGCTGACACTAATCCTACTTATGCTCCCGATCAGTCCAATAGTGTTCCAGGGGGAGCATCCACCTTGAGGGGCTCGAGGATGAAAAGGATGGCTCAACCCCACGATTTGAAGAAGAAGAGGAGGAGGATGACCTTCATCACCACCACCACTACTACCACCACTTCCACCACTCCATCCACTACCACCATCCCATCCACCACATTATCTACGACCTCACACACCACTACTACAACCCCTCCACCACCACCTTCATCTATACCACCCCCAATCCTCACCACTCCACTACCACCTTTATCTATACCACCCCCAATCTTCACCATCCCACCACCACCTTCATCTATACCACCCCCAATCTTCACCACTGCCACCACTACCACCACTAGCCACCATGCAGGACCGTCATCTTACACCTCCTATCCATCTGGATCCTCTCTACCTCCTAGTGGGGTAGTGGAACAACTCTCAGAACTTAATCATATGGTGCTGAAGCTGTTGGCAGCCGATGACGAGAAGACTGCCCAGATTCGTCTACTAGTAGATCTTACTACTGCACAATCTCAGCAGATATCTCAGCAGGCTCGGCTGATTGAGCAGTAGGCACATCATATTGCTGCACAGAGCTCAGAGATGTCCCAACTCCAGGAGCAACATGTCCAATCAGCCAAAGGATAGAGGAGTTGGACACTACCAACAAGACCATCATGCTGAGGCTCAAAGGATCTAAAGAGGAGCCACTAAAGATCAAAGAGGGAGATGGAGATGATGGTGATGATGATGATAGTGATGATGATGATGATGATGATGATGGTGATAAGCAAGGAGATGATACTGATGTTGGTGATGATGCTGATGATGATGTTGATGATGATGATGATGATGATACATCTGCTGTGGGTGCCACATCTGCGAGTGAAAGGAGGACAAAAAGAGCTCAAGACCAGGGTGCCTCCACTTCAGCCCCGTTAGCAGAGGAGCACATGATACAAGACAAGAATCCAAACTACCAAAGAGATGAATATGATGTTGCTCCCCACCAACAGATCAAGACTCAGCTCAGGATGATTCTTGATCTGCAGGGTATAGTCAGGAGATCAGTGAATTACACTCCTGAAGAAGGAGAGATAATTCATGATCTTATAGATGAGCAACTTGCTGAAATATTCTGACTCAATCCAGATGAGATCGTGAAAGATGCTCCAACATTCCAAGTGGAAAGTGACGACGAGCTCAACGATGTTGATGAGATTTAGATAGAAGATGTCATGGACCAATACTATCCAGAGTACACTGACATTGAAGGTAATGTCGTTCCCAATCTGGGAGACAACCTTGTCAGTGAAACTTTTAAGACTCTGGATAGAATGGAAGAAGAGTCAGACAAGAAAGAAGATACAACCCAAGCCTCAGAAGCCGAAGTCAATATTAGAAAGGCTGATTAGGCTGCATGCTTTGAAGAAATAAGAGCCCAACGAAGTGCTTCAACATCAACTGCGTACACCAAGCTGTACAAAGTGAAGAAACATCAAAAGGTGTCAGGCAGAATCATAGCATGGGCATATTTTTAAGATCTCAACATTTATGCAGTTAAACGTGAGAAAGGGATTGAGTACTTCAGGTTTCCACATGACCTGAAGACTCTTCCTGGATTTGAGCTAAACTAGTTAGCAAAGTTAAATTGCTATATGCTGACCCACGAAAAATGTCAAGTTGGTTTGAGACTGCTCTTAAAAGAGAGTACCACACCAGATGGGTCAACTTCAAACCTCAACAGCCAACGAGGTATCTCAGACGGTCTGAGGTTGATCCCATAACTGGAAAACCGAAAATAGTGCTGAAGTGGAGTCCTCCGCACACAATGTCAAAGATCCTCTACGGGAAATGCCACAAGACTTCATTCCAGACTTCAAATGGTGGTACTATGATTAGAGGATAGGAGAGGCAGTCATAGTTTTGAATACGAATGGTGTAATGGAAACCATAAGGGTGTTTGACCTGATGTGGCATACAAAATTGTCTGCAGATGATGTTTATACATTGTACAAGTGGCCATTATTCTATGACTCTCAAGATATTGTACAAGCTCTACAATTTCAAAACGTTATAAGACTTTGTTTTGCTTTTGAGATACATGCCGGAGTCACTAGAGAAGAGAAGTACAAGAAGTTTGAGGAACTTATGAAAGATGTAAGACATTAGACGAAACTAGGTCCAAGGGGGAGTTTGTAGATACATGTGTCCCTAGTTTCTGATCTTAATATAATATCTTTGTATTGTCTTACACTTATGTAATTGTACGAGTACTTAATGAAATACAATATGTGGTTGTGCTTAATGTTGAATATTTCATTGGTTGGTATGTAATAACGCTTATTGACTTAACTATATAGGTTGTGGTTGTTTGAATAATATCTAAATCAATTAATGACTATGAAACATATTCAAACTTAATCATATGAAGTTCTCATGCGATTGGCCCATGCTAATGGACCATATGCATGAACAACTTCATGCTAATGAACCAGTCGTACGAATGAACCAGGAGACTGAATCAGTCGCATGATTGAATCATGAGATTGACTCAATCGCACGACTGAACACTCAGTCGTGCGAATGGATCAACCGCATGACTCAATCGCGCGAATGAACCATGCAAATGGTCCAGTCGCACGATTGAGAAACCTTAACCTATAAATACCACTTAAATTGTGGAAAAATGTGACACTTCGAATATTTTGATACCCAGACGTACCCTAGCCGTCCAGAGACCTCTAGCAACCTGTTCCAATTTCAAAGATCGCAGTAGATCGATTGCTAATCGTTCTTAACATTTAGATTCAATCTTTAATTGATTCTATGTGCATTCTCACTGATTGGATCACCAATCAAATAGGATTCCGCACTATTTGATTCGGTACACGTGTAAATCTGTTAGTATTCATCCAGTACACGATCCCTAACAAAGCCATTACAAGTTCATGCATTGAAATGGAATTATGCTCAAATTGTTAATTCGGTTTTCTCCGGATCGATAAACATCCGAGCATGTTCTTGACGGAAGGATAAACAATTGCATAAACCAAAAAGTCAAATAATACGAACTATAACTGAATGGTTTCATTGATAAAACCTAACGATTACAAGCTCGTTACAACATAAGAATCAAGACTCTTGGCAAGGGAAAGATCAAGCATGATCTCCCCTCTCATCCGGCAGCCCTAGGCTCCAGGCAGACTTCCTCTCAATCCTTAATCTCTCTACACATTGAAACTGGTATATATAGGCCTCGGCCCATATTAGATGCGACTGGGCCCATTCGTGCGATTGGACCATGCGTATGGTTCAATCATACGACTAGACCATGCGTATGATTCAATCGTATGACTGGACCATACTTATGGTTCAGTCTTATGAATGTCCCAATCGCATCTCTTAGTCGCACGGCTGGTCCATTAGCATGGCTCAGTCGTACGACTGAGTCTTATTCGCATATGCTCCTGCAAATGACCCAGTTTCATGTGTTTACAACATATCAGGTGTATAACATTAGGCCTAGACTATTCGACAAGCGACAGACACACTATATATGACTATATATGCTCCAACACAAATTTAATAAGTCAAATTCAAGAAACATAGGATAAAGATGATTTAAGAGATGTAATAGAGAAAAATGAACAACTGGAAGTTCCATCAGATGGAATTCTGAAATTTAAATGAAGAATTTGGATTCTTAATGATAACATGCTTAGAGAAATTATTCTAAGAGAAGCACATAAATCTAGATATTCAGTACATACAAAAAATAATAAGACGTACAAGGATTTGAAAAGCCAATATTGGTGATTCTTGAGTGGAAATGGGATCAAATCATTGTGAATTTTGTAACTAAGTTTCCCAGAACCTTAAGTATGTATGACACAATATGGGTTATAGTTAACAAACTGACTAAGGCAGCTCATTTCTTGTCAATCAAAGAAGATTATAAGATGGAAAAAGTAGCAAAGATTTATATGAAAGAAATTAAGTCTAGACATGGAATATCCATTTCGATAATATCTGATAGAGATAGTAGATTTACTTCAAGATTATGGCAACCTTTATAAAAAGCATTAGACACTTAGGTAAACTTGAGTTCAACATACCATCCCCATATAGTTGGACAAAGTGAGAAAACAATTCAAACATTGGAAGATATGTTGCAAGCCTATGCATTAGATTTTGGTGGTAACTAGGATATACATTTACCTTTGACATAATTTTCATATAACAATAGTTACCGTGCCTGTATTAGAGCAGCTCTATTTGAAGCTCTATATAGAAGAATGTGTAGGTCACCTTTGTGTATATAACTCCAAGACCAGTTTCTTTTTAGCAAATCCATCTCATCAATTTTGCTAAGTATTGACAGACATTGGTGCATTAATTGGTACTTTTCTCACTATCTTTGGATGGTTATATACCCCTGTCATCATTTGAGTGTTTGTTTCCGGATCCAGTTTCATATTTAGTAAGCTTTACCATAACAACTTAGGTTAAAAATAGCTCTCCACCCATAACATATAAATTAGTTAGATGTAGATTATGAACCACATGTTCATATCTGAAACACCCTATAGCGCCAGTTCGTCTCTTTAGCACATACAATTTCATCTCCCATCATATCTTGCTCAAAACTGGTTCTGAGTTACTATCTCGTGAATCATGTTCTTGATAACTTAGGAAAGGCTTTCCTTATAGAGATAAAGGAAAATCACAGTTATATTCCCGACTTGTCTTATGGCTTGTGTACCTGTTAATTCGTATGATCTACTGGCTTCTCTGACTATTTTGTATGCATATCTCTTGATAATGATGGCATCTCACCTTTTTCTATATTAATATCATCATATAAGCCTTTAATGTTGTTCCAAAAGATATTTGTATACTCCATTCATCTATACATCATCAAAATCACCAAAATCTTAATTTGATCCTTTAGGTAAGTTTCTTGTTGAAAAGTATATACAGAATCGATGTTGGTCTCATAAAACAAGTTTATCTCATAAACTCACTAAATCTCACTCGGTTGATGAAGTAGAATCTATAACTAAGTCGACAAATAATATAATAATTTATTGAACACAAGAGTAGTTTTTCAAGATACTTGTATATATTACTTTTCAACTTAGTATTACAAGACTCTTACAAACATAGTTTCATGAGTTACAATGAGAAACTATATATACTACTATCTATAGCCGGTTATACTTAGATAACCAACAGTATAACTAGACAAATACTACATTGTTATAAGGAAATCATCTAAGATAAACTACTATCCTAGATTAGGTAGACATAATAGTCTATGACTTACATTTTATCACCAACTAAAGGTGGCAACTAAACTAATTGATAAAGGATGAATGGTAGATTAAAGTATGGTCAACTACATGGGCCTCTGAAAACGTCATGCAGTAAATTAGAGGTGGTAGCGAACGTCAGACTGACCATACTTATGTCTATTGGTTCATAGTTAGTTCTTCCGAAGCTAAATGGCTTCAAAATAATAAGTTCTTCCGAGGCCATTTATACTTCAAAAGAATCAACTTCTTTCGAGTCTTCTGCAACTTTTCATGACTTTATTCTTCGGAAGATTTTTCCTTGAATCTTCTAAGTGTGTATACCTCGGAAGGAAAACCACTTAGTCTTGGAAGGCTGAGTTTTACGTTAGAAAGTTCTTCATACTCAAGCGTCAGAAGATCTTTGACTTGTCTTCGTAAGAGTAGCTTTGTCTTCGGTGGGCCTCTTTAATTGTACTTCAAAGTACTCTAACTGATGTTTTGATTACATCATTTTCATATGATTCAACAAACTCCTCATAGCCTGATGCTACCAAAAATTCATTTCCTTCTACTCCTCAGGGTCTTTAGAACCAGGGAAAGCAAATATTGTTTGTCTCTTTGTTCTTCCCTGATGTGGAGGCGAGGAGCTTGTACAAGTCATTCATAGATAGTAATCTATTCTGTTGCTGTAAATGACATGCCTCCTTTGTTGTGTGTAGTCATATTTCCATCTAACTATAGGATCCGAAGTTGGCCCTTCAACCATCTATAGTGTAAGCCCCATTCCCGGGACTCTCATAGTTGGACAATCATCGCACATATTATATAAAAACACATTTAATTTACCAAACATCGCAACAAAATTAATATAAACAAACCATTTCATATATTAATAATTACTTTTGCAAAATAATACAACATTGTTAACTATTAAAAAATATCATTTGATTGCATTACAACGCAAAAAATCATTGTTATACAAAATGGATGCCATCCAAAATTGGTCAAGTAGTTGCCCCCGTGCCATCCTCCGCAACTCTTACCTGTCAACTAGAAAATACATAAAAAGTCAGTGTTGCTGAGTGAGTTCTACTTTTATAAAACATATATATTTTACTTTCTTTTAAAACTGTTCATTTACTTTCATTCGCAATCATGCATCATACGTACAAATAGATAATCTTATTGTTATCTTTCATCATCATTCGTTAACATTTAATCATTCATCAACGTACGTCATCATTATCATTCATTCTTACTCATAGTCTTCCTTATGGTACATTTATTATCTTTCTTACTAACATTCTAGACCAATGCCATGTGCTATACCCCAAACATTCTGCACGAAGCTGGTTACTGGGCCTGAGGTCTATCTATAGTCCCCGAACATTGTGAACGAAGCTGACTCTAGTACCTAGGGCAAGCGACAAGGGTCCTATAAGTGTGGTCAATCACAAAGATTAGACCCCCAGGTGCATCCTTTTAGGTTAGCTAAACTGCACATAGTTGGGCTAACACCTTTCAATGGATGTGAACCCTTTTACGTTTTCTTGCAAGAATTTTCATACGTTCATTCTTACTTTTATTCATTCTTCCTTATGTTCCACTTTCATCATCATTAATTTCTGTTTTCATTACATAATACTTTATGTTCATTAACATAAACACACCATGTAAAGTCACGAAAATATACATAACATGGAACATAAAGAAAACATAACATAAACATACATAACATAAGCATGCATGACATCATAACACATGATCATAAGACATCATATAATCATCATACATCATCCCCAAGAACATCCCAAGTCATTGCCTAAAACTTTCTTTTTCCTAAAAATTCAAAAATAATTCTAGGTCCTTAGGCGTATGGGAAAACTTTTACGTGCATGAGCACTTTACGGGCACATGGCCTACACTTAGTCATTTTGGGAAACTTTGTAGGTGCATGGGCACTACGTAAGTGCATGGGCTGGACTTAGGCACACTGGCACTTTGGGAACTTATACTTTTTGGCACTTTTTCAGACGCATGGATACTACTTGGGCGCATGAGTAACTACTTGCAACTAACATCTTCATAGTTCGGACCAAAATCCAATTCTAACATGTTCTAAGCTTATTTCTAACATTCTAAGCAACAAAAACATGCTAATAATGCAAACACAACCATAAATCATCCCAATCATACACCCACCCACATTCACACATAAATACATACGGTATACACACCCAAACTTAATATAAACATTAAAATGCATTTCCAGTCCCAAAAACAGTTAAAACATGTAATAGTGGGTGTTCAAGAACTCACCTTTGACAACTTTCGGGTAGACTTCTTCAAACCCTAATGCAATTGAGGTCAACTAAAAACCCACCAAAAACACACAAATAACCCATAAAACACATATAAGCACATACCCTAGGCTAGAATCAGCCAAGAACACAACATGTATCGAATTCTTACCTTAAATTGACTTTTTTATCTTCTCTCTAACGACCCGAAATCTTCTATGCTTCTTTCTTTCTCTAGAATCAACAAAAAGTTGAAAGTAGCATGGCTTGGGCAACCATGTTACTTTTGTACAAAAAAATATTATTATATGTACTTTTTACACATTTAACCCCTCACTTGGGTTAAATTGAATTTCTTTCTTTTATTCAATATTTCGGGTGTTACAAGTCACCCCCTTATATAGGTTTTTGTCCCCGAAACATGTTATTCCTTGAATAGATATGGATAATGCTGTCTTATCTCTTCTTCAGTCTCCCACGTAGACTCGGATCCCTTTCTATACTTCCAATATACTTGCACCGAGGAACCACTTTATTTCATAATCTCTTCTCCGTTTGATCGATGATTGCCACTAGTTGCTCCACATAATTAGGCCACTAATCTACCTTAATGTCCTCCAATGGTACCACCATGTCTATATAAGCTAAGCACTTCCGTAGATGAGATACATGGAATGTCAGGTGAATTCCACTTATCTCATCGGGTAGTTCCGACCTATAGGCCACCTTTCCTACATGAGAAACAATTATGAAATGCACTATATACCTTGGGCTCAACTTGCCCTGCTTTCTAAACCGAATGATACCATTCTAAGGTGAGACCTTCAACATAATTGTATCATTCACCTTGAACTCAATCGGTCTACGTCTTTTGTCAGCATACGACTATTGCATATTATTGGTTGCCTTCGTAAAGGCCTGATCTTCTTTAGTTCCTCAGTCGCAACCTCGATCACTTTGATACTTCCTAACTCCTTCTGACCAATATCACCCTAACAGATATGTGTTCTACATCTTCTACTGTATAGCATCTTATAAGGGGGCATACCAATGCTGGCATGATAACTTTTATTGTATGAGAATTCAGCTAACGGTAAATGACCATCCCAACCTCCTTCAAAATCAATGATGAATGCTCGGAGCATATCCTCAAGCATTTGAATGATTCTCTCTGACTGACCACCCGTCTGTGGATGATAAGTCGTTCTAATGTGTAACCTCATCTCGATCACATCATGAAATCTTTTCTAAAACTTGGACATAAACCGAGTGTCACGGTCAGACACAATAGACACTAGTACACCATGACGAGTTGCCATCTCTTTGATGAAAAGATCTGTCAATCTGTCCGATGAATATGTCACACGGACAGGTCCAAAGTGGGCACTCTTTGTCAAACAATCAACTATCACCCATACGACATCGTACCCCCTCGCGGTACGTGGTAGCTTGGTAAAGAAGTCCATGGTGATATGTTCGCACTTCCACTTCGGTATATCCAAAGGTTGGATCTTCCCGTACGGCTTCTGATGCTCCGCCTTCACTTGCAAGCAAGTAAGGCACTCACTCACATACTCCGCTACCTCACGCTTCATATCCTGATATATCTTTGTAGCACCGGGATGAATGGAGTATTGAGTCTTATGCGCTTTATGCATGATCTTCCCATGTAGATTCCTATAATGAGGAAACCACATCCGTCCAATTTAGCTTCTTACACTAAGAGTGTTTTCACCCAACTCCGTGACCAGACCCCTCATCCTTTCAAACTTAACATGATCTTCTTTCAACGCCTCGTCTTGAAACTCCTTGACTTGCTTCATCACGTTTGAGGTCATAACCAATTGAAAGCCTTCACCTGAATTGGTTCATGCCTCTGCTTTCAGCAAAAGGCATTTGGCACTATGTTGGCCTTGCTCGGATAGTAATAGATCTCGCAATCATAATCCTTTATAAGCTCCAACCATCGTCTCTGTCTCATATTCAAATCCTTCTGCTCAAAGAAGTACTTCAAGCTCTTGTGGTCAATGAAGATAGTGTACTTCGTCCTATATAGGTAGTGCCTCCAAATATCTAATGCAAAGACAACATCTACTAGCTCCTAATCATGAGTAGGGTAATTAACCTCATGAACCTTCAACTGTTGGCATGCATATGCTATAACCTTTCCTCGCTACATCAGCATGCAACCCAACCTTGAATAAGAAGCATTTGAATAGACCACTAAATTTTCACTTCCTTTGGGCAATGAGAAGACAGGAGCTTGAGTCAACCTGGTCTTTAACTCCTCAAAAGCGTCCTCTTTCTCTTGACCCATGCAAACTTCACATCCTTATGGGTCAACTTGGTCAACAGGGAAGCTATCTTAGAGAAGTCCTGGATGATGCTCTTATAATATCCTGCCAATCCTAAGAAACTACGAATCTAGGATGGCGTCTATGGAGACTTCCATTGAATCACAACTTCCACCTTTTCCAGGTCCACCATAATCCCCTCGAGATTCACCACATGACTTAAGAACTGAACTTCGCATAACGAGAACACGCACTTGGAGAACTTGGCATACGGCTTCTCCTTCCTCAGCATCTCCAACACTTCCCGAATGTGACCAGCATGCTCTTTTTCATTCTTTGAATAAATCAGAATATCATCGATAAACACAAGCACTGATTAATCAAATTCATTAAAGCAGTTGGTGTGTTGGTTAAGCCAAATGACATCACAAGGAACTCACAATGTCCATAACGCGTACGAAAAGCTGTTTAGGAATATCTTGGTCCTTCACCTTCAATTGATGATAACCATAACGAAGATCTATACTTGAAAAACTAACAAGCATCTTGGAGCTGATCAAACAAGTCATCAATTCTAGGTAGGGGATTTTAGTTCTTCACCGTCAACTTATTCAATTCACGGTAGTCGATACACATCCTTATGCCACCGTCCTTCTACTTGACAAATAAAATCAGAGCACCCCATGGAGAGATACTCAGCCTAATGAACCCTTAATCGAGCAACTACTGCAGTTGCTCCATCAATTCCTTCATCTGATAGGGGGCTAAATGATACGATGCCTTAGCAACAGATTGGGCAACGGGTATGAAGTCAATTTAGAATTTGATCTCAAGGTCTGGTGGCACCCCTGGTAAATCTTCTGGGAATACATTAGGAAAGTCACACATAACTGATACATTAGACAGTTATGGTGTTGATGTGTTACATCCTTCCCATAGGCCAGGTAGGCATATTATCCACACCTCATGCACTTTCCTACCACCGCCATCGAAATCACCTTCAGAATTGTAGTGACTCGATCACCATAAATCATCACCAAACTCCCGTCAGGCATTGTCAGCCAAAACATCTTCTTGTGGCATACGATATTCGCCTCATAGGCCGCTAACCAATCCATTCCTAGGACTACATCAAACCCGCCTAAGGGCATCACAAATAGTCTATTAGGAAACTTATGACCTTCCAATTTTATTTCACAAGCTTCTAGCAGCTTAGAAATCCTGGTAGACTTACCTATGGCAGTTTCTACATCAAAAGGCTCATCCACATTTCTACTTCTAATAACAAAACTAGCATAGAAAGTAGCAGAAATGAAACTCTTACTAGCACCAAAATCAAATAACATAGAAGCAAGAGTTTGGTTTACTAGAAACATACCTGACACAACATCGGGATCCATCTTAGCCTCTTCTTGGGTCATCGTGAAGGCTCTGGTGCTCGCCTGCTACCCTTCAGTTTGGGTCGTCTTCTTCGCTCTAGATTCTCCGCCCTCGGCTTTTTGAAGTCCCTGCTCATATGGCCCTCTCCACCATAGTTAAAACACCTTGCTACCTTGCACTCTCTCACCATATGACCAAGCTTCCCACATTTGAAGAAAACATTCAATCCCCACCTACACTCTCCAATATGCTCCTTCCCACACTTACCACACCTCTTCTACCCTGCACTGGGTGTGACCACACACGGTCATCCACCCATGCACGGTGTGGTCCAATACTAAATTTTACAAATTATATGGTGTGGTCAATCCATATAAAAATTATACTTGAAGCAAACGAGCTATAGGAACAAATTGAACACACTACTGAAACTCAACCTGACACGAAAAAGGACAAGACTGCTATTGCATATCTATTCAGGCATTACCGGAGGATTTGACACTCCAAGTCTCAAAGTTTAAAACCGCAAGACAAATATGGGATGCATTAAAGACTAGATATGTGGGAGTAGACCGAGTGCAAAAGGCAAAAATTCAAAGTCTATGTTCCGAATTTGAAATGATAAAAATGAAAGATAATGAGACTATTGACGAATTTGCGGGAAGACTAAATAGTATCGCATCATGACAGGATCAGTGATCACAAGTTTGATGTATCAGAATATAAAGCAGCGGAATACAAACACGAATTAGACAAATTGTAGCAAGCAAACGATATTTGTAAGCATTAAGATCGCATATGGTTATAGGGAGAGAATATGTATTTCTGATTTCTAGGAATGTTTATAGATGTAGAATATTTCTAATCGAATCAATCATTCCTTCCATTCAATTACTCATTTCACACTTCGATTACAATAGGTTGTCACTCCTTATATAGAGTGCAACAATCACTACTGTTGTCACGGAAAGTGACAACTGGCAGATCCAATACAGAAATAACTAATTCTTAACAAACTACTGAAATGTTCACAACTACTGAGAACATATCAGCAAGTACAAAATATAAAACTACTGAAACTACAACGACTGAAGAACAGCTCTTCAGTCGTTTTACAAAACTACTGACGTAAAACTACTGAAACTAGAAATATAAAACTACTGATATCACAACTACTGAAGAAGTACTCTTCAGCAGTTGTGACAAACTACTGAGGCTTCAGTACTTGATCTTCAGACTTTGACCTTCAGGTGTTTCATCAGCTGATGACTTCAGTAGATATCATCAGCTGATGTCTTCAGTCTTTGTCTTCAGACTTTGTACATCAGTTGTTGATCTTCAGCACTTGTGAACTCTTCACTGTTGTACTTCAGTACTTTGGTCTTTCAGCTTCAGCACTTTTGTTCTTCAGCTGTTAAGGTCTTCAGCACTTGATCTTCAGCTGTTGAAGTCTTCAGCACTTGTCAAACTACTGATGAGGCTTTCAGCAGTTGTTGTGATACCGTGTGGGACTTAGAGGTTTTCTGATCTTGGCTCATTGGTTCTTTTGGTCCAACAAACTCCCCCTGAACCAATGCAGCCAAAACCTCTAACTTATTTATACTCCCACTTATTGATGGCAAAATGTTGGTCTTTTTCCTTCTTGATCAGTAGAGAAGATGACCCATGTAAGCTCCGGCCTGGGAAGAAATCTCAATATTTGTTTGGCAGAGTATGAATGGGAACTCTGTTTTGGGGAACTGGACACAGAGTTGTTATCCCATTCATGAGATTTACTTCCCCATAATGAGTCTGTACGACTCTCTTGTGTAGGCCTCAAGGAAGGTGATTTGTTCCTCCATAGTTAGCACTTCAGTACCTCCTTCAAACAATGATTCAGGCCCATAATACTCAGACAGGTATTTGGCCTGTTTCCCATTCTTTAGCTCCACAGTTGTTATTATTCTGTAAGCAAACTCATCCGGGTGATTACCCTCTAGGAACAACTGAGCTCATTTTTCCTGACTTCCTCAAGCCTCTTGTAAACTAACCCCTTTTCACTATTTTGTTTTCTAGCATCTTCTGAGGGGTTAGATTAGCTTTGTAGGCCTTCTTGAAGTCTTCCAGGATTTCCCAGGGTGAAACTACAAAGACCAGAGAGATCACTTCATCTACGATCTTTTTCACCTGGCAATGTATCTCTGAGGTATATTGTTCTTATGAATTCTGTGAGAGACCCTGGGATCAGGCCAAATCCTCACTCTTTCCTTTTGATATTGAAAGGTATGCCTGAGAGTGTAAAGTCTGAGGGCTTGCTCCTTCATATTGATGATAGAAGATGTGGCTGCATAAGCTTTGTCAACTCTCTTCAGCAATTCCTCATCATGCTGTTTATGAAGCTTCTTCTTCTAGCTTCACTTTAACCATTTGTCTCTGGACTTCAGGAGTTATTGCTGAGGAGTGACTTGTGGCCTTAGGCAACTGAATCACAGCTGAGAGCGGCAGCCTGTCTTCATCATCTTCGTCTTCATCTTCTAGCCTCAATATCCTTCTCTTCTTCTTCAAGGGTATATCATCGGCTATGGGTTTTGAGGGTAAGGGAGTTGGTTTGGTGGGTTGTGTTTTTGGGTGTTTTGGTGTGAATGTTGACAGGCTGTTCTAGCATCCTTGAGGTGAGTGTGGCTTTTGATTGCTTGGCTAGCTCAGTCCTGCTCCCCACCCGCTTCATTCAAAGCTTCAATGACAAGCCCCTTAGTATACTTCAGATGAACAGATCTTGGTGGTGATTGCCAAGATACTGTCCCTGGACCAAGCTTTGATTTCGATCATTGACCTTCCAAGATATTTTGCAATAAATCTGATCATGATTTCAAGCCTTTCTCTTTCTAACACTTCATAACTTGCCCATCTGTTCTGGATTTCTTCAATCTCTAGTCGTCGAATCTCAGAGTCAAGTTTATTGGTGTCATGGCCTTGCCTAAACAGCTGATCAATGATGTTGTCCATTGATCTACTGTGTTCGGCATCAGCCTCTTTTATCATAGCTCCAAGGCTTTATCTTCAGCAATGTGCTCATCAGCACCTTTCTTTCGCTTATAGGTGAGCATTGGTTGCTGTTCTTTCTCCTCCTCTTCCTTTTTCCTCAGATCTTTTCCTCTTCCTTTCTTTCACTGCAGTACTCTCCCCCTTTTTGGTTGCATTGGAGGAAGGGGTTGGTACCGCAGAAAGAGTCTTTTGGACAGCAGCATCAACCAAGGGCTGTAATGTTGAGGAAAGCCTCTCATCAAGGGCTTTGATCACTATATCAGTGATTATGGGGTGATGAGAGGAAGGGAATTTTGGAGTACAGCACCTATTTGCTCAGGAGGGTTCTGTTCCTGAGAAGTAGGGCCTGAAGCAGAGGCAGGTGGTTGATGTTTGGGGTGGCTCTGTGTTTGGGAAACCTTCAAGGGAAGTGCCATCTGTGGTGTATGGGGTGGCAGATGGACTTGCATCCTGAGACATCTTGGCCAGCAGCTCTTTGAGTCTGCTAACCTCATCCTCTAGAATGGTGTTTGAGCAACTACGTCATAGAAGAAGCTCAGGTCATCATCAGTTGATACTGAATCACCTGACCTCCTGCTTAGAGCAGGATTTACATGCACTGGTGTAGACCAGTTGGTGCATGTGCCCCTTGTGCTTGGTACTGGGGACTTCCAGCCTCAGGACAATGTCCATCATCAGCTGTTGCCTCTAGGGAGGTCTTAGCAATGTTACCAGCCTCACTCTGGTCATGTGCTGAACAGAGGAGGTGGCAGCCTCACTAGATATTCTAAGCTCCTTGTCTACACCAGAGATAGAATTGGGAAACCCCTGTGCTGTGGGTTCTCAGGTGCACTGTGTTCCTCCCCCTCAATTGTAGAGGTATTCCCAGTAGTAAGTGGTTTCTGGGGAGGGGGTGAGGAGTGCAATTGAGTCAGCACTTGTGCAACTATTAAAGTTGGGCTGTGAGGGGCGTTTGTTTGGGGTAAGGGGTTAGAAGCAGTGTGCACCTGGGGTTGGGGTGCTCTTCAATGGCAATCTCCTCAAGTGAGGAAGATCCCAGATAAGTAGGTGCCCCTTGGTTTGCTGCAGGCTCCTGTTGAGAGGAAGCCTGAGCGGCTGTGGCTGAAGAGTCATGGTATCCACTAGGGGTTTGGACTAGTGGATATCCTGCGTTTGTGGTGCAGGAGCATCCTCAGGGGACTCAATTCCCTGAGTAGCCATTTTGGGTTTCTTTTTGGTGGGTTTGGTGGGGACATTGGATTTGGAGGTGGTGGCTGTGGGTTCCAGCTGCGTGGGTTTTCGCAGCTTGGCAGCCAGTTTGAGTGTCCGGTCAGAGTTGTGCCGGAGTATACTTCTGGCAGAACAGCCGTAGCAGGGACTCCCAAGCCAACAAGTCCCTCAGCATTAAGCTGGTCTATAATAATGGCCATTATGAACCGTGGATAGAGTATCCAACGGTTGGCAGTTAGTTTTTGAGCCATATCTTTGAGCTCTGAAAATATTAATTCTGAAAAGTTCAGTGGTTGTTGCTCAAGGATAGAATACATTACCTGCTGCCATTTGGTGGACATTTGATCCCAAGACGATGTCTTAGGGGCCAAACATACATTGACCATGTGAAAAATCAGGCGCTCAGCGTCATTAAAGTGTTTCTTCATGATGGTGGTGGCACTGAGATCACCTTGATATCCATGCTGAGCAAATGATAGATCTATGGTGCCCTTCGGATATCCAGCAGGAGAGGTAGCATCACTCAGTTGAAGAATTTTACGGATTGTTGCAGGAGTAATCACTACTTCTTTGTTGTTGACGACTGACCGGAGGGATCGTGTGTTGCTCTCCTCAGTTGTAACAGTAACGTTCATCCAAAATTGGTTCAAGGATTCGGCATGTAAGACGGGGTTCAGAAGGAATGCCTTGTTGTATTGGGACTGAACCATAAGATCGATAGCAGTATCGAACTTAGTCCAGATCGGCGATTTTGTGAGGTAGGCAACACAGTTGTGTCGCGGTTTAATTTGCATAGACGCCATGGAGAGGAAGTTTTGGAGAGGAACGTTAGGTTTGAAGAAGATGAAGCATGGAGAGCACAGGTTAGGGGTATTTATAGGGTACGGTGAGGAAACGACTGAAGGATGTGGTGTTAGTCATCAGTAGTTTTAAACGACCGTTGACATGGTATTATCCTTTCAGACGTTGAAACAGCTGAAGTCGTGGTGTTAGGCATCAGTAGTTTAGAAAACTACTGAAGACCGTGGTTTTGACTTCAGATGATTGAAACAACTGAGGACATGGTGTTTGTCATCAGTAGTTATGAAACTACTGAAGACAGTGGTTTTGTCATCAGCTGTTGTAAACAACTGAAGACTTGGTATTAGTCATCAGTAGTTATAAAACTACTGAAGACGTGGTTTTGCTTCAGTTGTTTAAAATGAAACAGCAGTTGTACAAACGACTGAAGAGAAAGTTCTCTTCAGCTGTTTTCGTCAATTCTTAGCTTTCAGCTGTTTCAAACTGTCCTCAACACATTCATCAGTCTTTATGGCTGATTTCAGTTGTTTCATAGGACATCAGTACTTATCTGTTTTTACTGATTGCAGTAGTTATGACTGCATCAGTAGTTGTAACTACATCAGTGTTTCGAACAGATGAAGTACTTCAGTACTTGTGAGACATTTAGCCTTCAGTAGTTATAAAACTACTGAGGTTAAAAGAGCTCATCAGTACTTATATGTGACAGGTACTCATGATCATCAGTATGAATTACTGAGATCATCAGTAGTTGTCACCTATTCTAGCTGCAGCATACCAAGCCTTAACACCAGGTTTTGGAAAGTTGAACTATCCAAAGGCTTAGTAAAAATGTCTGCAAGCTCATCAGCACTAGGCACAAACTTAGGATCAATCAGACCTTTTTAACAATCCCTTATAAAATGATGTCTGATCTCTATATGTTTGGTCCTAGAGTGCTGGACTGGATTTTTGACAATGCAAGAGCTGAAGCACTATCCATTAACAATGGAGTCTTAGTCTCTGTAATGCCATAATCCAAAAGTTGGTTTTGAAGCCAGAGTACCTGAGATGTACAGCTTGCAGCAGCAATGTACTCTGCTTCCGCAGTGGATGTAGCAACTGAGGTCTGTTTCTTGCTCTGCCAAGAAATCAAGCAGTTGCCTAGGAATTGACATCCACCAGAAGTTGATTTCCTGGTCAACTTACACCCTGCATAGTCACTGTCAGAAAAAGCAACTAATTTACCAGAATGTCCGGTAGAATACCATAAACCTAGAGATGGAGTGCCTTGCAGATATCTAAAGATCCTCTTGACTGCAATCAGATGAGAACTCTTTAGGTGCAGCCTGAAATCTAGCACAAACACATGTAGCAAACATAATATCTGGTCTAGAAGCTGTTAAATACATCAAGGACCCAATCATACATCTGTAAAGTGTTTCATCAACCACTTTACCTTTCTGATCTGAGTCCAGTTGTGTGGTGCTGCTCATGGGAGTAGAACAGGGCTTACAGTTTTGTAAATCAAACTTTTGCAAAAGATCTTTTGTATATTTGGATTGATGAATAAAAATTCCATCAGCCTTTTGTTTGATTTGCAACCCCAGAAAGAACTGTAATTCTCCCATGGCACTCATTTCAAACTTCTGTTGCATCAACTTTGTAAAGGCATCACACAACTTTGGATCAGAGGATGCAAAAATGATATCATCTACATAAATTGAACAAGTAGATTATGCTGCCCAGCTTTCTTAATAATAAAGTCTTGTCTATGGAGCCTCTAGTGAATTGTTTTCCAGAAGAAAGTTTGATAATGTCTCATACCAGGCTCTGGAGCTTGTTTTAACCCATAAAGAGCTTTATCAAGCTTATACACCCAATTAGGATGTTTATTGTCCTCAAAGCCTGGAGGTTGACATACATAAACCTCTTCTTTAACTTTTCCATACAAAAGCACTTTTGACATCCATTTGAAAGACTTTAAGTTTTTGATAAGCAGCATAAGCTAAAAACAATCGAATTGCTTCCAGTCTGGCTACAGGGGCAAAGGTTTCATCATAATCAATACCTTCTTCTTGTGCAAACCCCTGAACAACCAGTCTGGCCTTGTTCTTAACAATAAGCCCATTTTCATCAGTTTTGTTCCTAAACACCCATTTAGTGCCTATTGCACACTTACCTGGAGGTAGAGGAACCAGTTCCCACACTTGCTGTTTCTTGAACTGAAGAAGCTCAAGCTGCATGGCATCAACCCATCCATTGTCCTTTAAAGCAATGTGATAATTCTTTGGCTCTTGCTGACTGATGAAGAGAGCATAGAAGCAGAAATTTGACAATTGACTTCTTGTTGATACTCCAGCAGTGATATCACCAATGATTTGAGACATGGGGTGATTCTTCAGATCTTGATACACAATGAGATCTGTGCAAGTGTTTGTAGCCGGTTCAGCAGCAACAGATGGTGATGGTGAATCATTTCCTTGAAACCAATCAGTGGATGGTAATTCAAAGGAAGTTGAATTCGAAGAAATCTCATCAGCATTTGTTGTGGATGTTGCTACTGGCGCTACAGGAACATCAGGTCTAGTTGAGTCAGGCAGCTGATCACTAAACCTGAAGAGGTGAGTACTGCAATCATCATCATCATCACAGTACCACCAGGTGTGAACTGTTGACAGGAGCAACAGCAGGAGTTTGATAAGGAACATATTGCAGTATGTCCAATCAAATAACTCCACAGGACTTTGTGGAATCTTGTCCTTTGGAGATTCATTAAACTTAACATGTAGAGTTTCTTCAACCATCTTTGTTCTGCAGTTGAAGACTCTGTATGCCTTGCAAGTAGATGAATAACCAACAAGTATCCTGCATCCACCTTAGGATCAAATTTGTGGAGTTGATCCTTTGTGTTGAGAATAAAACAGGGACACCCAAATGCTTTGAAAAATGAAATCAGAGGAGCCAAATGATGGAGAACTTCATATGGAGTCTTCATCAACCTCTGATTTACTAAAACTCTATTTTGCACATAACAAGCTGTGTTGACAGCTTCGGCCCAAAAGGTCAATGGCAAACCTGAGTCAGCCAGCATGGACCTTGCAGCTTCAATGAGGGTCCTGTTCTTTCTCTCCACTACTCCATTTTGTTCTGGAGTCCTTGGAATGCTGAACTGCCTTTTGATTCCCTTTGAAAGATAGAAGTCATCAAGTGTATGATTTCTGAACTCAGTTCCATTATCACTCCTAATACACTTGACTGGAAGGGAATACTGCTTCTCAATGTACAGCACAAAGTGGATAATCTTCTGAGCAGCCTCATCCTTTGAATGTAGAAAGAAAGTCCATACAAATCTGGAGTAATCATCCACAATTACCAGACAGTATTTCTTCTTTGCCATGCTCATTACTCTCACAGACCAAATAGATCCATATGCAGTAATTGCAAGCAGGCAGTGGACTTGGACACTTCAATAGGAGGAATGAGACCTTGTGCTGTTTTCCTTTTAAACAAGCAGTGCAGTTTCATCACAGTGGAACTCCTTTATTGGTAAGCCTCTGACTAAACTCTTGTGGCTAAGCTGATTCATGTTTTTAAGATTAACATGACCAAGCCTCCTGTGCCACAGTTTAGATTCTTGAGAAGAGGCTTTGGAAAATAGGCAAGGATTGCCTTTGAGATCTATCTTCTTAGAGAGATCTAAGGCATACACTCTTCCTGTCCTGTTGGCTTTCAGGAGAGTGTGATCATCCAACACCTTGTCAATCATTGCAAAACTTTGGATGACAGAATCCTACAGTTTTGACTTGTGAAAAGGGCAACATGGCCTTTATCACACATTTGACTGACACTCAAGAGGTTGTACTTGAGATTTTCCACAAGATTAACATCATCAAATTTGATTTCTCCATTGGAGACAATGCCCTTACCATGATGTAACCCCTAGCATCATTGCCAAAAGAGACAAATCCCTTCTTTCCTTGAGAGTAGTCATGAAGAAGAGAGATGTTCCCAGTCATGTGCATAGATCCCCCACTGTCTACATACCAGATGCTACTTTGGCATGTTGAAGAACCCTGCAATAATAAACAATCAGTTAGTTTTAGAGACCCAAACCTTTTTGGTTTTGGGCCTGGTCTCATCATAGATGGTAAACTAGCATGTTTATTGTAACAACAGCCTGAGAAGAAGAAGATGGTGTAGAAGAGGAGTCCTTTGGCTTAGACCTCCTTTTCTGTGGTTTCAACATAGGAGAATCTAGTTGGTTAACTCTACCCAACAGATGTTGTACCATCATCACCAGCTGTGTCTGATTTTGTGATAAAGCTTTCAGCTCATCAGACACATTGCTAGTGGAGTTAGATAAGTCCTATGTTGCACCTTCTTCTTTTGAGCACCCTCAGCTGTCACTTGTTTAACTCCTTCCTTTTTTGATTGCTTTAAAGACTTAAGGGTTACAGGATTTGATGTTGCTGATACAAATGTGGTCTCAAACTCAGTTTTCATTTTACCATTTTCTCATTAATTCTTCTTTTTGTTTGAGTTTGGAACCTCTTTTGTACCAACAATCATCTGTAAGATGATTGAACAAACCACATACTTCACATGGTTTCTTCTTCATCTTAGGTTGATCATCAACTAAAGATGGTGAAGCAACAGAAGACTTGTTCTTCAATGCTTTGGAAGCATTGGTTGCTTTCTTGACAGCCTCTTTAGTAGTCTTCAAACTCTTTCTACTGCCAGTTTTCTTCTCTTCAGTGCTGACAGCAGTTGAAGTTTGAACTTCAGGAGTTGAATCCTGCTCTCCAGTCCTTTCAGGACCTTCAGGATTGACTCCTGAGTTGATCAACTTATTGATCATGTGAATGTCAGCATTTGGACCATCAACATCAGCTGATAGGTTCAAAGAGGACTTGATGCTGACTGCTACTTCTGATTGTGCTGTATCAGAAGGTAGATCACATGATTTGATGGATTGGTTATCACTCTCACCATCAGATTCTACCTCTGCTCTTGGGGTAAAATCTGTAGGTGGAGCAGTGTGATTATAGCCAATGCCAAACTTCACATTTGAAGCAGATTGCTTACTAAGAAGCATTTCAAAACCTTTGCATGATTGTACCCATCTATCACACTCGACCTGGGTAACTGCAAGGGTTTCTTTGAGATCTTTGTACTTCTCTAGAAGTACATCTTCTCTAGCCTTATCATCAATTATTTTGCAATTCAGTTTATAAACCTCATCATTTTTATCTTTGAGCACAAACTCAAACTCAGCTTTGTTTTTGGAAATTATTTGTTCTAGCTCAATGTTCTTATTAATTAAAGCTACATTTGCTTCTCTAATGGAAGCAAATGCTGCTATGCATTGTTCAGAACATAATTTGGCTTTTGCCTCAGAGGATACCTATGATACCTGAGGTGTAGAGGCATTGGAAGATGAAGTATCAGCAGACTCCAAAGCCATAAGAGCTAGATTCCCAAGGGACTGTCACCACCATGTTGACCAGCACCTGAGAACAGTTGATCATGACCAGACAAGTCATTGGTAAACTGCTCCAGTCAATAACTCCTGGTGAAGAAGCTGTGTTGTTGAGATGAAGGTTGTTGATGAGATAGGGAAGGCTGAGGTTCTGGTAATGCATGAGGTTGTGGTGTCATAGGAACTTGAACTTGATTTGACTGTGGCATGTAATAACAAGGGTACTGATATGGCATTTGACCCTGAGGAACAAAATATGCCGGAGATTGTTGTTGAGGATGATGACTAGATGTGACAGGATGTTGCCCTCTGTTTTGTTGACAATTGCCAGGAAAAGTCACAAAGGTGCAGTAGAGTTTGATCCAGTTGACCTACACTCTCTTGCAAAGTGTCCAAGCCGTTGGCATTTGTGACACCTCAACTTGCTCTTGTCAAAACAACTTTGGTTTTGCCGAGAGTCCTGGGAATTTTCTTCCAGTTCTTTTGTAGAACTTCTGAGATCTGATATTTATCAAGGCCATTTGGCTCAAAATATCCATCTCTTCTAAATCATCATCAGCAATCCCCTTGAGATCATCCATAATGAAACATAGATTGTCATTATTACACCCAGTGAACTGACCATCAACACTTACAAATGCAGAATTAGAAGTGCTTGAGAGAAATTAATATGCTCATCATACTGGCATTCAGATGAAGCATATTCTGACTCATGACCCACCAAGGCAGTGTTGCCTGTATAAAGTCTTCAGTGAGCTTTCCAGATGAAGACAGCTTTCTCTTCTGTTCTATCTCTCTCTCAAAAGTGAGCAATTTCCCATGGAGTTGGGAGAGATAGTTTGTCCAAACTTGCACTGGAGCGTAGGACAATAGTATATGTGTCCCATCTCTCAGGCAGTGATCTGAGAAATCTGTTATTCATCTGAATATTGGTGTATTCATTTGACCATTTTTAGTTCAGATATCAACAAGAAAACCGCTCATATTGTTGAGTCAGTGTCTCACCCTTTCTATGAGAGAATGTCTCATATTATTGGGCAAGAATTCCCTATTATTTGCCAAGACCTCATCTGTTCCTCCAAATTGTTCTTTCAAAGCAATCCAGAGGTCATGGGCAGTTTCATGATGCATTAGCCCAGAATAGATTTCATTGGGAAAGCCATGGCCAGAATTCCATGGGCTTTTGCATCAATCTCAAGCAACTTCTTATCCTCATCTGAGTATTGCTCCCTCCTCTTCGGAACCATTTGATTGGTTTCCGGGTTATTCACCATAGGCTTGTGTGGACCATGTACCACTGATGTCCAACACCCTGCGCTGTTAACAGACAGGTGATGGAGCATACGTCTTTGCCATATGTTATACTCATTCCTAACCAGCATAGGAGGCTTGGTTGAGGAACCAGTATTGTGAGGATCATTGGAGGGAGTGGTCATTTTCAGTTCAAAAACAGTTTAGTTCAAGTTTTAAAAGGTTTTAGACAACCACAACAAACTCAATGAGAACCAAGAAAAAGATCTCAGGATGAATGAGCAGAAATACAGAAAATTCAATCTCTATAACCGTTTCTTGCAAAAACAAAAGCTAATTCAATCAAACTTGGATCTTGAATAGCAGTTTCAATGATCAATTATTAGATCGATCAATGATTAACCCGCTCTGATACCATTTGACAGGATCAGTGATCACAAGTTTGATGTATCAGAATATAAAGCAGCGGAACAAACACGAATTAGACAAATTGTAGCAAGCAACGATATTGTAAGCATTAAGATCGCATATGGTTATAGGGAGAGAATATGTATTTCTGATTTCTAGGAATGTTTATAGATGTAGAATATTTCTAATTGAATCAATCATTCCTTCCATTCAATTACTCATTTCACACTTCGATTACAATAGTTGTCACTCCTTATATAGAGTGCAACAATCACTGCTGTTGTCACGGAAAGTGACAACTGGCAGATCCAATACAGAAATAACTAATTCTTAACAAACTACTGAATGTTCACAACTACTGAGAACATATCAGCAAGTACAAAATATAAACTACTGAAACTACAACGACTGAAGAACAAGCTCTTCAGTCGTTTTACAAAACTACTGAAACGTAAAACTACTGAACTAGAAATATAAACTACTGATATCACACAACTACTGAAGAAGTACTCTTCAGCAGTTGTGACAAACTACTGAGGCTTCAGTACTGATCTTCAGACTTTGACCTTCAGGTGTTTCATCAGCTGATGACTTCAGTAGATATCATCAGCTGATGTCTTCAGTCTTTGTCTTCAGACTTTGTACATCAGTTGTTGATCTTCAGCACTTGAACTCTTCAGCTGTTGTACTTCAGTACTTTGGTCTTTCAGCTTCAGCACTTGTGTTCTTCAGCTGTTAAGGTCTTCAGCACTTGATCTTCAGCTGTTGAAGTCTTCAGCACTTGTCAAACTACTGATGAGGCTTTCAGCAGTTGTTGTGATACCGTGTGGGACTTAGAGGTTTTCTGATCTTGGCTCATTGGTTCTTTGGGTCCAACCATCAAGGCTAATATCTTGGATCAACTTTCGATGATGTAATGTTGGTACGAAAATTTTTAAATTCATTGCTCGAAGATTCTTACAAATAGTCGCATCCATAGAACAATATTTGAATATAGATACTATATCATTCGAGGAGACAATTGGAAGACTAAACTTATGAAAGAAGAATTCGTGACAAAGATGATAAAGAAATAGATTATTCGAACAGTTGTTGTTCACACGCCACAAAGGGAGAAATGGACATGGACGTGGACGAGGAAGTTTTAACAAGATCGTGAGATCATAGGTTGAATAATAATCATCAAGAGGCACAAAGTACAAAAGAAAAATCACAAATTAAATGTTATCAATGTGATAAAGTTGGGCACTATGCATATGAATGTCCCAATAATAAAACACAGAAGGATAAAATCTCTTCTAATTGAAACTGATGATGAAGATCCTACTCTTTTGATGAAAATATGACGAAAATAGAAAATGATCTGTGACACGATCAAACCTACCCGTGTGACATGGGAGTGTCCTGTGAAGGAGAATTCATTTAATCCAGTGAGTGGACCGTTGGAAGTTCTGGTCTTGTGACGTGACCCAGAAGAACAATCAAATCGTGTGAAGCGATCTAATTGAAAAACATGTTATGTGTGCAACCACGAGAAAAAGTTAAATAATTTGACTCGATTAAACCATGAAAGATTTGTAAAAAATATCGTGTAACTCGATCAAAGAAGGCTGTGAAAGTAAGTTATGTGAAGACTTGAGTGATCGAGTTTGAAATGGTTCAATAATCTTGTGTGACTCAAGAATAATAAAGAAAGTTGTGTGAATCAACATTTGAAGTTGTTCTGTGAAGGATTAAAGCTAGTAAATAACAAAGATCTATGTGAAACAAATTATACAAATTAGAAGTTTGAAAATGCAAGATATATGTTGAATAAAGACAGGACGTGAGAAAGGAGCAGTGAATGCAAGTGCAAGAATAATGACATGAATATTAGTGTGGATGAATACAAGTATAGATAATCTTTGATAGATCATCAAGAACATGTGGAACATTAAACTTGAAGGATATAAAATTTAAGGGGGAGATTGTTAGATTAAATTTGATACACATCACCGACAACCAAGTACCACCACCGTCGACAACCCACGACAACCCTACACCACCACACTTAACATCGTTAGGAAGTTATGTAAGTTTGGTAATTACCGTTAGTGTTAATTACAGTTAATTAACTGTCATATTGTAAGGGTATAAATACCCCTAATCACATTGTAATCAAACAGAATCATCTATCATCAATGAAATATTCTCTTTTCTTGAATACAATTCCTAATCATAGATTCAATAGAATCAAAACTTCAGCTCCACCATAAATCTAGCTCTGTCGAATTAGTGTGCTAAGCTAATGTGTGTAGTAGGTACATTGAAGCCTGCCATAACATTCATGAATCTTGTAGATTTATAATTAGTACAATAAGTTGGTAATTGGTAATATTGGCAAATTAGAACTTGTGAATGAAACATGAAGGCTACTTTAAATCACCTACTATTATATATAACATTTTAGAATTAATATCCTTATAATAATATAACTAATGTAAATATGTATAAGATGTGTGTAATATGTGGTTTAATCAGGAACTATTAAATTGGTAAAGAATTGGGTTATTTGAGAGTGAACTAAGTTGTGAACCACTGTCATAAATTTAGCATACATGTTTATGCTTTTTTATGAAAGCCATATGGAAAAGTCTAGTGGGGAGTCTAACAATGTACACTATCACAACACTTTGAGTTTTAAAAATAGTTTTATGAAGGATTCTCATGACTTCAAGGATTTAGTGGATGATTATTTCATATAACATGAGTAAACAAAAGTTTACGAGAGAAATCAAATTCACGAAATGAGAGACTTTTCACAATTATTTTGAAATCCTAACAGAAATAGTAGTCACCGGAAAATCAATATAACTTAAAGCAAGAGTTGTGAACCTAACTCCTAAAATAATTAAAGTGTAGGTTTCCATATGATATGAGTTCAACGTAAACATGGTTGCTTGTTAAGATAAGTTACGGATTCTTGGTCCTTTTTATCATTGTATAAATCATGTTTTCCATTACTTTGGAATACTGATTCACATTACTTTTATTGTTATATTTCGTCATTACTTCCGTTGATATGACCCGTCTGGCCTTTGAACGTTGACTAGTTGTCTATTATTATTTAATTAGTTCTGTTTTGACTCGTTTTGAGACTTGTAGCATGAAATAGATATTTATTTTATTACTTTGTGCTCATTATTGCATGTTCCTAGAAATAATAAGTTTAAGTTTATTGATACGTTATGTGTTCGGTAGTTGTACTACCCATGATTTGTACTCTATTATCCGAGCATGTCCAACATGTCATTGTGGCGTCAATGGCATGACACTTTTTGTGACGGTGTTTATAAAAAGCTCACGGCTTCTCCATTAACACGTTAGTACTCATTTAGTACTTTGGCCACATTTATTAGGAGGATGATGGATCGATCCCAATTCAGTTCAAATCAGTTTAGTTCCAGGGGATGGAATCATGTGTGCACACCCCACACGCCATCTCATTGGTGCATAGTCTACCTAGCTATTTACTTATCAGTTCAGTTTCGGCTCTGGGTACTTCTTGTGTTACATGACTTATTTTATTCGTATATACTCGTGTGTAGATCAGTTCAATTTTTGAATTACATGTTTGGTTATGTATCAATATTATTTGCTTAGAATCAATTTCAGTTTCTATATCATATTATCAGTTTAATATCATATATTAGTATTATATTCTTAAATTCACTACTATTGTTCTTTCCATCATTGTGCAACCTTTGGGTCAGCCGTATTTTCTTTTGTGGTGTTTTTCCTGTTTATTTGTAGGTAATCAGGGTAATTCGAGAAATCAATGAAGAGTGAATTGAATATCAAGACTTTCTTTTGCTTAAATTGATATGATGAATATTTAATTAGGTTCATTGAAGTATTTGGTTTGTTTAAATTATTGATTTTAGACAATTTCTTTTATATAATGGATTTCGTTTTTGATTTGATATCTGTAATAGTGACACATCAGCCTCTCCGGTTGGGGTTTACAGTTATTATATCAGAGCAAAGGCTCTTTCCTGAATAAACTTAAATGTTGATAATTTAACTTGTGAGGTAATGGGTTGACATTGGGTTAGGATCTAATCTTTTGCCAATCTAGAATCTGGTGCTCACACGTATACCTTCATTTCTAATGGCTCCTAAAAGACGTGTGAACAACCGCAATAACTCTAATGGTCCCTCTTCTAATGAAAACTTGGAAGCACTGGTTGCTAATGCTGTCAACACTGCTATCTCAGGGATGCTTCCTAAAATGATGGCTCAAACTGCTCAAACTATTTTCCAGCAAATGTTGCAAGCTAATATAGTTGTAAACCAAGGAGCACCACCTGTTAGGAATGCTTTTGGAACACCACCTGCTAGAAACATCATTACAGCTCCACTTGCTGGTAATGCCATTAGTGCACCACCATCTAGGAACGCCACTAGCACCCCACCTGGCAAAAATGCCACAAGGGCATCATCCGGTGGTAATGCCACAGAGGCACCACATGGTGGTAAGAGTACAAGAGCACCTCCTGGTGGTAATACACCACCACCCTGTGATGGTATTCATGTTTGGTTGGAAAGTTTTTAGAAGCAAAGTCCTAAATCCTTCAGTACTTCTAGAGATCCGGTTGAGATGAAAAATTGGATCAGTCATATTGAGAAATTGTTTGAGGTACTTAGCGTTGAGGATGTATACAAAGTAAGGCTGGCAACATACAAGTTAGAGGATGATGCTCATAGATGGTGGACGACTGTGAAAACAGCTAGAGGAGGAATTGATTATGTAGCTACAATTCCTTGGGATGAATCCAAGGACTATTTTATAAGGAGTACACCGCTGCTGACCTCACTAATATCGTAGATAGTATGCTAATTTAGACAGAGGGATAATAAGCAGAAAACATATTTCAAGACAAATTTATGCGGTTAGTGAGTTTTCTTGGTGCATCTGCAGGTCCACCGCATGAGTAGACAGAGAATTTTTAGTGGGTCCTATGTGAAAGATATCGGAAGTTTATATGGAATCATCGGTTTAGAGATATTAATGAAGTTGTTGATGCAGTTAAAAACTTATATAATGATAAAAAGAGTGGAAAGAATTCATATGATGATAACCGTAAGCGGTCTAGGGAAAATGACCATGATCAGTCTTCCTCTCATACGAATAAGAATAAGTTTTCATCACTACAAGACCATCGAAACCGTTTTGATTACAACAACAACAATAACTCCCGACTATGGAAGAACCAAAACCAAAACCAGAAACCAGCTCGTAATCAGACTCAACAGGCCTTACTCATACTAAACCACCAAATCAGTAGCACCCTAATCAGATCGAAATGCTACCCCTCAGTGTAACACATGCGGGAAACGTCATAAAGGAGCTTGTCATCTGGTTGGTGGATTATGTTTTAGATGTAGGTGTGTAGGACACATGATTAGGAATTGCCATCAGTGTGACCCTCGTACTGATGCTGGAGGGAATAAGGCTAAACTTGAGCTGGAGGATGAGTTTTTGCACTCACCGCAAATGAAGCAGCTAATGCACCAGGTATAATTAATAACCCTTTTAGTTAGGACATATTATATACATATATATGTCTTATCTGTATTGATAGTAAACTCCCCACGTATGTTTGGTTTGTGGTACCTTTGCATAGGAAAGTGTTATATTTATGTCTTATTTGATATGGGCGCTACACATACTGTCGTATCTCTTTTGTTTGCTAAGTACTTGATGACTGCATGGTTTGCTTTAGAGCATCTTTGGCTATTACTACTCCATTAGGAGATTACATGTTTATAGATATTTTCCGATCAAAATCAAGTCTATTATTCGTGAAGCTAATTTGTTTCCCATGCAAAGTGAGTGACTTTGATGTCATACTTGGTATGGACCGGTTAACTAACTAGATACAGCATGTTAATTGATGCCAGACTTGTCGTGTTCTATTTGGAAATCCTCAATGCCCTGAACTCGTATATCAAGGTACATATCCTTGAAAATCATTGAAAGTCATCTCTGCACTAAAGACTCAAAAATTCTTATCGCACGGTTGCGTGGGATTCCTAGCTTTAGTGAAAGCTACATCTTTTGACGAGCCGAACATATTTGATTATCCGATCGTATGTGGCTATCCTGACATGTTTCCTAGGGAGCTACCTGGACTTCCACCAGATCATGAGGAAGAGCTCACTATTGATCTTATTCCTGGTGCTGAGCCGATTTCTAAGGCACCATATCCTATGGCACCTATGGAGCTTAAGGAGTTAAAGGAGAAACTACATGAGTTACTAGAGTTAGGATTTATTAGACCAAGCGTCTCACCTTGGGGCGCACCAGTCTTATTAGGGAAGAAGAAAGATGGTTCGATGAGACTTTGTATTGACTACAGGGAACTCAAGAAGATCACTATTCCTAATTGTTACCCTCTACCTCGTATCGATGATTTATTTGATCATCAGGGTGCAAAGTGTTTTTCTAAAATTTGATTCGTGGTTCGATTACCATCAGCTAAAGATCAAGAATTCCGCATCCCTAATCTGCTTTTCGTACTCGGTATGGTCATTATGAGTTCCAGATTATGTCGTTCGGGTTAACTAATGCCCCGGCCGTATTCATGGACCTAATGAATCGAGTTTTTCAAAAGTTCGTAAATAAGTTTGTCATTGTCTTTATTGACGATATTTTAATTTATTCTAAAAGTAAGGAGGAGCATGAGAATCATCTTCGTGTCGTGCTTGAAACACTACGTGAAAAGAAGCTTTATGCTAAAATTTAAAAGTGTGAATTTTAGGTGAGTCAAGTAGCCTTTTGGGTCAGGTTGTTTCTGTAGATGGTATTATGATGGATCCTACTAAGATAGAGGCGATCACTAACTGGCCTAGGCCTACCTCAGCCACAGAAGTCCATAGTTTTCTTGGTCTTGCTAGCTACTGTCGTAGATTTGTAGAAGGATTTTTTGTTATAGCTTTACCCCGTACCCAACTATTGAGAAAAGGAGTTAAGTACTCTTGGAACGATGTATGAGAGAAAAGTTTTGGAGAGCTCAAGAAATTATTGGTGTCTACTCTAATTCTCACCCTTCCATTAGGCACGGGTGGATACCAGATTTATAGCGATGCCTCTAAAATGGGACTCGGATGTGTGCTAATGCATCATGGTATGGTCATTGCTTATGCTTCACGAAAATTGAAACCCTATGAGGTTACTTATCCTACACATGACCTTGAGCTGGTTGTTATTTTCGTGTTGAAGATCTGGTGTCATTATCTTTACGGAGAGACTTGTGACATTTTTACTCATCACAAGAGCTTGAAATATATCTTTACCCAAAAGGAACTAAACATGAGATAGAGGATGTGGAAGCTATTAAAAGATTATGATGCCAACATTCAATATCATCTGGGAAAGGCTAATATGGTAGCCAATGCTCTTAGCAGGAAGAGCTCAGAAAAGTAGCCTCCCTACAGCTACAGTCTTAGATTTTACAGATCTTGATAGATTGGGTATTAGTCTACATATTAGGAAGAGAGACGGGTATCTTGCTAGACTTCAAATTGGTTCAGATCTAGTATCTCGGATTAAGACACACAGAAATACGATGATGAACTTTGGGCAATCTTACAAAATGTGGAGGATGGGAAGCAGTCACAATTCAGAGTAGATAAATATGGAGTAATTTGGTGCGGTAAGTGTTTATGTGTTCCTAACGACTCTGCTCTTTGAGAATCTTTATTAGCGATGCGTATAGTTCATCATTTTCTATTCACCCTGGATCTACTAAGATGTATCAGGACCTTTGTCAGAACTTTTGGTGGAATGGAATGAAAGAGGATGTAGTTAAGTATGTTAGCAGATGTCTTACTTGTCAACAAGTTAAGATTGAGCATCAAAGAGCCAATGGTTTGCTTCAGCCACTACCTATTCCTTTATGGAAATAGGATGATATTTCCATGGATTTTTTGACAGGGTTGCCAAGAACATTCAAGAAGAATAATGCAATATGGGTTGTAGTTGACAGATTGTCAAAGTTAGCACATTTTCTTCCAATTCAGCAAGGATTCTCAGTTAGCAAACTATCTGAAGTGTTTACACAAAAGATTATTAGACTTCATGGCACTCCAGTCTCTATCATGTCTGATCGAGACCCGAGGTTCACTTCTCTCTTTTGGTAGGGTTTGCAAGCCGCATGGGGTACTAAGTTGAGGTTTAGTATGACATTCCATCCTCTGACGGTTAGTCAGAGCATACTATTTAGACACTTGAGGACATGCTTCAAGCTTGTGCTTTAGAGTGGACTAGGAACTGGGATAAGTACTTGTGTTTAGTCGAGTTTTCTTACAACAATAGTTGACAAGCTAGCATTGGCATGGCACCTTTCGAACAATTGTATGGTCATAAATGTAGAGCACCTATTTGTTGGGAAGAGGTCGGTGAAATAATCATTAAAGGAGCCGAGTTAGTTTAGATTACAAATGAAAAAGTTGCTATTGCTAGAGAAAAGTTAAGGAAGCTCAAAGTAGAGAGAAAAGTTATGCAGATCGATACCGTCAACCCTTGGAGTTTTAGGTTGGTGATAAAGTATTTTTAAGTGTTTCACCTGCAGGGGCGTCCGTCGTTTTGGCATCAACGGAAAGCTTAGCCCTAGATTCATTGGGCCATTTGAAATTCTAGAAAGAGTTGGTGAAGTCTCTTATCGTTTGGCATTACCACCTAAACTGTCATATGTGCATGACGTATTTCATGTATCTCTTTTAAGAGGGTACAATTACCATCCTATTAACGTTGTTAATTATCCACTTCATCTCATTCATGAAGACTTATCGTTCGAGGAATAACCTAAAGCTATCCTTGACCAGCATGAATGCATTATGCCTAGGAAATCCTTTCCTTTTATTAAGGTGCTTTGGAAAAACCATTCTGAACGCGAAGCTACCTGGGAGATGGAAGATATGATTCATTCTCAATATCCTTATTTATTTACATCTTAGTAGTTTGTTGTAGCTTACTCTGTTTGATATGAATTGGCTTTAAACTATAAAAGTTTTATTAATTAGTTTCTAATTATCAGGCTATTAGTTACATGTTTCAGTTTATTATATTTAATTTGTCGTTGCATCAAAATTATCAGTTGTTCCTTCCTCTGGTTATTCTTTTATTCCTCCGTATCTATTTTATCGTAACTTCTTTTGATTACATGTACCATACAATTTGGAGGTCGAAATTATTGCAAGACCGGTGAAGGGGGTCAGTTACAACACAACAACACAAAGAGGAGATTAACCAAAACTTAATCAAACAGTGAACTGGATTAACCACAAGAAGACACTAAGAACACAAGTAATGTAAGAGACAGAACACAAGAGCACAAGTATATGGTTTTCAAGAATGTAGTATATTGCTTTCTCTATGTTCTATTACAAGTGTTACAAAGCATATCCATAAAGTTACAAGAACATGAGATACTTATACTACATCCTATAGACGACCATACTATGAAAGCCAGCTGGATACAATTGACTAGACTCAAAACAAAACCAATTGTAGAGTCAAAAAGGCAGATTGCCTTTTTGACTTTGTGACTATAACATGCCATAGCTCACATCCTTATCTATTACAAAAAGGATAAAGTACATGAAGTAGAAAGTTACAGACTCAAGACCTCAATGTATAGTTACCAAAAGCATGGATCTTTTCACCAAATCATGTAAGTTGGTGACTTTACAGAGACGTAGTGGAAAGGTGTCCAGCTTTATGGAATAGTACATCAGATAAAGCATGTTACTAAAATTCTTCAGAAGAAATCTGTCTTCAAGAGTTGAGGCTTCGGAAAACTTTGTCTCTGAAGCTTTGGAAGACTTCATCTTTGGCTTCGGAAGATATTGGTCTTGGCTTTGGAAGATCTCACACTTAGAATATTTTTGTTACATGTGTGAAACTTCTGAAGCATTCTTCTTCAGTACTTGTGCAGCATGCATGCAGAAAGTCTTTGGTTGCTTCATCCTCTATGCATATTCTCTACAAACTCCCCCTAGGCTGATGCTACCAAAACTTTTGAAGACTTCAGATATCAACAGTCCTTATCAGGATGATAACGAACCCTTTCTTCATGAGATGATCAGGATCCTTCAAACTGTCAAAATGTCTTCTCATGTCAAACAGATCATGTAGAGGCAACTGAAACATGTCTTGCCAAGTGTAGACATTTTCAATGCCATGATCTCTAATGACATGCCACCTTTCTGGATTTGTGGTGTATGTCTAGGACAGGATGGGTCTTGTTGATGCAAGAGGAGCTAATTGAATGGGAGATGATGGAGCATCCTCTGGCTGCACATCCTTAGGATGTTTTGGCTCATCCTAAGGTTTAAAAAAGGATGCAGTCTTCTTCTTCTTCTTTGGCTTTGGTTTAGAATCAATCCTTTTCTTTCTCTTTGCAACTTTTAACTGAGAAGACTAGCTTATGTGCTCCACATTATACATAAAAATCCTATCAAAAGCCCATCAATTATTCCTTGATATCTTCCTTAAAATGATGAAAATGTACTTAAAAGTCTTAAATTGTGTTTTCATGTGTTTAAAAGGGCAAGATGGACAAAAGAAGCATATTTAGCAAGAAATTGAAGTAATCCGATCTTTGGAGTCCAAGCATGGGGTCGTGCCTCTTTAAGCACGCCCCTATGCTTTGCCAGGAACATACCCCCGTGCTAAATTAACACACCCCCGTGTTTGGACATCTAACAAGGACAAAAGTACTGTTCCCTAAAAGTAGACACGAGGCCGTGCTTTTTAGGCATGGGGCCGTGCCCCACCTCCAACACAGGTTGTGCCCCATTTAGCACAGGGCCCTGCCCGACACAACCTGCATGTACGAGCCAACCAACTTCGTAAGAATTGTACTAGCATGGGGTCGTGCTTTTTAGGCACGGGGCCATGCTTAAACACTCCGGAAAGCCTATAAATAGAAGCCTAAGTTCACCATTTTTTGTAAGCTTTGGTGGGAGAGTTACTCTGCAAAACTCTCTCGGGAATTAAGACTTCAAGATCATTTAGAGGCTCAAGAGGTGCATACAACACTTGGAAGAAGCTCTGAATCGTCTAAACGCCATCCATTGTGGATTATCGGTTTAATTGTTCCATTTCACCGATGATTACATATCTATCTTCTTGTTATATGTTGTTATGTTTCAAGCTCATTATGAGATAAACTCTTTTTATCATCCTAATCGGATGAAACTTATGTAATTTGTGCTGAACTAATGGTGTGATAAATATTATGTTAATTTTATGGTGGTCTTGGGAAAACTATTGATGGGTAGTATTTACATTTGAAAGGGAAGTTATTAAATTTATGGTTTGTGATTGTGATCGTCATACAAAGTTGAAAAACCGTATGATTAACTTTCAATTGCGAAACCGGTCTTCATAATAAATCCATGGCTAATGAACTAGAAATGGTTATTAGAAATCATCACTTAACTTTCTGAAATTGCGGGTTCCCTTTTATTAGTTCGGAAACTTCAGTAATTGTTATGGTTTTCTAAAATTATGGTATGTTAGGAAGGAACCTGATCAAATCTTTTTTGACATTAAGTTTTGTTTTCAGAAATCGTATGTCAAATAGGCACAAAAGATTTACCTACATTACTAGGGCTTTGATCTGAGCAGTAAAACTCAGCCTGACAGGATCAAGTCACTACGGCAGCAGGATAGACGAGAAATCGCGCCAACTCATCTTTAGAAACATAATATAATTACATTAATTGATATCTTAAAATCACACCACCAATTCATCATGGTTACATAAGTGGAATCTAATTAGGATGATAACTTTTATTCTCTGGTTTTAAATCCAAACGCTTCAAATCTTAGTTTACTTCCTTTCTATTATTGTTTATTTTTTAAATCCTAAAAATCTTTCAAATGCAAATTATCATTTTCTTTAACAAAAACTAAATCTGATAGTCAAACATCAAGTTTGTTGAGTAGGCTAGGTGTGTCCACGGATTGATACTCGGTTCTTACCAACACTATATTACCACACGACAGTACACTGCCTTTTGTCTGGTGATGTATATTAGTAATAACCAATGAAAACTGAATCTATGCAAAAATCTTTATCAAAATATATATATTATTCGCACCCATCAAGTTTTTGGTGTCGTTGTCGGGGACACACGACAGTTTGAAAGACAAACTAATTTTTGACTATCTGTATATAACTTGTTAATATTTTTGTTTAAACTTCATTTTTATTTTTAGGAAGTTTGCCCTAGTTAGTTTAGTTACTTTGCCAAATTTATTTTAAGCCTTAGTTAGTTTATGCTTCATTAAGTTAGTGTATGTTCGACTCGTCTAGTTCTGAATTTGTTCCGCCTCTTCTGGAACCCGAACGACTTTTCCGTCAAAGATTGTGCAAAAGATCACAACAAACGCACCAGTCATTGAAGAAGACATTATGGAAGATACACCATCCGAAGAAGGCATGGCTAACCAATACGAGGAAATGAAGATGACACACTATGCCACACGTTAATAGATGGTTATGAGTCTAGTATTGTCCAACCAGCAATAGCGGCCAACAATTTTGTGATTAAATATAGTATTATCCAACTTGTAGAAAACTCTGTTCAGTTCCATGGGTTACAAGACAAGATCCTAATGCTCACATATCACGATCCCTTCGTATCTGTGCTACCTTCAAAATCAATAACTGTTCAGACGACGCCATTCGACTAAGACTTTTTTCCATTTTCACTTTGAGGCCGAGCCATCGATTGGCTTGATTCACTTCCGCCTGGTTCCCTCACCACATGGGCGGAAATGGCTGAACAATTCCTTTTGAAATACTTTCCACCCGATCTCACTACCAAACTAAGAAGTAGCATCACAAGTTTTCGCCAGGACGACGATGAATCATTACACGCAACATGGGAGAGATATAAAAGTCTCCTTCGAAGATGCCCACATCAGGACTTGATCTGTGGCTGCAGTGTCCAACCTTTTACGATGCAATCAGCAAAGCCCACAAGCAAGCGGTAGACAAAGTGCGGGAGGAGATTTCGGAAGTGTCATGCCATAGAAGCATACCAAGCCTTAGAAAGAGCAGCTAAGAAGAGCTTTGCTTACAATCCTTTAAGAAACAAACCTAGTTCTAAAGGTATTCATAAAGTAGACTCTGAAACCCTAATTGCAGCCCAATTAGAAGCTCTAACCAAAAAAATCGAACAATTGCAAAGCGAGCTAAGGAAAACTCCAACACGATGCAACACATGTGGAAATTCACACAAGACCAATGAATGCCCACAAGGCATTATGATGGTTGAAGATGTTGACTACATAGGAGGGCCAAACAACTCATACAACAACAACTCAAATTGGAGAAGTGACTCAAATTACAAAGATGCTGGTAATAACCAATAATCATCTGCATTCAACCGAAGGCTTCCTTACCAACAATAGAAACCACCATACCAAGGTCCAAGCAGTAGTAACCAAGACCGCCGAGCATCATCAATGAAAGATTTATTGTAGAATTTATTGTTAACCACACAAGCCACAGATGAGTACATCCGGAAATCTGATCGAAGAAATGAGGAGAGGTTCCAAAGAAACAAAGCTGACATCAAAAGCAACAAAGCATCATTGCAAACCATAGAGCACCAAGTAGGTCAAATAGCACAACAGCTATCTGAAAGAACTCAAGGAGCTTTGCCCAGCAACACTGTAACAAATTCTAATGCTCAAGTCAAAGCCATCATAACCAGGAGTGGCAAAACCACTCAAGGTGATGCACCCGTATTACAACTATCCTTGAAGAGGTAGAAACTGAAACTCCAAGTAATACGAGTGATAAGCAAAAGCAACCTGCTGTTATTGAAGAACCAGCTAAGAAATATGTTCCACCACCACCTTATGTTCCACCACCTCCATATCCAGGTCATTTGAGACAACAAAGAATGGAGGCACAATATGGCAAATTCCTTGGGTTGCTCAAGCAACTCCACATCAATCTGCCCTTGGTGGAGGCCTTAGCACAAATGCCAACTACGCTAAGTTGCTAAAAGGTGTCTTGTCAAACAAAAAGAAACTGGAAGAGTTATCATATGTAGTTTTGAATGAGGAATGCTCTGCAGTTCTTTAAAACAAACTACCTCAAAAGATGACTGATCCAGGAAGTTTCACCATACCTTGCCTAATAGGAAGTCTTTCTGTCAGTAACACGTTAGCTGATTTAGTGCAAGCATTAACCTATGCCATATGCGGTTTTCGAAAAATTAAACCTAGGTGAACCTAGACCTACCCGTATGAGCATCCAGTTAGCTAACCATTCTGTCAAATATCCGAGGGGCATCATTGAAAATCTCTTAGTTAAAATTGACAAATTCATATTCCCGTTGATTTTGTGATCCTTGACATGGATGAAGACAAAAAGGTTCCATTTATCCTAGGTCGACCTTTCTTAGTGACTGCTCGAGCTCTCATTGATGTTTGTACAGGAAAACTCACGCTTAGAGTAGATGAGGAGGAAGTAACTTTCGATATAGGCCAATCCATGAAACACCCTCAACATCACGATGACTCACTCTATTACGTTGATGCTTGCAATTCGATCATAAGTTGTCATTTGGAGAAAACCTTCAAAATGAAGCTTGCAACACTCAATTAATAGAAGTCCAAATCACCAAACCGTTTGTGAGAACCAAATCATTCAAGAACTTGAAGTTGATGAAACATCATTTCATCAAGAAGCATTTGAGATCATTGAGCAAGACCTAGAACCAAAAGCCAAACCTTCTATAGAAAACCCTCCAGGTTTAGAGCTCAAAGAACTTCCATCTCATCTTGAATACGCTTTTCTTGAAAACACAACTCAACTTCCTGTCATAATCTCATCCGCCTTATCAATTGATGAGAAGAACAAGTTGCTCAATATGCTCAAGGCACACAAACGAGCAATTGCATGGAAAATCATGGACAACAAGGGAATCAATCCATCCTTTTGCACTCATAAAATATTGATGGAGGAGAACTTCAAATCCCTCATTTAACCTCAAAGACGTTTAAACCCGAGCATGCAAGAGGTGGTGAAGAAAGAAGTAATCAAACTGCTAGATGGCGGTTTGATTTACCCTATTTCTGACTCATCTTGGGTCAGTCCCATCGAAGTTGTTCCAAAGAAAAGAGGAATGACTGTTGTAACTAATGAGAAGAATGAGCTTATTCCAACTCGTACGGTTACCAGATGGAGAGTTTGCATAGACTATTGCAAACTCATGACGCCACAAGGAAAGATCACTTCCCTCTTCCTTTCATTGACCAAATGCTTGAGCTTTTATTTGGAAAAATGTTCTATTGTTTCCTGGATGGTTTCTCAGGATATTTTCAAATCCCTATTGCTCCCAAAGATCAAGAGAAGACGACATTCACCTGTCCATATGGCACATTTGCTTCTCGGCGAATGCCCTTTGGATTGTGTAATGCTCCTACTACATTTCAAAGATGCATGGTAGCAATTTTTCATGATATGATTGAACACTCAATGGAAGTTTTCATGGATGATTTCTCTATCTTTGGAAACTCATTTGAGCAATGTCTTGAAAATTTGGAAAAGATGCTGGTTGGATGTGAAGGTTCTAACCTTGTTTTAAACTGGGAAAAGTGCCACTTCATGGTTACGGAAGGAATACTGTTAGGACACAAAATCTCTCGAGCAGGGCTTGAAGTCAATCAAGCCAAAGTCGACACTATTTCTAAAGTTCCACATCCCACAACCGTGAAAGATATCAGAAGTTTCCTAGGTCATGCAGGATTTTACCGTCGTTTCATCAAAGATTTCTCAAAAATCGCTCGACCAATGACTCAACTTCTCGAGAAAGATGTTCAATTCGTATTTTCTGACGAATGCATTAATGCATTCAAATTACTTAAAGCGGAGGTAAGGCTGGTATACTGCTCCAACATGGTTTCCAGATTGGACGATACCATTTGAACTCATGTGCGATTGCAAGCGATTTCGCGGTAGGAGCCGTATTAGGACAAAGGAAAGACAAGCAATTCCACCCAATTCATTATGCGAGCAAAACCCTAAACGACGCATAAGAAAACTACACCACCACCAAAAAAGAACTTCTTGCGGTAGTTTTTGCATTTGACAAATTCCGCTCGTATATCATCCTTTCGAAAACAATTGTTTACACCGATCATGCAGCCCTTCGTTATTTGTTCAACAAACAAGATGCAAAGCCGAGATTGATTTGTTGGATCCCTCTGCTTCAAGAATTTGACATCAAAATCCGTGATAAGAAAGGACCAGAAAATCTCACGACTGATCACTCTCGTGTCATGAGAATCAAGTCCTTCACCAACTGAGGAAGCCATAATAAACGACAACTTTCCTCATGAATTCCTTATGCACATCAATCCTCAATCGATGAACATCCTTGGTTTGCCGATTTTGCAAATTACTTAGCAAGCAGAATCCTTCTCAAAGGAATGACTTATCAGCAAAAGAAGAAGTTCTTTACTGATATCAAACATTACTATTGGGAAGACCCGTATCTATTCAGAATCGGTGAAGACCAACTCATTTGAAGATGTGTATATGGAAGAGAAGCAGCAAAAATTCTAAGGCACTGTCATGAAGGACCCACCAGAGGACACCATGAAGCAACCTTAACAGCTAAGAAAGTATTTGACTCTGGATTTTACTGGCCCACGATCTTCAAAGATTCTCACAACATGGTACGCGCCTATGATGCATGTCAAAGAGCAACCAATATCTAACATAGGATGAGATGCCTCAGAAACCAGTTCAAGTATGCGAGATATTTGATATATGGGGTATTGATTTCATGGGGCCATTCCGGTGTCATTTGGCAATCGTTACATCTTGGTAGAAGTTGATTACGTTTCAAAATAGGCTGAAGCTCAAGCCCTGCCTACTAATGATGCCAGAAACATTGTCAAATTCCTTAAAAAACTATTCTCTCGTTTCGTGCCCCAAAGCTTTAATTAGTGACCGAGGAACTCATTTGTAACAATCAGCTCGAAAGAGCAATGGCGCGTTATGGCGTTCACCATCGCTTTACAACTGCTTACCATCCACAAGCAAATAGGCAAGCTGAAGTCACTAACCGAGGCATCAAACAAATCCTTGAGAAAACTGTAGGTCAAAATCACAAGGACTGGTCTATCAAGTTAGATGATGCATTATGGGCTTTTCGAACAGCCTATAAGACTCCCATGAGCACAACACCGTTTAAACTAGTTTATGGGAAGTCGTGCCATCTACCTGTGGAACTAGAGCACAAGGCTTTTTGGGAACTAAAGCAACAAACTGGACCAAGACCTTGTAGGAAAGAATCGATTCCTACAAATTCAAGAATTGAAGAATTGAGAGAACAAGCGTACGAAATTGCTAGGGTTTACAAAGAAAAGACAAGGAAACCACGACGCTCGATTAAAGAAAACAAAACGATTTTATGTGGGAGAACGTGTCTTATTGTATCTCTTATTTACGTTTGTTTCCTGGAAAACTGAAATCACGTTGGTCTGGACCTTATACGATCAAAAACAGGTTCTGGATGGTGCCATTGAAATTTATAACCACGAAGGTTTAAGTTTCAAAGTAAATGGTCATCGTTTGAAACCATATAACGATGGACCAACCAAAATTCCCTCGGAGGAATTACACCTCCATCCTGACAAAAAGTAAGTGTGGGGAAAGGTCGTGCCGAAGACCTGAAACTTAAACATGGCACCTGTACATAAAATTTTCTTACTTTTTAACAATTTTTAGGTTCCCACAAGCAAGAGCACGGGCCGTGCCTCATCAAGCACGCCCCCGTGTCTGTGACAAATTTCTGTACACGATCTCCGCTGACGACTCTAGAACGTTGCAGGTCGAATTTAAGACGAATTCTAACAAGCACAGGGCCGTGCCTAGCCAAGAACGCCCCCATGTCCACTCTCCACGACATGTATATAAATACCACACTTGTTCCATTCTTTCATCACACTCACTTCTATTTATAAACATCTGAAAAATGAAAGAATCAAGTCACGGAAGTTCCAACTGGAATCTTGCGAAGAAAAACCACATCTGAAACACGAGAACCAACGACTCAAGAATATTTCTTCAAGCTGCATGAACTTATCAAACAACTGACTGAAATGAACCTCACTGCATCCCAACGCTTAGCTGAACTTATCCAAAAAGTTCAAAAGATGAGCGAGGAACTCATTTCCATTAACCGGCAGCTTGCGGAATTGAGCACCGCACTTCTCACTATTCCATCCCGAACCTCCAACACAAAATGTGTGGAGGTTTCTTTTAGAAGCATTTCGTTATGTGCTAAGTGCGCTGTTGCGCGTTAACGAGTCTGGTTTTGTTGTTTCAGATTCTCGTCTTTTAACGTATCATGTAACCATAGGACCTTAGAAAATGTAATTTTCATTTTGGCTTGTGTTATTTAACTCTAGGACTATTTTCGTATCTTTTCTGATGATTTGAAGGTGGTAAAACTTAATTGGGAAAATTACATAACTTGCGAAACATAAAAACAAAACAACAAAAGACTGAAACCACCCAACAATACATGAACACGGCCCCGTGCTCAAATAGGCACGCCCCCGTGTTTGACGAAAAATGACACAAGCTGACATTTTCAGCTTTTGTCTTGTTCCTCTTCAATTTTGCATGATAAATACCGACCTCAATTGCCTGCAAAGTCGTATCCACTCTCATTTTCATCTTGTTTTCCATTTTTCTTTCATCTTTTCAAGAGTTCTTTCAAGAGTTCTTTCAAGATTTCTTTCAAGAGTGTTTGATCAAAAGGTTAGTGTACTAATTCCTTTGATTATGAAAGTCATTTACATGTAGTTAGGTAATTAGGTCTCTAAACAACCGAAATCCTAGCAATTATGTGTAAAGACTTGTTTTTAAACGTTTAATGGAATGATGAATACTTTCAACCTACTTGTTCATGTTTATTCTTGTAAGTAGATTAGTGTTATTATATGTTTCGTTAGTTATTAGATTGTTTAGTTAGCTAATTAGTTGTTTTCTTTTATCATTAACAAGACTATCTTCATAATTCATGGTGAAATATTTGTTAATCATGTTTAAGAGTTCCCAGTGGTATTAAACATAAAATATTTTTTGGGTATCTTGAATTATTAACAAATGATTAAAATATTAAACGTACAATCTTAGATTTTTAAAGCAAGAAAATGTTAAACCCATGCTTAAACAACGATTTACAAACATAACCACGCATGCTCGAGTCAAGATTCCATGCCTTACCATGTTTACCGCACCCCCACGTTCACAAAACGCACCCCATGTCCAAAATTTTTCCTTGGATGATAAATTTTTAACTATTTTTGAACATGAGTTGAATCATATGATGTTATATCTTGAAAAACACATGATTTTCACTAACATCATGAACTGCTCAAGAATTGGTTTGGTATAGATTACATATTTTTGAAATTTCAGGATCATGAATCATCCCTACTTACGTTTTGAAGCGAGCCGAGAGATGGTGTCATGATAGGCTACTACAAAGGGTCGAAAGACCCCATTTACAAGCAGATGAAGAAACACTAGCGGCAGTCAGACACTAGAAAGATACAATACATTATTGAGTGTCCAATGGAAGCGTTTATTCTCACAAAATAGACTTTCGGTTTATGAACTAACTCTTGAATTTTTAGCATCTTTCAAATTTAGCATGAAAGACTCTGATCCTTGGGATAATAATGTAGTTTCATTCAGACTTGCTGGGCATTGGCACAAAACATCCATTGCCTTGTCTGGTGTCTATCTCGGGATCTACATAGAACAAGAAATGGAGGAAGAAGCAGTATCTGGAATGCGGACATACCATACTTTCCGGACGAGGAAAGTAAAGACGGGGAAAGTGGTGCAATGAGGAAAGCATTTTGGGAGCGGATTGGAACCGGAGGATTCAACTCGAGTAAAACAAAAAGCAGTCAGATACGAGACCCGCTGCTACGATACATTCATCGCTTACTTAGTCATTCCATAACAGCTCGTGGTCAAAGCGAGGGAGTTGTTAACTTAAGGGACTTGTTCATTTTATATTGTATGGTTAATCAGTTGCCATGTAATATTGGGTATTTGTTTTGTAATCTTTTTGCCACGAATGTGATTGCAGGTGCTCCAACACCTATGTTTGGACGAAGCTGGATTTTGAACATATTGAGAGCTATGGTTATAACACTGAGGGAACTGAAGGAGTGATGCAGGACTATAGACTTGAGCATTTGCACAAGTATGTACATGGTGACAAGCCTACCAAATGGGCAACCAAGATTCATGGATAAGAAGGACAAATCTAGGATCCGGCGGACCCCGAATAAATAATTATGGATCTCGACATGCCAATACAGCCGGAAGGAACGGAGCTGGATCTTCAAGTTCACGTACAAGGGAATTCCCGACCATGTTAGACCTTTACGAGTCAATACAAACAACCAGCGACCATGCAAGGCGATCATTTGAATATGCCCAACAAGCCTTCAACCGAGTCGAAAGTCTGCACTCCCGGTCGATGACCTCAGCAACGATGTCACGTACATCAGGAACCGAATGTACCATGAGTGGAGGGATATTCCCCCACAAAGCCTTGAAAACCGTATCATTTTCGGGGATCCGACACAATTGTTTTGTGCCAATCTATCTTTTAATTTATGTCGTTTTGTTTTTATTTTGTGTGTTTAGGACTTTAACGCTTTTAATAAATTGGTGAAATTTCAGGTGATACCGAGGATTCTAACAACGTGAGGCCAACCAAAGATAACTGAACATTTCATCATTTTTAGGGGAGTTATTTCATTACCCTTTCTCGATCTTGATTATGTTAATCACATTGAGGACAATGTGAATTTTAAGTGTGGGGATGGGAGTAATGTATTTGACTTTGCTAAAAAGGTCCAAATTTAAAACTTTTAAGAAAAGATCACTTACCAAGTATTTTTTGTGACAAGAAGGCAAAAATTAAATTTTTGATAAACCAAATTATAAATATACATTTTCGGGAATTAAAGAAGTAAACTCATGACATCCAAATAAAATTGAAAATGTTTTGTGATATCCTTAAAAGCAAAATCTAATCTAGTAAAATATTTAATCATGTAAAATGAAGCACTTGTACCCAGTTCCATCCATATGCGAGTTATTTTGAGCCTTAAACACTTTTGCAAATTGCAATTCTACTTTCATTATGGATTTAATTGAGGGTGCCATATGATACTTGTGATTAGAACTTACTTTGGGTATGCATTTCAAGACCTTAATTAGTATTTGTTGCATAAAAATGAGTTAGGCACTAGGAAACCTTAACCATTCGAGCCCCAACCATTGTCATTAATTTTCCTTACCCGAATGTCAACCATATTGAGCCTCGTTGAGCTTAAACGTTTTTATCTTTCAATCACCCGAGGCACCAAGTCACTTAACCAAAAGCCTTCAAGAAAACCCATTTTCGTTAAAGACACGTTTTTGGCTTATAAAAAAATTTGGTCTTTTACCGGCAGACCTTAAAGAACCGGAATGCATTCTTTTGATTTCAATTTGCTTTGTTGCTTTCATCACGCAAAACCTGGACTTCCCCTGGAAATCCACGAACAAATTTTCAATCTCACGTTTGACGCAAGAAATAAATGGCGAAAAAAGGAACAAGTTCCGCCATTTTGTGGAATTTCAAAACGTGCTATAAAGAGACGGGCAAAAAGATATGAAAGAAGCCCAAATTGTGGAAATTGGTCTCATAATGGAAAATGCAAAAAGAATCAAATTGAATCTCAATACGAATACACAGGACTAATCTGATGGGTGCTATTAGGCTTCAAGCCAAACGATCCTTGAGAAAGGAAAGTTTTGTGTATCTTCGGGTAAAAGATGAAGTACGATTCTTGAAAGCAAAATACGGTCTTGACAATCTGACCTTAACAAGTCCTCAAGCAGGCATATCCCTTCTAGCTTGAAGTAGGTATAGGGAACCTTATTGCTTTCTTGTATTTTATGTTAGAAAAATAAGCCAAGACCGTCGTCTTTAACAATTAACCACCTTTTCCAAATATTCATACCCGAGCCCGAGCCAAATACAACCCATCAAAGACCTAATGATTTATGCAAGTAAATATCTATAGGTGGAGATTTGATCCCTTAACAAGCATATGATTTCACACGTATTCATACTAGAATTAAGTGTGTATTAGTCATATTAACCTTGATTATGACTCCATATATGAGCCGAGTGTGAGTGCACCTTGTGAGAAGTGTGATTTTTGCATGATTAATCTTTACTAACCTATTGCTTGCTAGGATATCATTTACATATGCTTAGAATATTTATATTGGATGAAAATAATGTTACTTGCGTATTTCTCAAAAGACATGTTATAATTTGTTTATTTGGTTTTTGGTGGATTTGTCATTTTAAGTGATTTTTGCTTGAGGACAAGCAAAGTTCAAGTGTGGGGATGTTTGATGTGCTCCAAATTATACATAAAAATCCTATCAAAAGCACATCAATTATTCCTTAATATCTTCCTTAAAATGATGAACATATACTTAAAAGTCTTAAATTGTGTTTTCAGGTGTTTAAAAGGGCAAGATGGACAAAAGAAGCATATTTAGCAGAAATTGAAGTAATCCGAGCTTTGGAGTCCAAGCATGGGGTCGTGCCTCTTTAAGCACGCCCCCATGCTTTCCAGAAACACCCCCCGTGCTAAATTGACACACTCCCGTGTTTGGACATCTAACAAGGGAAAAAGTACTGTTCCCTAAAAGTAGACACAGGGCCGTGCCGTTTAGGCACGGGGCCATGCCCCATTTAGCATGTTGCCATGCCCGACACAACTTGCATGTACGAGCCGACCAACGTTCGTAAGCTTGTACTAGCACGGGCGTGCCTTTTAGGCATGGGGCCGTGCTTAAACACTCCGGAAAGCCTATAAATAGATGCCTAAGTTCACCATTTTTGGTAAGCTTTGGTGGGAGAGTTACTCTGCAAATCTCTCTCGGGAATCAAGACTTCAAGATCATTTGGAGGCTTGAGAGGTGCATACAACACTTGGAAGAAGGTCGGAATCGTCTAAACGCCATCCATTGTGGATTATCGGTTTGATTGTTCATTTCACCGATGATTACATATATATCTCTTTGTTATATGTTGTTATGTTCAAGCTCATTATGAGCTAAACTCTTTTTATCATCCTAATCGGATGAAACTTATGTAATTTGTGATGAACTAATGTGTGATAAATATTATGTTAATGTTATGGTGGTCTTGGGAAAACTATTGATGGGTAGCATCTACATTTGAACAGGAAGTTATAAATTTATGGTTTGTAATTGTGATCGTCATACAAAGTTGAAAAACCGTATGATTAACTTTCATTCGCGAAACCAATCTTTATAATAAGTCCATGGCTAATGAACTAGAAATGGTTATTAGAAATCATATCACTTTAACTTTCTGATCATTTACGGGTTCCCTTTTATTAGTTCGGAAACTTCAGTAATTGTTACGGTTTTCTTGAAATTAATGGTATGTTAGGAAGGAACATGATCAGCTCTCTTTTTGACATTAAGTTATGTTTTCAGTAATTGTATGTCAAATAGGTCACAAAAGATTTACCTACATTACTAGGGCTTTGATCTAAGCAGTAAAACTCAGCCTGACAGGATCAAGTCACTACGGTAGCAGGATAGATGAGAAATCGCGCCAGCTCATCTTTATAAACATTAACATAATTACATTAATCCATATCTTTAAAGAACACTACCAATTCATCACGGTTACATAAGTGGAATCTAATTAGGATGATAACTTTTATTCCCTGGTTTTAAATCCAAACGCTTCAAATCTTAGTTTACTTCCTTTCTATTATTGTTTATCTTTTAAATCCTAAAAATATTTCTAATGCAAATTATCATTTTCTTTAACAAAAACCAAATTTGATAATCAAACATCTAGTTTGTTGAGTAGGCTAGATGTGTCCACGGATTGATACTCGGTTCTTACCAGCACTATATTACCACACGACAGGTACACTGCCTTTAGTGTGTGTGATTTAGTATTAGTATAATCAATTAAAACTGAATCTGTGCAATAAATCTTTATCAAAATATATATACTATCCGCACCCATCACTAGCCTGCATTTTCGGATTGATCTTCATTGTCTTTCTCAGTTGGGTCTTCAACTCTCATAGTTTTAGATTGAGAGTGAGTCTGACCCTGCTGTGGATCAAAAGATGAAGCTTGCTGAGATTCAGCAGGAGGTCCAGGTTGTGATGTCTCTGGTTGTTCAACCATAACCTGCACTTCAGGTGGGGCTTGACTTGGAGGGTAATGTAAGTGAACCAGCTCTCCATTATTGATCTTCTGCTTGATCACCCTGATATGCTCATCCATAGTGGATAGAGACATACGGCCAAGTCTCCTTCTAGAGAATCCATACAACTTCAAGAAGCTCATCATCCTCTACCTGTCAGTAGATTTCTTCATGCTTTTGGGGATGATGGCTCTTGACTTAGCAGCTTCTTCCCTCCGCTTTCTTTTAGTTGTCTTTCTTTCTCTGACTATCTCAGGGTTCAAGTTGTTTGAGATACTCAAACTCAACATAGTCATAAAACAAGGGAAGAAGTGCTTCTGCCTGGCAGAGGCCTGTGGCACTCAGGTAGTTGATCATCTTGATCCTTTCTTCTTCTTTATCTACATGAGGTTTTTGTTGAACCACTGTAACACCCGGTTATTTAAAGACAAAGAAAGAATGAATAAAGTGAAAGAAAAGAAGGAAAAGAAATAAAACCCAAGTCTAGGGGTAAAAAATGTCCAAAAGGACAAAATGTTTGAAAAGTGGGTGTAAAAGGTGGTATGGCTGCCCATATGTCACATACATCACTGATCTTCGGGTTTTAGAGAGAGAGAGTAGCTGGGAGCAACAACTCTTGGTTTTGAAGGAAGAACAAGAAAGAATTCAGATTCAAGGTAAGAATTCATGTTGTATGGGGTTCTTAGCCGGTTATGTCCTCGGGTCTATGCTTATGTGTGTTTATATGTGTTCGGGTATGTTTTAGTGGGTTCTAGGCGATTGAATTCAATTTTCAAATGAGTTTGGAAGAAAGCCATACTCAAGAGCTGCAAAGGTGAGTTCTAGGACCCCTCTTTTACCTGTTTTAACTGGTCTTGGGGCTGGAAATGCATGAATGTATGTTTTCATTAAATTGGGTTTTGGACCCGTATGTATTGTTAGAGGACCATGTACTGGACAGAGTACTAACTAATTCACGTGTATACCAAATCAAATAGTGCGGAATCCTATTTGATTGGCAATCCAATCAGTGAGAACGTTAACCCAATTGATATAAGATTAATCTAAACGTTAAGAACGAATAGGAATCGATCAAGAACGATCTATGAACTTGGATTGGCTTTCTTGGACGTTCTGGACGGAATTCTTCAAAATGTTACATTTTTCCACACTTTAAGTGGTATTTATAGGTTAGGGTTACTCATTCGTGCGACTGAACCATTAGCATGGTTCAGTCGCACGACTGAACACAACCATTAGCATGGTTCAGTCGCACGACTAGTTCATTAGTATGAAGTTGTTCATGCATATGGTCCATTAGCAAGTTCCATTCACATAAGAACTTCACACGATTAAGTTTAAGCATGTTCCTCAATCATTATTGACTAAGAACTATGTAAACAACCACAAACCTATATAGTTAGTTCAATAAGCGTTAACACATAATAATCAATGAAATATTAAACGTTATAAGCATAATCCACACATCGTATTTCATTCAAACCATGCAGTTACATATATATAAGACATGAAAGACTTTTTACATTAAGTTAATAAACTAGGTACATATGTATCTACAAACTCCCCCTTGGACCTAGTTTAATCTATTGTCTAACATTCTTCATCAGCTCTTCATATTTTTTGTACTTCTCCTCCCTTGTAACTCCTGCATGTATTTCGAATGCAAAGCAGAGTCTTATCACATTTTGGAACTAGAGGGATTGTACAATGTCTTGCGCGTCATAGAACAGTGGCCAGTTGTATAAAGTGTAGACATCGTCAGAAGACAAGTTAGTTAGCCACATCGGGTCAAATACCCTGATAGTTTCCATATTTCCATTTTGTTCAGAACTATGACTGCCTCACCCGTTCTCTAGTCATATCACCACCACTTAAAGTGTGGAGTGAAGTCTTGAGGCATTTCCCTTAAAGGGATTCTCGACATTGTGCGCGGAGGACTCCACTTCAGCATAATCTTTGGCTTCCCAGTAATGGTATCAACTTCAGATCTTCTGATATACCTCGTTGGTTGTTGAGGTTTGAAGTTGACCCAACTGGTGTGGTACTCTCTCTTTAAAGCAGCTTCAAACCAGCCTGACATCTTTCGAGGGTCAGCATATAACAACTTCAACTTGGCTTGCTGGTTAAGCTCAAAACCGGGTAGAGTCTTCAGATCGTGTGGGAATCTAAAGTACTCGATTCCCTTCTCTCTCTTGATAGCATAAACATTTAGATCATCAAAATATGCCCACACTATGATTTTTTCTGACACCTTCAGATGCTTCTTTACTTTGTAAGGCTTGGTGTAGGCACTAGGCTTTGGAGCACTTCGTTGGGCTCTAATGTTTGCAAAACATGCCGCCCATTTAGCCTTTTTCATGTTGACATCGGCATCTGAGGCTTGGGCTTGATTTTTCTTCTTCTCCGACTCCTGCTCCATCTTATCTAGTGTTTCAAATGTATCACGAACATGGGTGTCACCCAGATTGGGGACTACATTTCCCTCGTTGTCAGCATACCCTGGATAATGTTGTGCGGTGACGTCTTCAATCTCATCTCATCCACATCGTTAAGCTCATCGTCACTATCCATGTATACAGTAGGAGCATCCATCACAAGCTCATCTGGATTCAGTCGGAACATCTCAGCCAGTTGCTGATCAGTAAGGTCGTGAATTATTTCTCCTTCTTCAGGAGTGTAACTCACAGACCTCCTGACGATCCCTTGCAGATCATCTTGCGGAGGGGAGCGACATCATACTCATCTTGCTGAGATGTGTGATCTGCTGATTTAAACATATAAACACATCATGCATCAATAAATAATCAAGACATTAAACATTAAATATATATATACATTAACATTCAAACACATAAGTTAATACAATATTCAAATACACATGATTTAAATTACCAAAAACTCTATGCATTACTTTTGTCTTGGATCATGTGTTCTTCTGCTGTTGGGGCCGATGTCGAGGTACCTGGATGTTGACTCTTTTTGGTCCTCCTCTCATTAGCTTCCTGTGCACCCAAAGCAGATGACTCTCCTCCTTCTTTAGTGTCTCCTCCATCTTCTTCATCACCTTCGTCATCACCATCATCACATCTCATTATCATCCTTATCATCATCGTCATCACCATCATCATCACCCTCACGTATCTTCAGAGGCTCATCCTTGTGCCTTTGAGTTTGAGCATGATGGTCGTTTTGGCATCCTCCAACTCCTCAATCTTCTTAGTGGATAACACATTTTGTTCCTTGAGTTAGAAAATCTCTAGACTTGAGCAGCCATTTGCTGAGCCTGCTCCTCAATCTGCTATGCCTGCTGAGTGATCTGCCATGATTATGCAGCAGTAAGCTCCACTAACTGTCGGAGCTAAGCAATCTTGTCGTCATTGGCTGCTAACAGCTTCAGCACCATAAGGTTTAGTGCTGAAAGCTGTTCCTCTACCCCACTAGGAGGTATAGATGATCCTAATGGAAAGGATGGGAGATATGATGGTCCTGCCTAGTGGCTAGAGGTGGTGGCAGTGGCAGTGGTGTATATGGGAGGTGGTATGTGTGGGGGTGGTGATGGGTAAGCTGAAGTGGTGGTGGATGTGATGTGGGGAAGTGGTGGAGTGGCTGAGATAGTGGTGGTGTGTGTGGTGGCAGTAGTGGTGACGGGTAGAATGGTGGCAGTGGTGATGGGGGAGAGGTAGAGGTAGTGGGTGGTGTGGTAGATATGGTGGCAGTGGTGGTGGAGGTAGGAATCAGCGTGAACCCCCGTCTTTTCGGCTTCATCCCATGGGCTAAGCCATCCTCTTCTTTCTCGAACCCCTCAAGGAGTATGCTCCCCCCTGGGATGCTGAGCTGGTCTGGGGTATAAGTAGGATCTCTAGTAGTCTCCCCAGACGTAGCTTAGGGTCCTCCAACCGCCTCTATCCCATGTCTAGTGGCAACCACCCTACTGCCCACCGTTCTGGTCAACGGCTCATTATCACTCTCCTCCTTCTCATCAGGCCTAAAATCCTAATGGAAACCAGCAATGTCAGCATCTCTATGAGTAGGTGGTGGAGGTGTAACATCAGTAGCGGTGGCCCTAGATGGGGTGGGGCATGTGTCTCCACCATCGCCACTGTCATCGTCCCTGGAGTCATCTGTGGGGAGTACAATCTACTCTGTATCAGATTCGCTGTCATCGTGGCGCCACTTCCTTCGTGACGGCGCCACATAGTCTTCATGTGCAAGATGCCCAAATAATTGTCTCACAGGGGGTTGCACCTGCTTCCCCCTGTAGACCTTCATCCGGCCCAAGGTGGTATCATCCATCACCTCGAGCACCATAACGTCCTCCATCTCCTTAGGTAGCCGAGGGAGCTTCTGGTCAATGATCATCTACATGAAGCAAGGATACATACAGAATCCCTACTTCCCCTTAACCTCGATGTTCTCCACCAAGTAGGTGAAGATCATCATGGAGAAACTGAACGGGTGGTTCAGCACCAATGCCACGTAGGAGTTCTGAATCTGGTCTGATAGCTCATTGAAGCCTCCTTTGAGGCAATGCACTTAAGCAGCACATGTACCAAGTACTTGAATTGGGGGCACAGGTTGCTCTTATTGAGCACACCTGCGGTGATGTCCCCCGAGTACTTGGCTCATAGAAAGCAGTCACGCACTGTCAGTGGGTGCAAGTGGGTGGTGCAGTTGCATCATCTCGAAACTCTAACACTGTCCGGAGAACCTTCTTTGTGATCTCTATGGCATGACCGAGGATAGAGCTCCTGATACAATGGGGCTCGGCGGTCCTATCGACAACCGCGCCTTCCCAAAATGCCTGCTGAAGGGATCGGTATGGTGTGCACGGTGTCGAAATGGCACGGAATATCCTAGATCTTCGTAGAAAGGTAATAATGCCAGAGAAGTCTGCAGCATTCCTTGAGGTGAGATCTAGATGAGCACGAATATTGTGCTTAGTGCTCATGGGCAACGACTCGCCATATCACACAATGCAAATAAATGTTAGTGTGTGTCAATGAATAGCCATTTGAATTTCTTAACTTGAATCTTTCTAGTCTGTTGTGCGAATGAACTGTGCAACTGAGGTTTAGTCATGCGATTGAGCTCATATGTACGACTGAGCATGCGACTGGGCTTAGTAATAGGTTATCTCAAACGGTTGAACCAGTCGTGCGACTGAACTCACTCGCATGGTGCAGTCGTGCGATTGGGCCATACGCTCAGCTTAGTCGTTCGATTGAAGTTCATCGAGGTGCCCATTCGCATAACAAGTGTTGTTCCATCCAAATTAATATTTTGAGCAAAGTTTAGTGTTAGACAACGTGGTTTGGCTCATTAGACTCGCAAATGTCCGATATAACACCCAACAACCTTTAATTTAACAATGTACTTAGTTTAATTAGCTTACTAGACAAACAAAGTCTCGGTTCTTTTTAGGGTTGAATTCAGTCGATCTAGAGCCTGAATGGATGGAAATTTGAGTGGATTTCACCGCACATTACCTGTAGAATGACTTGAAATCATCAGTATGCAGTAATCAATGGTCTAGATTGATCAATTGAAAATTTGGCAGAGTAATGGTAAAGTCGTGCGAGTTAGGGGCGATTTGGGAGTGATGAATGACTGCGACCGACTCCCCCTCTATTATACTAGGGTTTCCTTAAGTCGTGCGACTGAGCCCAGTCGCATAGTTGATTCGTGCCACTGAAGATCAGTCATGCGACTAGCACAGTTAGTCACCTTCAATCTTGCGACTAGAAGTTAGTCGTGCGACTGTGTCATTCGTTCACCTTCATCCATGCGATTGGTTCGGTTTTGTGTTCCAATCGTGTGTTTTACTCATGCTTATGGTCCAATCGCATGACCATCCCATCCGTGTGTGTTAATCATGAGATTGGGCTCATTCGTACGGGCCAATCGTATGATTGATCCAAACTCATGGTCCAGTCGTGCGAATGGATCATACTCATGATTTTGACTTTATAACCATTTGATACTTAACCCCTTTTAACTTTTGATTAAACCTTTTGATCATTTGATCATCTCAGACATGATCATTTTAACTTAGAAACTCTTGATCACTTCAGTCATGATCCTTATAAACAAAAGACATTTTGTTACCTCAGACGTGACCCATTTAACATTTGAAAAACACGTTTGGTCACCTCAGACGTGACCCTTTTATGTAATTTAATCCCATATTGAATTTCATGACATAGTCTGACTTATAACTCTAAATTGACTAAAAGACAAAACTAAAGATGTTTTTGTGATTTTGTGTGAGGTGGAAATCCTAAGATAGAAATCTAGCAGATTTATTTCTTGAACAGGCAGCTTCAAGTTATTTTGACCATAAGAGGAACGATTCATTATGGAACCATACAGGTAATCACATCATTCAGGATGTGTTACCAAAATCATTTCATGCTAGATTCTTGTTTTCGTCGAGAGTTATTAGCAAATTAAGGAAATCATACTAGTACTATTAGACGCACACATTGATTTGGGCTTTCAAGAATTGCAACCATGATGATTGTTAGTATACTTGTCCTCTTAAATCCATACATAGACTTTTGACACAGATTGGTGATTGTTTAAGGTTTAATTATTTCAACAAGCATTTGTGTATCCCACGCTTATATGGTAATCAACATTCCTCAGGAGACTTTTGAGCGGTCTACGGGTATTTTGAAAAGAAGACACTATTCTTAGAGCTTTCAAAGGGAAGCCAAGCCTCAGGTCAGTGCAACCGCACAGCAGAGAGGCAACAAACAACAATGAATTCTAGAATATATAGGTTATGCTTATCCTCAAGTTAGTGCCACAGCATAGCAGAGAGGCATATAACCTATCTTCTTGTTTGAGCAACTTATTTTGTTGCACAGATCGCACCAACAACATAGGTTATTAGTTTGATTGCTTTTTTCATTTTTCATCATGTGCTTTGCTCATGTTTTGGTCATCCGCACACATTTGTGGCGTTTATTTTGCTCGTCACCCCTTCTTGGAACTCTGTTGATTGTCTTAACCATGGATAAATGATAACCCACAACTTGTTGAGCATCTTAGTTTGATCTTAAGATCACCAACGAGGTCTACTTATCTATTGTGTTGAATCTACTGACATGTCATCTAATGGTCTAGCAACCTCTAGGTCTACTTTCTTCGTGTTACCTTAGTAGTAGCTGGTTTTACCATCATTTTTCTTTTTATTTTTGCTTAGACTTCTCAGACTTATACTTTGAATTTCGCATCTAATTCAATTTAAATCATTTAAAGTCCCAGATGCTTTGTTCCTGTGTACTATCATTTTCCATAGTCGTTGAATCGATATCTCAGATACGATCTCATTTCTATCAGTTTGCCTATCCTCCTTCCTTGTTTTTTTAATACTAACTTAACCTATTCTCTCCCTAAAATTCTAAAATCATAAATGATTTGCATTTTTAGGATTTTAATAGGCGAAGAATTGAAATCAATACAATAAATTAAATAAAATAAACTAGAATAAAAGAAAATAGACTTGACGCATCAGACTAGACCTGTTCATCGTCTGGAACTACATCACATTTCTTTTTAATGCCGTTGTCGTCTAAAAAATATAGAAACGTGGTTTATCAAAGGCTTTTGTGTAGAGGTCAGCGCGTTGGAAATCCGTATTTATTTTAACAACATCGATTAGATTCTTTTCAAAACAATCACGTATAAAGTGATATTTAATGCCGATGTGTTTGGTCTTAGGATGTTGGACAGGATTTTTAGTAATGGCTATTACAGTAGAATTATCAACAAATATAGGGGTGTTAGAAAATTTCAAACCATAATCCCGCATCTACTGTTTACTCTAGTTGATTTGAGAACAGTAGCTTGCCCCAGCAACATATTTAGCTTCACAAGTTGACAACACAACAGGTGTCTGCTTCTTACACTGCCACGTGACTAATCTTCTCCCAACGAATTGACAACCTGCTAAGGTGGATTTGTTGTTCATCTTGAAGCTGCCATAATCCGATTCACTGTATGCGGTAAGCTCGAAGTCATCGTCATGAGGATACCACAACCCAAGTATTGGTGTACCCTTTAGATAACGAAATATCCTTTTAACCCCAATAAGATGGTTAACTTTGGTTTTTCCTGATATCTTGAACAAAGACATGTTGCATACATAATATCAGGTCTTGAGGAAGCAAGGTACATGAGGGATCCAGTCATTCTTCGGTACATGGTGGCATCAACCAGATCACCATTCTTGTCAGGTGCTACATCATGATTTGTAGCAAGTGGAGTCCTAGCTGCGGAAGCATTCTCTATGTCAAACCAACTAAGAATATCCCCTACATACTTTGTCTGATGTAATAATATCCCCTTTGGTGTTTGATCCACCTGTAACCCGAGAAATAACTTCATGTCTCCCATCACACTCATTTTAAATTCTAGCTTCATTACTGCTCCAAATTCTTTACATAATTCTTTGTTCTTCGAACCAAAGATTATGTCATCAACATAAATCTAAACTAGCAGCAAATTACCATCCTTTTCTTTGATGAACAGTGTACAGTCAATTACACCTCTACGAAATCTGTGTTTCACTAGGTGAGTTGAAGTTTTTCATACCATGCTCTCGAGGCTTCATGAAGCCCGTAGAGAGCCTTATCCAGCTTGTAAACTCTGTCCTGATGATATGGATCCTCAAATCCTTCGAGTTGACTCACATACACTGTTTCCCGGATTTCACCATGAAGAAATGCACTCTTTACATCCAATTGATAGACTGTAATCTTCATGTAAGAGGCATAGGCTAAGAAGATACGGATGGCTTCCATTCTGGCCACAGGTGCAAATACTTCATTGTAACCAATCCCCTCGACTTGTCGAAATCTTTGAACTATAAGTTGAGCCTTGTTCCTGATGATGACACCTTGGTCATCTTTCTTACATTTGAAGACCCATTTGGTGCTAATGACCTTAGCACTTTTAGGTCTATCTACTAGTGTCCATACACCTAACTTCTTGAACTGAAGAAGTTCTTCTTGCATGGCACTCACCCATGCCTCATCATTTAGGGCTTCACTAACATTTTTTGGCTCAAACTAAGACACAAAACAGCAGTAAGCACCATCGTGAAGATACCCTTTTTCCATTACCAGGCATAATCAGCTGAATACAACTAATTTCTTGTCTGAACTCCTGATCTGACATCCCCAGATGATAGACATTTAGGCGTGATCCAGGAGTGGTGGGAACAACTACCTTAGAATCAAGATTATGAACGTTTGGTTCCGTAGCTGCGGAAATAGGAGTGTGAGGTTCCGAAGACTCAAAGGCATTAATGTCAGATGCTTGTGGACTTGCTATAGTAGGAACCTGTTGCTCATGAGTGTCCTGATCATTCTCCATGGCTTCATCATCAAAGGAAGAGTCACTTACCTCGAGTGCTCCCCCTGAGTGGTAGATGATTCATCTTGTGAGCCAGATGATGTAGATTCCTGTGATGGTGTGTTTAAGACATCATACATCATTTTGGCTGCTAACTCATCATCTGACATGGAGAGAGGGATATTGAAGGACTTGAAGAATCCATCATAGTCGAAAAAGAAGGCGGGTCCTTTTCCAGCAGGAGGGGTGGTGTATATCTGAACATCAACGTTACACCACACCTCTACTTGACCCGTTGAGTTTTTGTAAACTCATTTATTCGGTATGTTGTATCCTAAAAAGATACCCTCTTCAACCTTCTCATTAAAATTTGCTTCATGAGTTTTCTTTAACAACGTACATGGTGCTCCAAACGGTTCGAGATACTCCAGATTAGGTTTACGTTGTTGAAATAACTCGTAACACGTCTTGCCATGACGTTTTACCACTAGAACTCGATTTAACGTGTAACACGCATTGGCCACTACCTCATTCCAAAATTGGATAGGCAGTTTCGAGTCTGCTAGCATTGTGCGTGCTGTCTCTATTAAATTGCTATTCTTTCTCTCAGCAGCCCCATTCATCTGAGGAGTGTAGGCGGAAGTGAACTGGTGCACAATTCCCTTTTCTTTGCAGAAAGCCTCCATCCATTGGTTCTTGAACTCGGTTCCGTTGTCTGTGCGTACTTGTCTTACCTTTAACTTGTAGAGAGACTCCAGTGTAGTTACCAATTCTTTGAATGACTCACACGTTTCTGATTTTGATTTTTAGAAACATCAGTCAAGAGAATCTTGAGTAGTCATCTGTAACTACATAGCAGTACAAGTCGCCTGTGATGCTTCTTGTACTGACTGGACCAAACAGATCCATGTGAAGAAGCTCAAGGGGCAGTTCTATAGAATTAACTTTCTTTGCCTTATGAGACTTCTTAGTCTGTTTGCCTTTCTTGCAGGCGACACGAAAATTTGGGAGTTGGAAGTTCTTGACATTGACTCCTCGCACTAGATCATTCTGGATCAAGTTGTTCATCTTCCGTGGATTGATGTGCCCCATTCTCCTATGCCAGGAGATAGAATCCTTCTCAGTAGCTTTTGACAAGAAGCACTGAACTTGATGATCTGTTGTGGAGGCCTTCAATAGATCCAAGAAGTAAATGTCATTATATCTTGAGGTTGACATTAATACTTGTTCCTCCGGAATCACATAGTCCTTTTTCTGGACATAGCACTTCTTATTGTCGAAAACTACCTTAAATCCCTTGTCACATATTTGGGAAACAGAAAGCAGATTATTCTGAAGTTGTTGAACGTAGTTTACCTTGTCAAACTTAACTTTCTGGTTCCCTACTTCCCCTTGAGTTGTGATGTACCCTCCTTTGTTTCCAGCAAAAGAAACATGACCTCCTTTGATTTGTTTGACATTTGATAGGAGTGTCCGGTTTCTAGTGATGTGCCTTGATGCTCCGCTATCTACAATCCAAGTGTTTGTTTCAGCACTGTAACGAACACCCTGCACATTCAATTGAAAACATTAGTTAAGGTGAGCGACCCAAGCCTTAACCGGCTTGGGTGTCCTAGAGGCATCACACATCATACATTCTACCCATTGTCCATTAGAGGGTGAGGGAAGATCATTTGTCTTATTGTTCTTATTTCCAAACATAGACTTTTCTTTCCATAAGCCAGCTTTGTGTAAGGCATGTTTATGATAAACAGATGACTGGCTAATAGGTTGAACTTTAGGTTCATTCACTCTCTTTGGTGGAGTCATGGAACTTCTTTTAGAAGAGCTTGCTTTAGTGTCATAAAGTTCAATCCTTTTCTTTGGTGTCTGATAATAAGGACAATAAGACGCAATGTGCCCATACTTTCCATAGTCGTAGCATGATTTGCTTTCAACTTGATGATTTACCTATTTCTGTGGAGAAGTATGTGACACACGAGTGACTTTATTCTGTTTGGGTTTTGACACTTCTTGTTTAGATGTTTTATCTTGTTTAACAAAATTAATTGTTTGGACATTGTTAGCATCTTTTACCTTTTGTGTATTTGGACTTAGACATGTAACACGTGATAGGTTAATTTGTTTAGTATTTCTTGGTTTAGAAATAGATTTTGTTGAACCAGACTTTATTTTATCCGTTTCAAATTCTTCGTTCAGATTAACACAAGGCATTTTACCTTTTGATTTTGAAGTGGCATCCTTTTGTTTAGTGACTGATTCATTGGTTTACATGTGGAATCTGGACTACTTACAAGAGGAGTGGACATCACATGATCCTTGATTGGGTGATTATTTATTGGTTTACTTTTGGCATTCATCAAGGTCTCATGTGGGGGTGGTACCACTTAATATCCTAAACCTTCCCCATTGTTGCGCTCTCTCACTAAGTGTTGGACAATGTGAGAAGAAGTTGTCCAACTATGTAGTTTTTGTTTTAATGAATTAGTTCTACTTCCAAAATTGCTTTTTCTTTCTTAATGTCTTCTAGGGAGTTTAGATAGAACTTAATGTTATTAGCTTGGTTAAAGGCTACAACTTTAGTTTCCGTAAGTTGTTTGTTCAAGATTTCTATCTTTTCTTTATAGCTGTGCTCATTTTGTTTTAAGACTCTGTTGGCTTCAGTGCACAGTTGTAAGTCCTTTACTAAGTAATCGTTATGGTCTAATAACCTAGAAAATTTCATATCAATGCTTTCCCTAAATTTATTACAATCCAAACAAGCATGATTATTGAAAAGTTGAGTAGTGGTACTTACCTGAGAGGTTGAGGTTGAATCAGCCATCAAAGCAGTGTCTGACTTCTCTAGTTCTGGTGATTCTGGACTTGTTGGACTTGTCCCTTCTTTAGGCCGGTGATCAACTACAGTTGCAGTTTCATCAACATTTAACATCGCGAGTTCCACTGCAATATCACCTTCACTTGCTGAGTCGTCATCTAGATCTTCAACACTAGCGATGTTGGATTCTCCTGGAGACACAAACCGAAAGCTCCAATCTTGTCCTTCGTCATCATGAGTTGTAAGGCTTTAGTATCCTTGCTTGATGAAGTAGGACTGTTTGTGGGCTTATCCTGACAAGTGAAAGATGAGGATGGATTCTCATTTCCCGTCTTCTTAGGCTTCACACATTCACGTTTGAAGTGCCCCTTTTCCCCACAGTTGAAGCAGGTAACTTTTGTCTTGTCAAAACCAAAAGTTGTGTCCTTAGTGGCAATCAGATTTTGTCCGGTCTTCTTGACAAACTTCTTTGCTCTTTGAACAGCACTTGCTAAGGCCCACATGATGTCCATTCTTTCTAACTCTGTTTCGTCTACCTGCTTGTAGTCCTCGTCTGCCAAATGGCAGTTCCTAATTTTCCCAACAACTAGCTCGTCATAGGAGTGGACAACAGCTGCTAAGAGATTCATGTGCTCCTTTGCTACCTCTACTGTCACATTCCCAAGATTCTTGGTCTTCGGCGTTGTAGCATTTACTTCAGGTGCTATGTATTGGGTACCAAATGACCCTGACATGTCAGATCCTGAAGTAGTAGCTTGTGATGGACCAGCTGAACTCGACAAACGCCGTTTGAAGTGGTGCTCCAGACGTTTTAGCTTGTGGAGTTGAGTTGTACAGTGCCGGATTCTGATCATATGAACACTTTTGGGCCCTGTACTTCATCCTCAACTCTTCCTCCCGCAATTTCAGAATGAAGTCATTGATGTGTAACTTCGCTAGCATATCATTCTGTCTGAGGTTGGAAACAAACGAACTCCACTTCTCGAGCAACCCATCTGCAAAGTTTGAAACTTTGTCTTCCATAGACGTAGTGACTCCATGAGTGTGCAGCTCACTCATCAGGTGGTAGAATCGTTCAATGACATCGTCCAAGCTCTCCTTTCCCATTGACGAGAAGTTGTCAAACTCCTTCAACGCTTTAGCCTTTAGACCTTTTAACAATGCATTTCCCTCATACCTATTTGCTAATGCATCCCACAGCTTCTTAGCTTGCTTGTTCTTAGAAAATTGATGGAAGATGTCCTTAGGAATTGACTAAGTCAGCAATGCATATACTTTCTTCTCTGCATTGTACTTTGCCTTTTGTCCATCAGTCATACCGCTTAAGGTGAGTTTGACTCCATCTGCACCTACAAGTATACTATATCCTATCTCTATCGAATCGCACAGATTGGGATCTACTCCATTTAAGTAAATCTCAAATCTTTGCTTCCATTGTGGATAATCATCTAACGTTATTAGCATAGGGGGCTTCTTATGATTTCCCATAGACGCAATAAATTTTGAATCCTAGAATCCTTTCCTACAGTGAACGTTGAATATTGATCCTCCATTACTTTTGACTTTGGTCTTAGAACAAAACTGTTTTACTTGTGCGAATGAAGGTGTGCAATTAGACAATTCGTGCGATTGACCAATGGGGATGGCTCACTCGTGCGAATGGACAGGTGCGAATGAATAGTGCGAATAGACAGTTCAGTCATACGAATGGATGTACGAATGAGTCCAATCGTGCGTATGAGGAATGCGTTGAATTCAGTCCTACGATTGAGTCAATCGTGCGACTGAGGCTTAAGAATTCGAAGGTTTAAGGTATTTTGACACAAAAACACGAATTTTTCAAGAACCCTAATTGTCGTATGCCGGAAAAACGTTAACTTTACAACCTGGAGATGTCCAAAACAACATTTGACACAAAAAGATTACATTTTTGTGTGAAAAACACAATTTTTATATCAAAATCGATTGAATGACACGTAAATCAAGAGCCTTGGCTCTGATACCACTTGTTAGAGGACCGTGTACTGGATGGAGTACTAACTGATTCACATGTATACGGAATCAAATAGTGCGGAATCCTATTTGATTGGCGATCCAATCAGTGAGAACATTAACCCGATCGATATAAGATTAATCTAAACATTAAGAACGAATAGGAATCGATCAAGAACGATCTATGAACTTGGATTGGCTTTCTTGGACGTTCAGGACGGCCAGGCTACGTGTAGTAGTCGAATTCTTAAAAGTGTTACTTTTTTCCACGAATTAAGTGGTATTTATAGGTTAGGGTTACTTATTCATGCGACTGAACCATTAGCATGGTTCAGTCGCACGACTGGGTGTTCTGTCGTGCGACTGAGTCAATCTCATGTCACAATAGTGCGACTAATCCAGTCTCCTGGTTCAGTCGTGTGACTAGTTCATTAGTATAAAGTTGTTCATGCGTATGGTTAGCATGTTCCATTCGCATGAGAACTTCACACGATTAAGTTTAAGCATGTTCCTCAATCATTATTGACTAAGAACTATGTAAACAACCACAAACCTATATAGTTAGTTCAATAAGCGTTAACACATAATAATCAATGAAATATTAAACATTATAAGCATAAACCACACATTGTATTTCATTCAAACCATCCAGTTACATATATATAAGACATGAAAGACTTTTTTATATTAAGCTTATAAACTAGGTACATATGTATCTACATGTTTGATTTTGTGTATGTTGAGTGTATGATGTGATGTGTGATTATGTTCATGCTTGATAATGTATAATGATGTTTCTAAGACTTAGGAAGTATAATTTAAGCTTAGAACATGATGAATGGTGATTTGAAATTGAAATATAATGTTTAAGGCTCATATGTTAAGTTTTAGAATCTGCATAAGTGTTGAAAAGTCAATGCAGATGAGTAATGGGAAGAAATGCGGATAAACAGTTAATGCGGATGAGTATTAACTGCTCAGTAAGTCAATGAGGATGAACAGTTAATGCGGATGAGTATTAACTGCTAGATAAGTCAATGCGGATGAGCATGACTAAGTATGACAAATGCGTATGAAGGTTAATGCGGATGAACATTGACTAAGTCTGAGAAATGCAAATGAATATTGACTAAGTATGGGAAATACGGATGAGTAAGGCCAATGCGGATGAACAAATGCGGAAGTAAGACAAATGCGGATGAACTATAGGAAATGCGGATGAACACTTAGACTTTTTCTGACTTTCTGAGAAAAAGACGAATGTAGGCTTTGACTTGAGATGTTCCCGGGGATTCATGTAAGTTGACTTTTGAGGTCATAAATGCTATGATGGGCATGTAAGATCTTTGTTTGATGCTTATGCATGATGGTATGTACAATGTATGTTAGGTATGTATGATGATGATGTTTGTGTATATTATGTTCCTTATTATGATGTATGTTTCTCTTTCCTGTGGCTTTACGTTGAATGATAATGAATGAATGAAAGTAGTACGTAACGTAAAGTGGAAGATAATGAAAGATGAACATGAAGTAAGAATGCATGCATTAAGAATGATGAAAGTAATGAAAGTCTTGCAAGCCTTGTATGTCGGGACACACCATTAAAAGGTGTTAGCCTAACGGTGTGCGGGTTCGCTACCCCGGGAGGATGCACATTGGGGTCTTTCTTTGTGATTGACCATATGTATGGAACCATTGTTGCTTGCCTTAGGAACTATGACTAGAGGTGTTGGGCACCATGAATGAAGGTCTATTATAGGCTTAGGTCCAGTACCATGAGCATGAAGGGCATAGCACATGGCAATGGCATACCTGAACTTTATCTTAGGTACTATGGCTAGAGGTGCAGTGCACCGTGAATGAAGGTTTATGATAGGCTTAAGCCCAATATCATGAGCATAAAGGGTAAAGTTCATAGTGATAACGAAAGGAAAAGATGTAAAGATGAACGAACGAATGAAAAAAATGAATGAATGAATGGAAGTTAACGAATGATGAAGATAATAATGATATTTTCTATGGGTACGTATGATGTGTGATCACATGATTAAAGAAATGGATGGTTTAATGAAAGTAAAAATAAGTTTTAATGTAAAACTAGAACTCACTCGGCGACGCTGAGTTTTTATGCATTTTCTAGTTGGTAGGTGAGCATTGCTGAGGATGACGCGAGGCAGCTACTTGGCATTGGGAGGGCATTCTTTGTTAATGTTTTTGCATGATAATGCGAACAAATGAAATTGTGTAAATAAATATTGTATTATTTTGCAAAAGCATTGTTAATGAAAATGTTGTTTTAAATGTTTTCGCTGCAACGTTTATTTCATGTTAATGAATATATATGTTTTATGTGCGATGAATGACCAGCTGTAAGCGTCCAGGGAACGGAGCCTTACAAGTTGGTATTAGAGCCAATGTTTAAGTGAAATGGGTAAATTTTCAAAAGAAACCTTAACTTAAACTGAGAATGGGACGGAAAGGGAATGGATGCCAGTCTGAGTAGTTGCGCGCCATCAGGTATTTTCTTAATGTTAACCGGTATTACATGCGCATGTTATATGGTTATGTGTTGCTGGTAGAGTTAGATACTGATGTAGTCAGGATAGGTAATGCTTGGGGTATGAAAAGTAAAGTAAGTGGCTAATCATAACCGGTCGCTGTAATTAGGGACTTACTATATTTGACATAAACAGAGTTGTTTCCTTGAATGACCGTGTTGGTGTTTGAATCTTTCAGCGTGTGTGTGTGAGGATGGCCGGTAGTAGATCATCTAAAGCTTCGCATTGTAGAGGTCATAGTGCTGAACCACGGGTTATGAGAGGAAGGCCTAGGGCCAAGAAGGTGGTTCATGAAAAACCAGAAACCCCTCATCCAGAGGGCAGAGATGAGAGTGCTAACCTAAGAGCCTCGGTGAAGGAGGCGGTTGTGGAGGAAGTGCATCAAGTCATGCAGACGATCCTACCGTCTGTGGTGACCAAAGTGATAAAGCCAGTTAGATAGCAGGAGAGAAGGGATAGGAGTAGATGTACGGGCGAAAGAAGGCAGCCTGAGACTGAGACGGTTCCGTCTGATGACGAAGAAGAAGAGGAAGAAGAAGAGCCTGTGAAGGAGGCGGCACGAGGCTGTAACTATGGGGCATTTCAATGGTGCAAGCCCCCTACTTTCGACAGTAATGGCACTGCTGCTGCTGCTCACCGATGGGTGAGAGAAATGGAAGCTTTTTTAAATATCAGCGAGTTCCAGGAGGATCAAAAGGTGAAGTTCGCTGCCCATTCATTTGTGGACTCGGCTCTATGCTAGTGGGACAATATAGTCCAAGCCGAGGGTAGTCAGGCAATTCGGAGGATGAGATGGTTTGAACTGAAGAAATTAGTGATTGAGGAGTTTTGCCCTCACCGGGAAATGGACAAGGTCGAAAGGGAGTTCCTGCAACTGGAGGCGGGAACGATGATGCACCAACAGTACAGCACCAAGTTCAACGAGATGGCACGTCTGGTGCCGGATCAGGTGACACCTCTGTCTCAAAAAATCAAGAGGTACACTCAGGGCTTGCCAGCGCATATTCACAGGCATATGATCGGCGCCCGACCGAGCACGTTTTGGTCGGCGGTGGACTTGGCAGGGAGATTATATGATGAAAGGGCTATGGTGGTGGTGACTGAAGGTGGCACGAAAGGTGGTGGTGATCAAAACTAGTAGGGGAAGAGGTTTGGTCGGGGTGATACCCTGATGGGTAAAAAGAAGGCATGGATGGACGACCGCCGTGTGGTCACATCAGGTGCCGATATGAAGAAGTGTGGTAGGTGTGGGAGAGAGCATAGTGGGGAATGTAGGTTTGGGTCGAACTTGTGCTTGAAACGTGAGAAGTCGGGGCACATGGAAAGGGACCGTCGTATCCGGTGCTTTAACTGTGGTGAAGAGGGTCACATAAGTAAGGATTGAAACAAGAAGGGGGCCAAGGGTTTCGGGGTGAAGAAGACGGGAGGAGAAGGACCAAGGACGAGTGCCAGTGCATTCACAATGACAAAGGAGGAAGCTAGGACGGACCCTGATGTCGTGTTCGGTACGTTTCCGGTGAACCAAACTTTAGCTTCTGTGTTATTTGATTCGGGTGCGAGTAAGAGTTTTATTTCTGCTGCTTTCTATGCTAAACTGCCTGTTAGTAGTAGACGTGTTAAGGCGCCCTTTGATGTAGAAACTACCATAGGTAAGTCTACCGGGATTTTTGATATGATAGAGAACTGTGATGTGGAGCTAGAAGGTCATAAGTTTCCTGTTAGACCGTTCGTGATGACCTTAGGTGGGTTCGAGTTGGTTCTTGGGATGGATTGGTTGGCAGACTCCAAGGAGAACATTTTGTGTCACAAGAAGATGATTCGTTTGATAGCGCCTGACGGGAGTTCGGTATCTATTTATGGGGATCGGGTCACGACGATCCTGAAAGTGATCTCAATGGCGGTGGCGGGAAAGTGTATGAGGCGAGGATGTAGCGCTTACTTGGCTTATGTAAAGGATGTGGATACACCAACACCACCATTATCCAATGTACCAGTTGTGTGTGACTTTCTAGACGTATTCCCAGAAGATTTACCAGGAATGCAACCTGACCGAGAGATCGAGTTCCAGATTGATTTGATATCGGGTGCCCAACCTGTTGCCAAAGCACCGTATCGGTTGGCTCCGACGGAGATGAAAGAATTGATGGAGCAGTTGCAAGAGCTACTTGATAAGGGGTTCATTCGATCGAGTATCTCTCCTTGAGGTGCTCCGGTCCTGTTCGTGAAGAAGAAAGACGGTAGTATGAGGATGTGTATTGACTACCGTGAGCTGAACAAGTTGACGGTCAAGAACCGATACCCCTTACCGAGAATCAATGATTTGTTTGATCAGCTTCAAGGTGCCAGTTGGTTCTCAAGAATAGACCTTCTATTTGGCTATCATCAACTGAAGGTGAAGGAGCAAGACATTCCTAAAATAGCTTTCCGCATGCGTTATAGTGACTACGAGTTTCTTGTAATGTCTTTTGGTTTGACCAACGCGCCAGCTACTTTTATGGATTTGATGAATCGAGTGTGTCGGCCGATGTTGGATAAATCAGTGATTGTGTTATGATATCCTGATTTATTCAAAGAATGAAGAGGAGCATGCCGGTCACATTCGGAGGTTCTAGAGACGCTAAGAAAGGAGAAGTTGTACGCCAAGTTCTCCAAGTGTACATTCTGGTTGCGCGAAGTTCAGTTCTTAGGTCATGTGGTGAATCCCAATGGGATTATGGTGGACTCGGCAAAGGTGGAGGCAGTGATGAAATGGAAGTCCCCAAAGACGCCATCCGAGATTTGTAGTTTCTTGGGTTTGGCGGGCTACTATAGAAGATTCATCCAATACTTTTCCAAGATCGCTTCTGCACTAACCAAGTTAACCTGAAAAGATATGAAGTTCGTATGGGGTCAAGCTCAAGAGAAGGCGTTCGAAGAACTGAAGGCGAGGTTGACTCAAGCTCCCGTTCTGTGGTTACCCGATGGGAGTGAAGATCTGGTGGTTTATTTTGATGCTTCCTACTCAGGGTTGGGGTGCGTGTTAATGCAGAGGGGAAAAGTTATAGCCTATGCATCCCGATAATTAAAGGTTCATGTGCGAGTTCGAAAGAAAGCCATACTCAAGAGCTGCAAAGGTGAGTTCTAGGACCCCTCTTTTACCTATTTTAACTGATTTTGGGGCTGGAAATGCATGAATGTATATTTTCATTAAACTAGGTTTCGGACCCGTATGTTTGATTTTGTGTATGTTGAGTGTATGATGTGATGTGTGATTATGTTCATGCTTGATAATGTATGATGATGTTTCTAAGACTTAGGATGTATAATTTAAGCTTAGAACATGATGAACGGTGATTTGAAATTGAAATCTGTGTTTAAGGCTCACATATTAAGGTTTAGAATCTGCATAAGTGTTAAAAAGTCAATGCGGATGAGTAATGGAAGAAATGCGAATGAACAGTTAATGCGGATGAGTATTAACTGCTAAGTAAGTCAATGCGGATGAATAGATAATGCGGATTAGTATTAACTGCTAGGTAAGTCAATGCGGATGAGCATTGACTAAGTATGACAAATGCGTATGAAGGTTAATGCGGATGAAAGTCAATGCGGATGAACATTGACTAAGTCTGCGAAATGCAAATGAATATTGACTAAGTATGGGTAATGCGGATGAGTAAGGCCAATGCGGATGAACAAATGCGGATAAAGTAAGACAAATGCGGATGAACTATAGTAAATGAGGATGAACTATAGTAAATGCAGATGAACTATAGGAAATGCGGATGAACACTTAGACTTTTCCTAACTTTCTGAGAAAAAGTCGAATGTAGGCTTTGACTTGAGATGTTCCCGGGGATTCATGTAAGTTGACTTTTGAGGTCATAAATGTTATGATGGGCATGTATGATGTATGTTTGATGCTTATGCATGATGGTATGTACGATGTATGTTATGTATGTATGATGTTGCCCTGTTTGATGATGATGTTTGTGTATATTATGTTCTTTATTATGACGTATGTTTATATTTCCCGTGGCTTTACGTTGAATGATAATGAATGAATGAAAGTAGTATGTAATGTAAAGTGGAAGATAATGAAAGAGGAACATGAAGTAAGAATGCATGCATTAAGAATTATGAAAGTAATAAAAGTCTTGCAAGCCTTGTATGTCAGGACACACCATTAAAAGGTGTTAGCCCAACGGTGTGCGGGTTCGCAACCCCGAGAGGATGCACATTGGGGTCTTTCTTTGTGATTAACCATATGTATGGAACCATTGTTGCTTGCCTTAGGAACTGTGACCAGAGGTGCTGGGCACCGTGAATGAAGGACTATTATAGGCTTAGGTCCAGTACCATGAGCATGAAAGGCATAGCACATGGCAATGGTATACCTGAACTTTATCTTAGGTATTGTGGCTAGAGGTGCGGTGCACCGTGAATGAAGGTCTATGATAGGCTTAGGCCCAGTATCATAAGCATGAAGGGTAAAGTTCATGGTGATAACGAAAGGAAAAGATGTAATGATGAACGAACGAATGAAAAAATGAATGAATGAACGGAAGTTAACGAATGATGAAGATAATAATGTCTTTATCTATGTGTACGTATGATGTGTGATCACATGATTAAAGAACTGGACGGTTTAATGTAAGTAAAAGTATGTTTTGATGTAAAACTAGAACTCACTCAGCAACGCTGACTTTTTATGCATTTTCCAATTGGCAGGTGAGCATTGCTGAGGATGGCGCGAGGTAGCTACTTGGCATTGGGAGGGCATTCTTTTGTTAATGTTTTTGCATGATAATGTGAACAAATGAAATTGTGTAAATGAATATTGTATTATTTTGCAAAAGCATTGTTAATGAAAATGTTGTTTTAAATGTTTCCATTGCAACGTTTATTTCATGTTAATGAAAATATATGTTTTATGTGCAATGAATGACCAGTTGTAAGCGCCCCATGAATGGGGCCTTACAACCACATCCTCTTGTGCAGGACTTTCTTGAATTGGGGAGAGGGTAGGCACATGCTTGTACAATCTTTTCTTTCTTCTTTCTTTTTTGATTTGTACTAGAAGCTCTGCATCTTCTGCCACCTTCTTCTCCCTTGACCTTTCCAGGTCAAGCAGATCATTTAACTCCTCCAAGGGGAGAGAGATGACACTATCTATGTCAAAGTTCCTTGTCTGCAGATAGTTTATCCTGACTGCCTTTAACTCATCATTCTGAGTATCTGGTTTGGGGGCAGCCCTGATTGCAGTCTCCATGAGTGTTGCAGACCCAGAAGAGGAACCTTCTCCCCTCAACTTCCTTTTCCTCTCTCTCTTCTCCTCCTCAATCTCCTCAGATGTCGTCTTTCTTTTTCCTTTGTCACTCACAGACTTTTGTAACTCAGGGTGGAGAGAGCATTGGCCTTCATTGCTTGATGCAGCTTCTGAGCTCTGGCCAGAGAGAGGTTGAGAAGCACCTTCACTAGTAGGTGTCTCAAAAAGGGCATTGATCTCTGCAACAGTTGTTGGTGATAAGACTGGGCTCTTAGGTTCTGTCACTGAGCCTTCAGTCAAGGTTTCCCCTATGAAGCTAATCTTAGGGTCTGCCTCAACATCCAGTTGACCGATGACATTGCCTGATTGCCATAGTCTTCTTCTTAGGCTGAACTCTGTAGTGATCCTGTCTTGGATTCTTTGTGCCAACTTGTCAGCTTGTCTTGATTGGCTTGGATTGACAAGTGGTATGTTGACTAAATCCAAACCTTCATAGAAGTTTAAGGTCTGAAAGTTGAAAATCTCCTGCTGCCCTTGAACTCTTATGATGATTAGGGCTTTCCTGTTGTTGTCATACATCCACCCAATAATGTGATTGGAAGATGGTAGAGATGACATAGCCCTTGGTATCCCATCCTCAAACAGACTCTGTATGAAGGAGTTTGTGTAGTCCACATCAATGTGAATTTGAGGAGGTTGCAGAGAATGCAAAATTGCAAGTGAGGATGGTGAGTCCTCAGTGTCCATTCTCTCTGAAGAACTGCTAGGTTCTGTAGCTGTAATGACTTTCTCCCCTTTTTTGGTAGCATCACCCACTTGCATAGGTGAGCCAGGAGTTAGGTCAATCACATCCATAGGTTCTTGTGTTCCTGGTTGAGCTCTTCTTAAAGGTCTCCCAACTAGTTTTTCCTTAAGATATGAAATCTCAAGTTGCTAATCATTGACCCTGTTGTGCAAGGTAGTCATTTGAGATTCAAGGTGACTAACCTTGGAGACTAAATAGATGCATGTTTTAGACAGTTTGTGCATATTTAGTCTTAAATTCCCCTCATCTTCATCAGAAGGATCATCGGGGGATAAGATGATTGAACCAAAGTCCTCTCTCTCACCACCAGCTTCAGATTCTTGGCTACTAGATTTCCTCTGCTCACTGGCAGTCTTAGTGGGGATGACAGTGGGCTGAGATGCCATGGTTGAGGTCTTAATGATGTAATCACTTTCAAAAGTGAGAGCCTCTTCCATATGGACATCCTGAACAGGTTCAGAAGTGTCCACCTCAGCAATAGGTGAGTGATGGGGGCTAGAAGTAAGAGCCTCAAAAGCACTCATCTCTCTTTGAGTAGGGGAAGAGAAGAGAGAATCACGGTACTCACTGAAACCTAGATCTTCATCAGTGTAGAAATCAAGGTTGGGGATTGGTTGGTTGAGATCTAAAGGCTAGGGATGGTAACTGTCCCCTAAAGGTTGATCACTTGAGTGTTGAGACTTAGAGTGATGGCTTAAGGTAGTTTGGCTTATGAGCTCTCCTTGAAGAGATGGGAGTGGTCTGCTCCTCAGGAGAAGTAGGAGCTCTAGTTTCCACTTCCTCCTGTATGGGTGAGTGTATGGGGGCCTCCACAGACTGAATAGTCTGAGCAGGGATTCGTTTGGATTTTCTTTGCTCATTGTGGATTTTCTTTTGTGGTTGGGAAGTAGCAGGTGTGGGTTCAACACTAGCTGGTGCTGCTAGGTTGTCACCTTGAGCAATGAGCTCTAACATTTTTGGGACAGGGCTGTTTCTACCCCTGAGAAGCCAACAGTGGGCTTTCTCAATATTTTAAAGATGTCGGGCTTCATCTATCCTAGTTTGAGAATGTTTCCTGTTCCCCTTAACTGTGAGCCCAGTTCACAGTGAAGAATGTACTGAACATATCTAGGAAACATGTAATATTCTAAGGAATCTAAGTTTGAAAGTAATTTAGTATAAACAAATTGAGAATACCTTAACTTGATCCCCTAAATCATTCCATGGATAATTAAGGAGAGATCCTCAGGAATCTGGTCCCATCCACCATGCTTGTTTGATAAGCTGTGGATGGCCACATGGAGCAGGAATCTCCACTGGGATGAGACCTTCCCTTTCCTGAAGGTCTTGACAGAGTAATCTTCCTCATACCCCATTTGCTCAAAAGAATGGTTGAAAGCTTCTTTGGGAAAGAACTCCTCACCTTCTTCATCATCCAGCTGAAGATGCATGTTGATGATGGCTGGAGTGATGAAGACTGTTCTCCCCTGCACTGTGGCAGATAGTGCCTTCTTCCCATCCATTACGACCTCTTGGCAGGTCTTCCAAAATTCAAGCATATGATCCTCATAAAGTGGAGGATCAATGCTTAGGGAGGTGAAATAGTTGGACAAATCTAAGAAACAGCAAACCTATGAGAAATGAGGATCTTGCTTAGAGCTTAACAGAGCAACCTGGTTATGTTGCATGTGGAGCTGTATGGTAAAGTTTGGGTCATTTCTGTGAGTGGGGTTGGCCATTGTGAGGTAGCTTAAGGATGAAGAAAGAATATTGAAAGAAATTTCAGAGAGAAATTTGGGGTTTTAGGTTTGGAGGAAGAAGCAGATGATAAAAAGAGGGGGAAATCGTTGGGTTTATATGTGAAAAGGATTTCAGATAAAGTTTAATGAAAGAGGATAAATTTTGAAATCCGGATGTCAGTCCCACCTCTGAAAAAGTAGTTTACTTTTGCTCACAAAGTAGTTTTCTTGGAAGTCAAAAAGATTCCGAAGGTAAATTATATTCGGAAGTTTTAATGAAAAAGCTTCTGAAGGTAAAATGACTTCGGAAGAATTTCCTAAGAGTTTTGAAAATTTTGCTTCGGAAGAGAAATTTAAGACTTGAATGCTTTGTGCACAAAAGAACAAAGCTTCCGAGAGTTAATTTTGCTTTCGGAAGAAGAAGGTCCTTGAAAACATATAAGTGTCTTAGACAGACATTTAAGCTTCGGAAGATACATTAGACATCTCTTCCGAAGGTAAAGTTTCATAGACAATTATTTGTTTTGAAGGCATGATTTTCTTCCGAAGTTAAAAATAGACCTTCCAAAGCATCAAAATTTTCATAAATCTAAGGAAAGTCTTCAAAAAGATTTTCATCCAAAGAAAACAAGAGCTTATGAAAGTGATGAATTAGACAACTTAGGACACACATGTTTTAAAAAATAATAAGAATTAGTTTTATGAAAAAAAACCTACTCAAAGTTGATCATCCCAATAGCTGATACAAGATATTTAAATCTTTGTTCATCAAAGGCCTTTGTGAGCAGATTAGTATATTGTTCATCTTTGTGAACTCTAACTAGTTTAATTAATTCCTTTTCATAATTATCTCTATTAAATGATACCTGATATTGATGTGTTTGGTCCTTGAGTGCTGCATAGGATTCTCTATAATCACAGATTTGATCTTATTTATCTTAGCTAGGCTATCCTCCTCCCTTGTTTTTTTTGGTAAGTTAAATAATGCAACTAATAATGCAACTAATTTAATGCTAAACTAACCTATTCTCCCCCTAAAATTCTAAAACCAAAAATATTTTTGTGTTTTTGGATTTTAATAGACAGGAAAATAAAATAAAATGAAAGAAAATAAAAGAAAACATGTCAAACTATTCACTTTCTTCCTTTAGAATCACATCAATTTTCTTTTTCACCCCATTAACCTCTAAAAGATATAAAAACCTCGGTTTATCAAATGCTTTAGTGTAGAGGTCGACGCGTTGAAAATCCATATTAATTTTAACCACATCGATTAATTGTTTTTCAAAACAGTCACGTATAAAGTGATATATAATACTGATATGTTTAGTTTTAGGATGTTGGACTGGATTTTGGTGACAGCAATAGCAGCAGAGTTATAAACAAAAATAGGAGTTTAGAGAATTGTAAACCGTAGTGGCGCATTTGCTGTTGTATCCAAATGATTTGCAAATAGCAACTTGCAGCAGCAATGTATTTAGCTTCACAAGTTGACAGGGCAACTGATGTCTGCTTCTTACACTGCCATGTGACTAACCGTCTACCAAAAAACTAACATCCTACAGATGTTGACTTGTAGTTCATCTTGCAACCACTATAGTCCGAGTCACTATACGATGTAAGCTCAAAATCATCGTCATGAGGATACCACAACCCGAGTGTTGGAGTACCCTTCAGATAACAAAAAACCCATTTCATACCAATGAGATGATTTACTTTTTGTTTTGCCTGATATCTTGAACAAAGACACATATCATACATGATATCAGGATGAGACGTTGTGAGATACATAAGGGATCCGATCATTCCCCTATACATTGTAGCATCAACCAGATCACCATTTTCGTCGGGTGCCACATCATGGTTCGTGGCAAGTGGAGTCCAGCAGCTGAAGCATTCTCCATGTCAAACCGACTGAGGATGTCCCTTACCTATTTAGTCTGATGCAGGAAGATTCCTTTTGGTATTTGATCCACCTGTAATCCTAGGAAGAACTTCATCTCCCCCATTGCACTTATCTCAAACTCTGCTTTCATTACAGATTCAAATTCTTTACATAATTCTTCATTCTTGGAACCGAAGATTACGTCATCCACATATATCTGTACTAGAAGTAAATCACCATCTTTTTCTTTGATGAATAACATACAATCAATCACTCCTCTGTGAAAACCATGTTTCACAAGATGACTTAAGAGTTTCTCATACTAGGCTCTAGGGGCTTGATGGAGCCCGTAGAGAGCCTTGTCCAGTTTGTAAACTCTGTCCTGATGATAAGGATCCTCAAATCCTTCGCGTTGACTGACGTAGACTATCTCACGAATTTCACCATGAAGGAATGCACTTTTTACATCTAGTTGAGAAACTTAATCTCCATGTAGGATGCATAGGCTAGGAAGATACGGGTTGCTTCCATTCTAGCCACAAGTGTAAACACCTCATTGTAGCCTATGCCTTCGACATGTCTAAAGCCTTGTACCACAAGTCGAGCCTTGTTTCTGATTATGACCCCTTGGTCATCTTTGTTGAACTTCAAGACTCATTTTGTGCCAATCACCTTAGTACCTTTTGGTCTCTCCACCGGTGTCCATACTCCTAGTTTTTTGAATTGTAGGAGTTCTTCTTGCATGGAACAAACCCATGCCTCATCATTTAAGGCTTCACTTACATATTTTGGCTCAAATTGAGACATAAAACATCGATAAGAACCATCATGAAGATAGCCTTTTTCCATGACAGAGGCATAATCAACTGAGTATAGTTGATTTCATGTCTGTACTCCCAATAGTACATCCCCTATGATATTATGTAGCGGATGATAAGCATTTATTTGAGATCCAGGAGTGGTGGGCATAACTATTCCTGATCCAGATTTTGAATTCCAGGTTCAGTATATGTAGCAGTTGGAGTATGAGGTTTAGAAGTGTCAGATGCATCAACAACCGATGCTTGTGTACTTTCAGTAGTAGGAACATGTCCCCCTGGTCCACCTATTTAGTCTCCACTTCTTCATCTTTAGAGAAGGAATCACTTACATCAAGTGCTCCCCCTAAAGGATTAAAAGATTCACCTTATGGAGTTGATGTTGTCGAGTCTAGTGGTGGTGTGTCTAGGACATTGTACATCATTCTAGTAGTTAAATCATCATCAGGAAGGGAGGGAGGTATGTTTAAGGATTTAAATAATCCATCATAGTCGAAGAAGAATGAAGGTCCCTTTCTAGTAGGGGGTGGTTTATCACTAATCATCAACATTGCACCATGTTAGGACCATGTACGTACGGAGTACTAACTAATAATGTATGAAACCAGATCAAATAGTGCGGAATCCTATTTGATTGGTGATCCAATCAATGGGAACGCAGTCCCGATCAATCTAATGATTAAATAAATGTAAGAACGATTAGAACAAGATCAACTGCGAACTATGAACTTCGAACAGGCTTTTTGGACGCTCTGGACGGCTAGGGTACGAGTATGTGTCAAAAGTCTCTCAACTATTTTGTTTTTCCACGAATTAGGTGGTATTTATATGGTATGGGTTTCCAATCGTACGACTGAACCATTAGCATGATTCAGTCGTGCGGCTGAATCATGTGATTGATCCATACGCACGACTGAAGGTTCAACGTGTGTGATTGAGTCAATCTTATGTGTCAATCATGCGACCGATCACTCTTCTGGTTCAGTCGTACAACTGGTCCATTAGCATGAAGTATTCATGCGTATGGTCCATTAGCATGGTCCATTGGTATGAAGACTTCATACGATTAAGTTTGAACACATTTCAATCATTTTTGACTAAGAACTATGCATAACAACCACAAACCTATATAGTTAGTTCAATATACTTTATCACACAATAAACAATGAAACATTAAACATTATAAGCATCAATCACAAATTGTATTTCATTCAACTCATTCATTACATATGTGTAAGATATGACAGACATTTACATTAAGCTCATAAACTAGGTACATATGTATCAACAAACTCTCCCTTGGACCTAGTTTCCTCTAACGTCTGACATTCTTCATAAGCTCCTCAAATTTCTCGTACTTCTCCTCTCTTGTAACTCCTGCATGTATTTCAAATGCAAAGCAGAGTCGTATAACATTCTGGAACTGGAGGGCTTGTATAATATCTTGTGCATCATAGAATAGGGGCCACTTGTACAAAGTGTAGACATCTTTTGCAGACAAGTTTATGAGCCACATTAGGTCGAATACCCAGATAGTTTCCATTTTTCTTTCTCTATTTAGAACTATGACCACTTTGCCTGTTCTCCAATCATAATACCACCATTTGAAGTTTGGAGTGAAGTCCTGTGGCATTTCCCGTAAAGGAATCTTGGACATTGTGCGTGGGGGACTCCACTTCAGCATGACTTTAGGCTTTCCAGATATAGGATCCACTTCAGATCTACAAATGTACCTCTTTGGTTGTTGAGGTCTGAAGTTTACCCATCTAGTGTGGGATTCCTTCTTTAGAGCAGCTTTAAACAGCCTGACATTTTTCTCGGATCAGCATATAGCAGATTTAAGCGTGCCAGTTGGTTGAGCTCAAAACCTGGGAGAGTCTTCAGATCATATGGATATCTAAAGTACTTTATTCCCTTCTCCCTCTTCACAGAATAAACATTTAGATCTTCAAAATATGCCCATGTAATAATCTTGCCAGACACCTTCAGATGTTTCTTGACCTTGTAGAGTTTGGTGTAAGCATTTGGCTTTTGAGCTGTGCGTTGGGCTCGTTTCTCAGCAAAACAAGCTGCCTATTCAGCCTTCTTGATCTCAACATCTGCGTTCGAGGCTTGGGCTTGGCTTTCATTCTTATCTGTTTCTCTCTCCATCTCATCCAATTGTCAAATGTAGCACTGCCGAGAGTGTCACCCAAGTCGGGGATCACATTGCCCTCCCGACCAGTGTACTCTGGATAGTGCTCCGATGTGACATCCTCAATCTCTATTTCGTTGACATCATTAAGCTCATCGTCACTTGTCACATCAACTGTAGGAGCATCTTTGACAAGCTCGTCTGGATTCCGTCTAAATATCTCAGCGAGTTGCTCGTCAGTCAGATCGTGAATGATTTCTCCATTTTGGGAGTATAGCTCACCGACTGTCTGACAATCCCTTGTAAATCAAGAATCATGGTGAATTGAGACTTGATTTGTTGCAGGGGAGCAACATCATATTCATCTTGTTGTGATGTTTGATCTGCTTGATTTATACATTTAACACATCAATCATTAGTAATTAATCAAGACATTTAAAGATTAGATAAACATTAATGACATAAATGTAATATCTGAATCAAGTACAAAAGTTTTCTAAGTACAAAACATTTAATCTTTACTTTTATCCTGATCCGTCAGTTTTTCAACAGCAGGGGCTGAAGAGGATTCTCCTTGGTCTTGTGTTCTCTTAGTCCTTCTTTCTTGACCTTGAGCAGAGGCTAATGCAGCAGCATCACCTTCTTCATCATCATCATCTCCTCTCTTCTATCCCCTCGATCCTTCATCATCATCTTCATCTTCTTCATAAAACTCATCATCATCATCATCATCATCATCATCATTATCACCTTCACCTTCTTGGATCTTTAACGACTCATCTTTTGATCCTTTAAGCCTGAGCATGATCTTCTTGTTCTTGGCCTTCAACTCCTCAATCCTTTTAACCGAATGAGCATTCTGCTCCTACAACTATATAATCTGTTGGGCTTGAGCAGCATTGAGCTCCACAAGCTGGTCTAGCTATATAGCTCTTTGCTCATCGGCAGCTAGCATCTTTAGCACCATCCGGTTTAGGTTGGCAAGCTGTTCCTCTACCCCGATGAAGGGTAGAGTGGATCCATGGCTCAGTGGGACATGTGTAGAAGTCCTGGCTCTTGGATGGTGGTGGTGGTGGTGGATGTGGTGAATATGGGTGGTGGAATGTGAGTGGATGGTGAAGGAGTGGCTGTGGTAGTGGTGGTTGGAAGTGTGGTAGTGATGGTGGGAGGTGTGGTAGTGGTGGTAGGGAGTGCGGTAGTGGTGGTGGTAGCTGTAGTAGAAATGGTGGAGGTGGATGTAATGGTAATGAAAGTAATCCTCTGTCTTTTGCTCTTCATACCATGGGACTGAGCCATCCTCTTCTTCCTTGATCCCTTAGAGGAGGATGCTCCCCCTGGGCCAATGGGAGGGTCCGGGATATATGATGGATCAGTAGTAGCAGCAGCAGCATCCCGGGACTCACCTTGGCATCCACCAACCGCCGCAAGCCCTCTCTCAGTGGCAACTACCTTGCTTCCCACTGTCCGCACCAGTGGCTCCTCATCCGACTCCTTCTCATCTATCTGAGAGTCGGGGTGTATTGGGGCCGGCTCGGATCCACATTGAGCCTCACCGCCTTGACCATCACCTTGGTCGTCATCATCATCTGAGTCATCGGTGGGTGTCTCAATAGGCTCGACATCTGAATCACTATCATCATGATGCCACTTTCTCCTAGCGGGCGCCACATAATCACTATCAACAGGGGGTTTCACCTGCTTCCCCCTGTACACCTTCATCCTACTTTGTGTAGTATCATCCATAACCTCTAGGATCACTACATCATCACTCTCCTTTGGTAGCAAAGGAAGCTTCTCGACTAAGATCATTTGAAGGAACCGAGGGTACATGCAGAATCTTTCCTTACCTTGGCCTTTATATTCTCGACCAAGTAAGTGAAGATCATCCGTGAGAAACTGAACAGGTAGTTCAGTACCAAAGCAACGTATGCATTCTGGATTTGACCTGAAAGCTCTTAAAAAACCCCCTTTCCTCAAGGCAATGCACTTGACGATAACATGCGCCAAGTAATTGAACTAGGGACACATATTGCTCTTGGTGAGCACACCAGTGTTTATGTCCCTAGAGTACCTGATTCTTAGAAAACATCCCCGCACAATCAGGGGATGTAGCCTAGTCTGGCAGTCATCGTCCTCTCCAAACTCCAAAACTCTCCTGATATCATCCTCGCTGACTGCAATATCTTGTCCAAAAATGGTACTCCGAATACAGTGTGGCTCAGAGGACCTGACTACAACCGCGCTTTCCAAGAGCGCTTGTTGAATAGATCTATATGGCGTGCATGGTGCCGATATAGCCTTGAAGATCCTCGATCTCCGTAGAAAAGTAATAATACCCGCAAACTCAAAAGTCTTCCGGTGTCACACCCTCAAAATCCACGCGGGGAGTTTTACCTTGAGGCGTGTGAACAAACCAGGATCACAGTCACTAGTTACTCAGAACGACACTATATGCCACATTCAAAACAAAACCAACCAAAATTCAAAAGTTTAAAAACCATACGGAAGTGTTTTGCAAAATAAGACTAACCCAAAGTAAATGAATGCATAATATGGCAAACACGCGCCATCCCAATGTTTAAAACCCATATATAAAATATAAACAATTTGTCTGTGAAATAAAGCCTTAAGATGGATGCTGGACCCTAATGGCAAGCCGAGTTAATGACCTGAGAATAGCATACTAAAAATGTCAACACAATGGTTGATGAGTTCAAGAGTTTACGTTTAACATTAATATTAACAGTTGTATAACATAAGAAGTGTATTGAATAAGATAGCTAGTCTATATTCACGTGTAATAACCATGTGATTTCGCGATTGAAGCTGACTGTGTTGCGTGGTTGTCTCTCGTCACTACTTACCAGGTCGTGACGATCTTTGTGTTTAGGACAATATTGCACCCGTTTGACCTCGAGTCACACAAATGGGGCTCATCACACCCAGTAGTACTACCCAATATTTCCCGCTAGTTACCATTATTAACGATCCGAAAGTATGAGGACTTTTCAAGGTATTAAGCACTATGTTAATATGTACACAACTTATAATAATAAAATAGCGTTTGAGTACAAGTATGTTACATCCCCTAGAAGAAGGTTTATAAAAATATAAGGGCATGAACTCACCTGGTGTGTAATGATAGTGAATAAAGAGACTTGTGATAGATGCACAGACAACCCTTCAAAGGTTACCTAGAACACACAAGTACATAAGTACGTGTACACATAGAACCTCAATAATCCTAGGTTAACCTAGTTGACCCGTTGGTGACATATTAATTGAAATATAGTATAATCATATATGATAACTTAACATACAAGAGTATCATGCAATTTATCCATGTATATCACATTATCAACCTAGGTTCTACCTAAGTCATCATGCCACATTAGATCATCATACACTTATGCAAATCTCAACAATCATTATGCTTAATATATATATATATATATATATATATATATATATATATATTATATATATATATATATATATATATATATATATATATATAAATACATCACAACAAATAATTCATACGCGAAGACTAATCATGCACCACGTGCCATGTGGAGCCACTCACAACTTCACATCCTAAACCCTGCTAATCCTACTAAGTAGGGGCATCAGATTCGCACGCGTGTATGACAATCATAATCACATCATTCATTTAGTTCATTCCAACCAACATACACATTTACCATCAGTTTCAGTCCCAAACATGATCTCCTAATCACTAACCATAATCCATTCTCATGCATGATCAACAAAACCTATACTTCCTACATGATCAACCAAACATCCATAAAAATTCAATTACACATTATATCTCAACAAACATCATCCACAATCATTCTAATATGATCTTAACATCACAAGCTTGCCCAATTCATCACATCCAAAGTTCTACAAAAATAAAGTTTCCCTTTTGGGAAAGTAACACCCAAAAGTGTTCTAGCATCCAATCCAATGATAATTTCATTAATATTATACCTAATCAAGTTTATAACATTCATTCTAACATGTTAATCATCTCCAAAACATCCAAATTCCAAAACATAATACACAAAAGTTTCTACTTTTAGTAAGTCATGATCAATATCATGGATTTTCTTGTACAATCCAATTAAACTAACATCTAAGCATTACATCTAACATCTTAGCATCATCAAATCATGAATTCCAAGAACAAAAAGTTTCCTCTTATGGCAATGTATAAACTAGATAATCAAACCCTAGATTTCTTGCATAATCAACATCATACAACATTCATACACCTAACTAACATCATATTAACATATAACAATCATCAATTTCATATAATCATCATCAATTTCGGATTAGGGTTCATCTTGAATCAAAATCTATGAACAACATGACAAAACATACCTTTAAACGTGTAGAATCAATAATTGGACTTGTAAAACAACTTGTAACACTTGGAATCAACCAAAATCGACTTGTTTATGTGTGTTATGGATCAATTTCGCAAGAATGAGGGTGGGGTGGGGGTTTTGGCCGCAAATGGGGTTTGGGAGGCTAGGGTTGGGTTAATTATGGTAATATTTGATTAAAAAAGTATTTACAAAATAACCCCTTTAGTTATATTTTATAAAAACTAATCTTTCTAATACTTTTTAAATAGTTTTTAACTACTAAACACAAGTATTATTAACCAATAATAATAATCCTAAACATTTACAACAAGTCGCACAACACACAATATATATTACACGTTGTCGCTTTATCGCGTAAAGTTTATAAAACAAACATTTAAAATTCTATAAAATCATGAACCACATAATCACAACTAATAATCAACCTTATTAATTTGATTATCATTGTTTATCATATATTATTATTATTAAGTCACCAACGTTCAACGACAACTAGTGTGTGCTCATGACACGAGTATGCAAGACTTAACGGAACTAACGGAGTTTGGTCACGGAAAACTACCGAATGTCACACCCGGGACGTGACATCAAGATGAGCACAGATGTTGTGCTTCGTGCTCATCGTCCACCTACTAGCCATATTGCTGTAACACAAGACACATAAACGTTAGAATTTTGGTAAGTGAATGACATTTGAACTTTAATGAGCTTGAAACATTCAGTTCAGTCATGCGAATGGACAGTGCGACTGAGCTTTAGTCGTGCGATTTATCTCAGTTGTATGATTGAGCCTGCGACTGAGCTTAGTCGTAAGCTATACCATGTGATTGAACCAGTCGTGCGACTGAACTCATACACATAGTTCATTCGTGCGATTGAGCCATTCGCCCAACTCAGTCGTGCGATTGAGTTATTCGCCCAGCTCAGTTGTGCGAATGAAGTCCATCGGTGTGTCCATTCGCATAACTCTCCGTTTTTCCAAATTATATTCAAATCTTGGGCTAAACTCGATGTTAAATGTTATGGATTGGCTCATTCCACTCGCAAATGCTCTAAATAACATCTAATGCTTTTTAAGTTTGCGGTTTAGTTCATTTTATAGGTCTATTTTGACAACTTAGTATCGGTTCTTATTTTGAACAAATTCCATCAATTTGGGCTTCATTTAATGGAATGTTTAGGTCAGGATCTTCGCACATTACCTGTAGATGTAAGTAATAATCGTTAGAATCAACAAGAACATGTATAGAATGCTCAAACAAAATTTTGGAAGATTTTGGGTGTAGTCGTACGAATAGAGAGCGATTTAGGGTTGGTGACAAAGTGCGACCGACTCTGCTCTATTTATATTAGATTTACTTTTAGTCGTGCGACTGGACCTATTTGCACGTTTCATTCATCCGACTGGGGCTCAGTCGTGCGACTGGCTCAATCGGTCACGTTCACTCATGTGACTAGGTTTCAGTTGTGCGACTGACTCATTCGGTCACCTCCATTCATGCGATTGGTTCATTTTGGTGATCCAATCGTATGTATTGGCCCATGCTTATGGTCCAATCGTACATCTGGTCCATATGTGTGGTTTAGTCGTGCGATTGGGCTCATACGTATGATCCAATCGTGCGAATGACTAAGACTTATGAGTTTCACCTCATTCACTTTCAAACATTTAACTGTTAATTATTGATAAGACATTATGATCGTTGATCATCTCAAACATGATCCTTTTAATTTGAAAAAACTATTAATCACCTCAGACGTGATCCTTTTAACAAAACTGGTGATCACCTCAGACGTGATCCTTTTAACTTAAAAACCCGATTGGTCACCTCAGACGTGACCTCTCTTTTAAGTAAGTGATTCACAGGTTGAATCCAAATGCATAGTCCGACTTTTACCCACCCAATAACTAAAAATATATAAATAAGTAAAAACAACTAGAAATTTTAAAACGAAACAACACATAGTTTTGTATTTTTGTATGGAGATCGATTTAAACCTATTAGAGTACTTCTAACCGATTTTAATTCCTGGACAGCACAACTTCAATTCTAGTTTATCATTTCTGGTACAATTCATTATGGAATCATACAGGTATATCAAAATTATTGGGACATTTTAATAAACTACATTGATACTAGATTCTTGTTTTCACTAAGAGTCAATAGCAATTTTAGAAATCATACTAGAGCTACAAGGAGCACACAATGATTTTGACTTTCAAGAACTGCAGCTCATGATGATTGTCAGTATGCTTATCCTCTTAAATCCATACACAGATTTTTGACGCACATTAGTGATGAGTTAAGGTTTAATTAATTCAACAAACATTTGTGGATCCATGCTTATATGCTAATCAACGTTCCTCAGCAGATTTTTGAGCGGTCTACGGGTATATTTCAAGAAGAGACTATTCTAAGAGCTTTCAAAGAGATGCCAAGCCTCAGGTCAGTGCCATCGCACAGCAGAGAGGCACAAACAACAATGAATTCTAGAATATTTAGATTATGCTTATTCTCATGTCAGTGTCACCACACAGTAGAGAGGCACACAACCTATCTTTTTGTTAGAGCATTTATTTTCTTTTTGCACATAACACACCAACAACATAAGTTATTAGCTTGATCGCATTTTGCATCTTTTCATGTGCTTTTCTCAGGTCGTCCGCACACATTTGTGACGTTTATTTTGCTCTTCAACCCTTATTAGAACTGTTTGATTGTGTTAATTATGGATAAGATGGAAACCCATAGCAAGTTGAACAACTTAATTTGAATTTTAAACCACCAATGAGGTCTACTTATCTATTGTGTTGAATCTACCGATACATCATATAATGAACTAGCAGCCTCTAGGTCTACTTTCTCTATGTTACGTTGGTAGCATACTACTTTTACTATCATTTTTCCTTTTATTTTGCTTAGACTTTTCAGACTTAAACTTTCAATTTTGCATCTTAATCGGTTAAACTCTTTTGAAGTCCCAAATAATCAATTCCCTGTGTACTATCATTTTTCATATACGTTGAATTAGTATCAAAGATTTGATTACTTTCCTTCTAGCTAAGTTTCCTCTCTCTCGTTTTTTTAAGTAATTAAATTAAGCAGTTAATTTAATACTAATCTAACCTATTCTCCCCCTAAAATTCTAAATCTGAAAATATTTTTGTGTTTTTGAATTTTAATAAACAAAAAAATAAATTAAATTAAATTAAATTAAAAAATTTGTCGGACTAGACATTTTCTTTCTCTGAAATCACATCACTTTTGTTTTCACGCTATTAACCTCTAATAGATATATAAACCTTGGTTTATCAATGCTTTTGTGTAGAAGTCGGCACGTTGAAAATCCGTATTTATTTTAACCACATCGATTAATTGTTTTTCAAAACAATCACGTTTGACGTGATACTTAATACTGATGTGTTTAGTTTTAGGATGTTGGACTAGATTTTTTGTTACGGCTATAGTAGCAGAATTCTCAACATAGATAGGAGTGTTAGAGAATTCCAAACCGTAGTCGCGCATTTGCTATTGAATCCAAATGATCTACAAACAACAACTTGTAGGAGCAACGTATTTAGCTTCACAAGTTGACAGAGCAACCGACGTCTGCTTCTTGCACTGCCAGGTGACTAATCTTCTCCCAAAGAATTGACATCCTGCAGACGTTGACTTGTAGTTCATTTTGCAACTGCCATAATCCGATTCAGTATACATTGTAAGCTCAAAATCATCGTCATGAGGATACACAACCTGAGTGTTAGAGTACCCTTCAAATAATGGAAAGTCCGTTTAACACCAATGAGATGGCTGACTTTCGGTTTCGCCTGATATCTGGAACACAGACACGTCGCATACATGATATTAGGACGAGATGTTGTGCTATACATTAGGGATGCAATCATTCCTCTATACATTGTAGCATCAACTAGATCACCATTTTCGTCAGGTGCCACATCGTGGTTCGTGGCAAGTGGAGTTCCAGCAGTTGAAGCATTCTCCATGTAAAACCGACTGAGGATGTCCCCTACATATTTAGTCTCATGCAAGAAGATTCCTTTTGGTGTCTGATCCACCTATAATCCTAGGAAGAACTTCATCTCCCCCATTGCACTCATCTAAAATTCTCCTTTCGGCTAAGGGCATCAGCCACCACGTTGGCTTTGCCCGGATGGTAGTGGATCTACAATCATAATCCTTTATAAGTTCCAACCACCGTCTCTGTCTCATGTTCAGATCTTTCTGCTCAAAGAAGTACTTCAAGCTCTTGTGGTCAGTGAAAATGGTGCACTCCGTCCCGTAAAGATAGTGCCTCCAAATCTTTAGTGCAAAGACCACGGCTGCTAGCTCCAAGTCATGAGTAAGGTAATTGACCTCATGAACCTACAACTGTCGGGATGCATAGGCTATAACCTTCCCCCTCTGCATTAACACACACCCCAACCCCGAGTAGGAAGCATCTGAATAAACCACCAAATCTTCACTTCCATCGGGTAATGACAGAACAGGAGCTTGAGTCAACCTCGCCTTCAATTCTTCGAAGGCCTTATCTTGAGGTTGACCCCATACAAACTTCACATCCTTTCGGGTCAACTTAGTTAGTGGAGAGGCAATCTTAGAGAAGTCTTGGATAAATCTTCTATAGTAGCCCGCCAAACCCAAGAAGCTACGAATCTCGGATGGCGTCTTTGGAGACTTCCATTGCATCACTGCCTCCACCTTTATCGGGTCCACCATAATCCCATCGAATTCACCACGTGACCCAAGAACTGAATTTCGCGCAACCAAAATGCACACTTGGAGAACTTGGCGTACAACTTCTCCTTCCTCACGTCTCTAGAACCTCCTGAATGTGACCGGCATGCTCCTCCTCATTCTTTGAATAAATCAGGATATCATCAATAAACACGATCACTGATTTATCTAACATCGGCCGACACACTCGATTCATCAAATCCATAAAACCAGCTGGCGCATTGGTCAAACCAAAAGACATGACAAGAAACTCGTAGTGATCATAACATGTGCGGAAAGCTGTTTTAGGGATATCCTGTTCCTTCACCTTCAACTAATGGTAGCTCGATCGAAGATCTATCCTTGAAAACCAACTAGCACCTTGAAGCTGATCGAACAAATCATCGATTCTCGGTAAGGGGTATCGGTTCTTCACTGTCAGCTTGTTCAACTCATGGTAGTCAATACACATCTTCATACTACCGTCTTTCTTCTTTATGAATAAGACCGGAGCACTCCAAGGAGAGATACTTGGTCAAATGAACCCCTTATCAATCAGCTCTTGCAACTGCTCCATCAACTCTTTCATCTCCATCGGAGCCAACCAATACGGTACCTTGGCAATAGGTTGGGCACCCGTTATCAGGTCAATCTGGAACTCGATCTCTCTGTCAGGCGGCACTCTTGGTAGGTCTTCTAGAAACACGTTTGGAAAGTCACACACAACCGGTACTTTGGATAGTTGTGGTGTTGGCGTATCCACATCCTTTACATAAGCCAAGTAGGCACTACATCCACGCCTCATACACTTCCCCACCACCGCCATTGAGATTACTTTCGGGATCGTCATGACCCGATCCCCATAAACAGTTACCGAACCCCCATCAGGCGCTGTCAGACAATTCATCTTCTTGCGACACAATGTTCGCCTCGAAGTCCGCTAACCAATCCATCCCAAGAACCAAATCGAAACCACCTAAGGTCATCACGAACGGTCTAATTGGAAACTTATGACCCTCATGTTCCACATTACAACCCTCGATCATCTCAGAAATCCTGGTAGACTTACCTATGGCAGTTTCTACATCAAAGGGCGCATCAACACGTCTACTACTAACAGGCAGCTTAGCACAGAAAGCAGCAGAAATAAAACTTTTACCGGCACCCAAATCAAATAACACAGAAGCTAAATTTTGGTTCACCAGAAACGTACCGGACACAACATTAGGGTCCGTCCTAGCTTCCTCCTGTGTCATAGTCAAAGCCCTAGCGCTCGCCCTTGGTCCTTCACTTCCCGTCTTCTTTACCACGAAACCCTCAGCCCTTGGCTTCTTACAGTCTTTACTCATATGACCACTTTCCCCACAGTTGAAACATTCGCCCGCAAGGCAATCCTTTGCGATGTGCCCCGTCTTCCTACATTTGAAGCACACATTCAGCCCCAACTTACATTCCCCTGCATGCTCCCTTCCACACTTGCCACACCTCTTTTACCCCGCACTCGATGTGGCCACACGGCAGTCATCCACCTGTGCCTTCTTGTTAACCGTCGAGACATTACCCCAACCAAACCTCTTCCGATTCCAGTTTCGATCGCCACCACCCTTCTTGCCCACTTCAGTCACCACCACCTCCCGTTCATCATATAATCTCCCCACCAAATCCACCGGCAACCTAAACGTGCCTGGCCGGGTGGCGATCATATGCCTACGAATATCCATCGGCAATCCCTAAACGTACCTCTTGATCTTTCGAGACAAATGTGTCACCTTGTCTGGCACTAGCCGTGTCATTTCATTGAATTTGGTGGTGTACTGCTAGTGTGTCATGGTTCCCGCCTCCAGCTGTAGGAACTCTCTCTCTATCTTGTCCATCTTCCTACGAGGGCAGAACTCCTCGATCACCATCTTCCTTAACTCCTCCCACCTCATCCTCCTATCACCCGGCTACACTCGCATTGGACAAAATTGTCCCACCAACACAGAGCCGAGTCTACAAACGAGTGGGTAGCAAACTTCACCTTCTGGTCCTCCCGGCACTCGCTGATATCAAGAACAGCCTCCATTTCCCTCACCCACCGGTGAGCAGCAGCAGCAGTGTCGCTACCATCAAAAGTAGGGGGCTTGCATCTCATAAATGCCCCGTAGTTACAGCCTCGTGCCGCCTCTGGCGTAGGCTCTGCTTCCTCCTCTTGTTCTTCGTCGTCAGACAAAACCGTCTCAGTCTCGGGCTGTCTTCTTTCGCCCGTAGGTCTACTTCCTTCTTTCCTCTCCCCTTCCTGTACCGCCTTGATAACTTTGGTCACTACAGACGATAAGATCGTCTGCATGACATGATGGACTTCCTCAACCACTTCCTCTTTCACCGAGGCCCTTAGGTTGGCACTCTCATCACCACCCTCCAGATGAGGGGTCTCGGGTTCTTCAGGAACCACCTTTTCAACTCTGGGTCTCCCTCTCTTGGGTCGCGGTTCAGCATCGTGACCTCCACCACGTGAAGCTTTCGAAGATATACCACCACCATTCACATGCACACAAAAAGATTCAAACACCAACACAGTCATTTAAGAGAACAGCTCAGTTTATGTCAAGTATAGTAAGTCCCTAATTATAGTGGCCAGTTATGAATAGCCACTTACTTTACTCTTCTCACCCCAAGCATTACCTATCCTGACTATATCAATATTTAAATCTACAAACAACACATAACCACATACCATGCACACAAAATACTGGTTAACTTTATGAAAATACCTGATGGCACGCAGCTACCCAGATTGGCATCCCTTCCCTTTCTGTCCATTCTCAGTTTTAAGTTAAGGTTTATTCTGAAAATTACCCATTTCACTTAAACTTTGGCTCTGATACCAACTTGTAAGGCCCCGTTCCCGGGATGCTTACAGTCGGTAAATCGTTGCACATAAAACATACATTTTTATTTCTCTTACATAAATGTTGCAGCGGAAACATTCAAAAATGACATATCATTTCATTATAAAAACTTTTGCAAAATATACATGGTTAATCAATTAGAAAATACATTGTTGCATTACATCACAAAAGCATTAACTAAATGGATGACATCCCAAAAGAGCTGAGTAGCCACCTCGTGCCATCCTCAGCAATCATTACCTGCCAACTGGAAACATCAAAGTCAGCGTTGCTGAGTGAGTTCTAGTTTTATAATAAAACATATTTTTCTTTTGTTAAAACCGTACTTTACATTCATGCGATCACGCAACATACGTACACATAGATAATATCATTATTATCTTCATTATCCGTTCTTTCTTTCACTTTTCATATCTTTCATACCAATACCATGTGCTACACCCCAAACTATATGGCTACTGGGCCGAAGTTTATAAATAGATAGCTATACATAGTGCCACAGTACCGGGGTAAGCAGTAGAGGTTCTATACAAATGGTCGATCACAAAGAAAGACCCCGATGTGCATCCTCCCGGGGTAGCGAACCCGCACACCGTTGGGCTAACACCTTTTAATGGTGTGTCCCTTCCATACATTTGCTTGCAAGACTTTCTTTACTATTATCATTTATTAATGCATGCATTCTTCCTTCATTTTCCTCTTTCATTATCTTTCACTTTACGTTACATAATACTTTCATTTCATTCATTAGCATATCACGTAAAGCCACAGGAAATATAAACATACATCATAATAAGGAACATAACATACACAATCAACATCATCATACCAGGCAACATCATACATACATAACATACATCATGCATAATCATGCAACTTCATCATCATGCCCAACATAACCTCTATGACTACAACCGTCATCTTACATGAACTTACGGGAATCTTCCATATCAAAACTTACATCTGCACTTTCCCCCGAAAGTCAGTACATAAACTACATTTTCCTCGGGTACACCAGCCCTGCTTGGGTGTATGGGCACCGTTCAATCGCATAGCCTTCAGGCGATTGAACATCATGCGAATGGACCTAATGCGGATGAACACCTATGTGAATGAACACCCATGCTAATGGACCTAATGCGAATGAACACTTGTGCAGATGAAACTAATACGAATGAGCACTTATATGAATGAACTCTCAGTCGCATGACTCCCCATGCAATTGACCTTCAGTCGCAGGACTGGCAGGCGTATGGGCTCCAGTCGCAGAACTCACATGTGATTGACCCTCAATCGCCTGACTGGCATGCGTGTGGACCCCAGTCGCACGACTGCCATGCCATTCGGTCACCTAGCCCTAACTGCGCAGAATTCAGCTCACTCCCAAACTCAATCTGCCATTTTCGACCTCCAAGCTCATCCAAACCCATTCTAAGCCCAAATCAACCATCCTAAACCTTAGGAATGCATACCACAACATCATTCAAACACGCAAAATCCCAGAAACAAACTCCAACACATCACACGCAAACATATACAAATGGGTCAAACACACACATATATAAAAATGGGTTTTCAGATGTGTTCCAGCCCGAAAACAAACTCCAACACATCCCTTTCTTGTTCTCCTCTCTTTTCTTTGCTGACTTTTGGGTGTGGGGAGAGGGTAAGGGTTGCCCTCTCCTTTAAATACTTCAATTCACCCAACTTTCCCTCGTTGGCGAGTTTGGTCCCTCGACTTTGGACTTTATTTCTTTTTCTTTTTTCGTCGACCTCAAAATAAATAAATAACCAGGTGTTACATTCGTAGATTCCTTAAAGACACAACTCTTAATCCTGAAGATAGACCTGATATATTATGTAGATTATTTAAAATGAAGCTGGATTATTTAATTAAAGATTTAAAAGACAAGCTATCTTCGGTAAAGTTCAAACATGTATGATACATTATATTATTATTTCATAATTAATAATTCATTATTTGTACTTTTATTTTATATTTCATTTATAAGTTTTATATAATTGATATGATTTTTACCACTTATTTCATTCATTCTTATTTTTTTCTTTTAGTTGTTTACACAGTCGAGTTTCAAAAACAAGGTCTGCCCCATGCTCATATTTGTTTATTCATGCATGGTGATCACAAGCTTCCTACCGCTAATCATATTGATCATTTTATTTCTCCTGAGATACTAGACAAGAAAGAAGATCCCGATTTATATTTTCTTGTCAGTGAGTTGATGATCCATGATCCATGTGGTCATTATAATATGAACTGTTCGTGCATGATCGATAACAAATGTTCAAAAAATTTTCCAAAAATATTGTGTGAAAACACTTCTATAGATGCCCAAGGATTCCCTGCATATAGAAGACGAGATAATGGTTGCTATGTCAAAAAATCTGGAGTTCGGTTGGACAATAGGAGTGTGGTTCCTTATAATAAGGTTCTTTGAAAAAATATGAGGCTCATATTAATGTTGAGCGGTGTAACCAGGCTTCATCTATAAAATATTTGTTCAAAAGTATATCAACAAAGGTCCTGACAGAGCTATTATTTTTGTTGTCCAAAGCAATAACGAAGATGTTCACAGACAAAGGTAGATGAAATTAGAGAATACCATGAATGTAGATATGTTTATGGTTGTGAGGCATCATGGCGTATATATGGATATGATGTTCATTACAGGACCCCTTCTGTTATGAGGCTTCCCTTCCATCTTCCCAGGCAATATCAAATTGTCTATGAAGTTGATGATGATATAGATAAGGTTTTGGATAAGCCTTCAGTTTCTTCATTGATGTTCTTAAATTAGATGGAGTGTAATCAAGTTTATAAAGAGGCACGCAAATTATCTTATGTTGAGTTTCCTACTAAGTTTGTTTGGAAACCTGGTCCGAATATATGGGAACCAAGAAAAAGGGGATTTTCTCTTGGAAGAATTCATTCAGTTTCTCCATCATATGGCGAAGCATATTTTAAGAATTTTATTAAACAAAACAAGAGGTCCAAGGTCATTTGAAGAAATACGTACTGTAAATGGACAAGTACTGCCTACATTTAGAGATGCATGTTATTCTCTTGGGCTTTTAGATGATGATTTGGAATATATTGAAGCAATTAAGGAAGCAACACATTCCGGTTCTGGATATTATTTAAGAAACTTATTTTCTATGATGTTAACTTCTAATAGTTTATCTAGACTAGATGATGTTTGGGAAAAAACATAGGAGTATCTATCTCATGGAATTCTTTACAAGCAACAACTAATTTTGAAGTCTCCAGGCATGAAAAAAAAATTCTATTCTCTTGTCCAATTTATTATCTTTATGAATTTTCTTTTATAATATATATATTTATTAACTTTTTATCAAATGTATGTTTTGTCCCCAAACAGACCTCACACTTCATGAAGATCAAATAAAGAATATGACGTTGTTTGAAATAGAAAATATCTTGCTTCGCAGCAATTCCACGTTACATAACTTCCCAACCATGCCATTTCCTAATCATGAATGTATAGCTTCCTCAAAAAATCGTTTGATAAATGAAGAACTATCATATGATAATAATCACCTGCAAATCAAGTTTAATACACTACTTAGCTCATTAACCGATGAACAACGATTGGTTTTCAAAGAATAATTAATGTTGTAGAGTATAACAACGGAGGAGTTTATTTTGTTTATGGCTACGGTGGAACTGGGAAAACATATCTATGGAAGACGTTATCTACGGCAAAAAGATCAAAAGGACAAATAGTGTTAAATGTTGCTTCAAGTGGAATTGCATCTTTGTTGTTAACTAGAGGTAGGATAGCTCATTCAAGATTCCTTATTCCTTTAATTTTGAATGAGGATTCTATATGTCACATTCCGCCACAAAGTGATATTGCCTACTTATTAAAGAAAACAAAGTTGATTGTATGGGATGAAGCACCAATGATTCACAAGCGTGGATTTGAAGCCTTGGATAGAACTTTAAGAGACATATTCGCTACTGATGACATTCCAAACAATGAAATGCCATTTGGAGGTAAGGTTATTGTCTTTGGAGGCGACTTTAGACAAATACTACCGGTTGTCCCAAACGGTAGTAGACAAGACATTGTCAATGTGTCGTTAAGTTGTTCTTACATTTGGCATCATTGTAAAGTCTTAAGATTGACTAAAAATATGAGGTTGATTGTAGGCGGTACATTAGCTAATATTCAAAAAACAAAGATGTTTGCAGAATGGCTGTTGAATTTAGGTGAAGGAAAGTTGGTTCCTGTAATGATGGTGAGGCAGTTATAGACATACCTGATGATCTTTTAATTATCAACTCATATGATCTTGTTTCATCTCTTATTGATTTGTGTATCCATACATTCTTCAGAATTTCAAAAATTCTGAATAATTCTAGGATAGAGCAATACTTGCTCCTACAAATGAAGTGGTGGAAGAGATTAATAACCACTTGCTTTCAATGTTTCCAGAGGAAGAAAAAGAATACCTTAGTTCTGATAGTATATCTGAGTCAGAGTATGTTCATGATAATTTTGATCCAAATTTATACTCTCCTGATGTCCTAAATGGACTTAAACTTTCAAGGTTGCCAAAACCATAAATTAATACTAAAGATTGGTGTTCCGGTGATGTTATTAAGAAATATTGATCAGAAAAATGGTTTATGCAATGGAACTCGGCTACAAGTTTTGTCACTTGGCAATCGTGTTATTGAAGTGCAAATAATATTGGATAGTAATACTGGCACTTGAACATTATCCCTAGATTGCGTCTAATATCATCTGACAAAAGGATTCCATTTAAGTTTCAAAGAAGACAATTCCCTCTAGCCGTATGTTTTTGCATGACCATAAACAAAAGTCAAGGTCAATGGCTTTGTCGGGTGGGTTTGTACCTAAAGCAACCGGTGTTTACAAATGGTCAACTATATGTGGCGTTATCCAGAGTTAAAAGCAGAGATGGATTAAAGCTCTTGATAGTTGATAAAGACGGTAAAATTACCAATAAAACCACAAATGTTGTGTATAAAGAAGTATTCTCAGATTTATGAATTTTAATTATATTTTTATTATTTATCTTTGTACGTGATTAACATTCTTCATTTATCTCACTTTTGTACAACTTTATATTTTTCTTTCAACTTTGATTTTGATATTGCTAATATTATATTCTGTATTATTCTACCCGTGTATTTACACGGGTCTATAACCTAGTAAATAAATAAAAAGAAGAGGTGACTAACGCCTTGTGGAGCTCTTACCCGTAATCTCTAAACCCTTACTTCTTGACCCAAAACACCTTCTAATCGACTCACGTGCTTCTAATCGACTCACGTGCTTCTAATCGACTCACGTGCTTCTAATCGACTCACGTGCTTCTAATCGACTCATGTGCTTCTAATAACTTCATCCCCTGCAACTAACTTCCGAGAGACTTAGGATGATGATCCCACGCTTTATCAGGATCACGATCGGTTGTTATATAGTCCTTAACCCCCCAATTGAACATCACCGGTTATCTATCTAGTCGCAAACTCCCTCGATTTCCTGTCTCTTGATTTTGGTGGCAATGACACCACCTGTTATGAAACACCATCGTACACTACTATACCGGTTGCGTTCTCAGGTGTTCACCAACCATATAGCTCTGACTTGCCCGGCTTCTGCATCCATAATTCAGTCACCATCACCGTTACCGCCGCTGTCTTGTCTGTTGAATTGGTTTGGTTCGGAAATTCTCAGGCTCTAAATCATCGAATCTAATTGCTCACTGCAAAAACAAGGTACCAATTTGACCGGTTTGAGTTCGATGTCTTATGTGGTTCTATTTCCCTCCATTTGTTCCGGCGACTAAGTATCATTTGAATGCTTATTAATGATCTCAAAACCATAGAATAACCATTAATTCATACAATGTGTTCTTGTTGTGATATACCCTTCTGTTCACCTTAATGAAGATTGGTTTTTTTATACTTAGAGTTGGGGGTTGATTTGTAAGATTTTACTATGAAAAAAAGGGTTATAGTGCACAACTAGAACACTAAAAATCGAATACACCAACAAATCTCATATTCAATCTTTGGTCAACTAGTTCAACCACATCATATAATTCTTTAAATATCACCCAACACTAATTCAAATATGCCTAGCTCTTTCGAATTATTGGTGATAAGCTAAGTGTGTAGTAGGTACATTAAAGCCTGCTATACCATTCATGAAACTTTTAGATTTATAATTAGTACAATAAGTTGGTGATTGTTAATATTAGCAAATTAGAACTTGTGAATGAAACATGAAGGCTAATCATTTGGTTCTTAACTTTAAATCACCTACTGTTATATATAACACTTTAGAATTAATATCCTTATAATAATATAACTAATGTAAATAATTATAAGATGTTATGTGTAATATGTGGTTTAATTAGAAACTATTAAATTGGTAAAGAATTAGGTTATTTGAGAGTCAACTAAGTTGTGAACTCCTGTCATAAAATCTAGCATACATGTTTATGCTTATTTATGAAAGCCACATGAAAAAGTCTAATGGGGAGTCTAACAACGTACACTATCACAACACTTTGAGTTTTAAAAATAGTTTTATGAAGGATGCTCATGATGGCATGGATTTAGTGGATGATTGTTTCATATGATAACAAGTAAACAAAAATTTACAAGAGAAATCAAATTCACGGAACGAGTGACTTTTTACAATTATTTTGAAATCCTAACAAAAATAGTAGTCGCCAGAAAATCAATATAACTTATATCAAGAGTTGTAAACCTAACTCACAAAATAATTAAAGTGTAGGTTTCTATACAATCTGAGCTCGACTTACACGTGGTTGCTTGTTAAGATAATGTACGGATTCTTGGTCCTTTTTTTCATAGTATAAATCATGTTTTGCGTTACTTTGGAGTACTGATTCACATTACTTTTATTGTTATATTCCGTCATTACTTCTGTTGATATGACCCGTTTGGCCTTCGAACGTTGACTAGTTGTCTATTGTTATTTATTTAGTTCTGCTCTGACTCGTTTTGAGACTTATAGCATGCAATAGATATTTCTTTTATTAATTTATGCTCATTATTGCATGTTCCTAGATATAATAAGTTTAAGTTTATTGATACGTTATGTGTTTGGTAGTTATACTACCCGTTGATTTGTAGTCTGTTACCGACATATCACTGTGGCGTTAATGGCATGATACTTTTCGTGACGGTGTTTATAAAAAGCTCAGGACATCTCTGTTTACACGTTAGTACTCATGTAGTACTTTGGCCACATTTACTTAGGAGGCGGATGGATCGATCCTAGTTCAGTTCAGATCAATTTAGTTCTGGGGGATGGAATCATGTGTGCACGCCCCACACACCATCTCATTGATGCATAGTCTAGCTAGCTATGTACTTATCAGTTTAGTTTCGGCTCTGGATACTTCTTGTGTTACACGATATATTTTATTCATATATACTCGTCGTGTAGCTCAGTTCAATTTTAATATTACATGTTCAGTTCTATATCAATATTATTTGTGTGTTAATAAAGAGTTTGAGATTGTGAATCCTGTTGACTCGCTGAAGTTTGGTAAAGCGGTTCTTTTGAGACTACAAGCTTTCAATTGAAGTTGACGAGTTGGTACACTTCATTGCAGCACAATTTGGTTGGGTGATAAACAGGGCGTTAGAGAAAGGGATATATGCATATGGAGGAGATTATAAGTGTGATGATGTGGACTTTTGATGGAAGTGATTCACCAAGCCTAGGTTTTGATGGAAGTGATTCACCAAGCCTAGGGGAAATTGTAGAGGTCAAGTGTAAAGGCTCAGAAAATCAAAAATCAAGACTAAGCGAAAACTTCGAAGTATAAGCGAAAGCATTGATGTGGCGAAAACATCCACCAAAACATTGACGTCGGAGGAAAACTTTTGTGATTTAGTATAAATAGTGGTTTTGTAATATTGCATTGTAACAATCGTCAATTCCCATGTTTTGTAAAGCTTTGTGCAATCGATAGTCAATAGAGAAAAGAACTGATTTACTTGATTGTGTCTTTGATTTTGATTTATCAGATTATGGTTGCCACTCAAATCATCATTCGTTTTGTGTTTGATGGATTGTGATCGATCAAATTGTCAATTCTTCTAAGGAGATTCCTGGATTTTACAATCTTGATCGTATTTTGCCCATGGAGATCTTTAATTGCATTTCCACCATGACTGATCATCCATAGGGGTGGAGCTTATGGAGAACATCTAACAAAAAGATTTGTTTGATCGTTCTTCCTCTCCATTAATTCTTATTGTTAATCTTTAGTTATTACACCATCAAATCATGTTTGTTCTTCATTGTTCCTAATGATCATCATACATCTCTTACACTTTATTATCTGATTTGATTTTATACATCAGAAAAGTTAAAGATCTACGTGAAACGTCCACAAAAATAAGCTGAAGAGAACCTCTATATTTAAAATTTTCAGAAAAAATAATATTACAGTTGATAAAAAGAAAGATGAAATTGTAAAATAAATTATTTCTTAAAATATCAAAAAATATATAAATAAATAAATAAAAGAATAGAAACTGAGCATTGTTTCATTGAGCTACGTCCGGTCGTTCAAAGTCTGGATCTTCTTGCCACCTCACCCGCAATCTGTATTTTTTTATATTTACCTACCTAGATAAAAAATAAGGTTCACTTATAAGTTTGGCATCATTATTTTATTATATATTATTATTATTATTAGGTTGAGCAGATGGCCCACTACCGTCCGTAACATTGTCATAGATTTATTAGGTTTGGACCGTTTGGTGGTATTACTTTTAATATTTTTACCGTTCTCAATTTCTTCTTCAGTCTTTTTAGACATTGTTTTATACTTAAAGACTAAATTAGTAAGTCAAATCTATAATTTATATATCTTAACTTAATAATTTATTAATAAATCACTAATCAAACTAATAGAAAATTTGACATGTCAAAACATGATAGCCATTAAAAAGTATTATTCTTATTAAATATTAGTTTAGTACTTATAAATTCGATTATTACAAATCAAGTATGAAATAACAAGGATAAAACCGTAAGTCCATAACCTTAACCAAAACAACAGCTAGACCACATAAACAAACCAACTTCAATTCAGCAGAATACTATTTAGTAACCATCTGGAGAATGTCAACACATGAACAACTAAAAACATGCCCTCTAAGCTTAAAGACCATTAGCCAAACACCAAGATGAGCGTAGTTGTAATCATCGTTTTGCTTCCACGAAAACTATTTATGCACTGCTGGTGGTGTAGGGACAGATCTGCTACCTGGCTGATTTGGTCCAGGATCATCATCTGGACTAGAGGAGAAAGTTCCAACTAATGAGGCTACATATATGCAATATATAGAAGGTGTTAGTTCAGTGAGTGAAATCGACCATGAACAATTCATGAGTGAGCAAAAAATATATCAATACCAGTGTATATATATTTTAAGAAAAAACCTATAGGCGATTAACAAACCTATTAACAACCCCATGCATTAACATTTGAATTAGTTTAACACACTACCATCTATCCAATCTAAACCAATTTAATACTCAAAAAAGGAAAAAAAGAAGCCGGGTACTCTGTATTATAGGGATATATTTTCGACTCGCTTAGGAATCAAATTTTTTGGGACGGCCCTGATCAACACATACCTTGAGACTTTCTAGATGTTGTGCTTGTAAATTCTGGTGACACAGTAGCTGAAACTGTTAATATTATTAAGATGCAACTTACAATAACAAGAAGTTTGGTTTCCATTTTTATTCGAGTGATTTTTGTGTTTGGCTCTGTTAGTTTGATCAATTTGAATGGTATTTATGCTTTCCAACATGTGTATTCTTTGAGATGGTCATCTGTATCTAATTTCAAACCATTTGTCAAGATGTTTATTAGTAAGCATTCCATATTTGTTTTTATTGGGCTAGAGTTCATACTCGTAGTAAAGTCTTGTCATCGTCTCACCCTCCCTACACACTTCCAATAACTATGTTTGTTTATCAACATTAAAATTCTTGTTTTTAGACAGAAGATTGTTTTAAAGTAATTGTTTATTTTATAAGTAACTTTATCTTACAATTATTTTATTAATAAATGTGACCCTAATTCGGAGTATAGGTATATTTTAATTGTGTCTACCTACCCGTTTTCTAGTCGAGACCGCACTCTAACCCCTCCGAAGAAAACTTATTGCTGAGAAAATTACTTGCTTCAACTCTGAACATTTTGTTCAGAGTGATACTTGAATTCATAACCTACTCATATCTACTTATCAATGGGTACCTTATCATAATTATTTGGATTAAAAAGCATTGGTAATCGTATGATTATTTATGTGTAGTTACTTGGTGACTTGATAGACTTTCTATAATTTGAAACATCCAAAAGAGGTCATAAAATAAATATAAAAACTGGCTATATAAGATCAAATGATCGTGTTGTGTTATGAAACAGATTTGTTTAATTCATACAGTATTAATAGTACTTTCTAGTGACTTATAATGTCGTAAATGGTCTTGTGAATGAATGTGAAAAGCGGTTGAGTAGACATTTTTGAGCATTCACAACTTTTCATACATTTATTATTGTATTTTTTATTTCATTCACTCGTAATCACTATCAAAAAATATTAAAAATTTATAAAGATTTTACTATGTTTTTTCAAATATGAGAACATATTTATTTGAAAAAACACAGTACAATCCCCGGTAAAGTTTTTAACTCTTTCAATCACAATCACTTAAACCATTCCCCATAATATATGACACCCATTGTTAGGATTTCAAGCGGCGCAACGAAACAAACACACGAATCATGCACATACAATTATCACGTAGAAAAAACAGAAAATAGCAACACAAGTATTTAACATGGTTTAGTCGGTGTAACCTACGTCCACGGGTTGCAACTAAGGTTTTTTATTTGTTCAGTACAAAAATTACAAATACATGACATCTCTCTACTCTAAATAGTAACCGAAAGTGATACGTGGCGACACCACATTTATTTAGGGCTGCAAACGAACTGAACGTTCAGCGAACAGTTCGTGAACCGTTCGGTAGGAAGTTCGTTTATGTTCGTTCGTTTAGTAAATAAACGAACATGAACAAGAAAATTCTGTTCGTTTAGTTAACCGAACGAACATGAACACAAGTTGCATTCGTTCATTTATGTTCGTAAACGTTCGATAATGTGTTTGTTTATATTCGTTAATGTTCGTTTGTGAACGTTCGATAATGTGTTCACTTATGTTTGTTAAGGTGTTCGTTTATATTCTTAATTATTGTGTCTAGTTATTTTTATGACTATTATATCAAGTATTTTTTTGGTATTTATGTTAACTACTTATTTATTTTTGTTGATTTTATGTAATGTTTGTAGTAAAAAATATAAATTTTATTCTAAAATAAATCGATAATAATTTGTATTTGTTTGTGTTTATGAGTTTTTTTGTGTTCGCCATGTTCATGAACAGTTGTTTGTGTCCGTTTGCTTTTATTTGTGTTCATTTGCGTTCGGTAACTATTCATGAACAGTTCATGAACATATTCATTGTCTTAATGAACGAACACAAACAAAAAATCTCGTTCGGTAAGTGTTCTTGAATAGTTCATGAACAAGTTTATTTCTTAACGAACGAACACAAACAAGGCCTTGTTCGTGTTCGTTCGGTTTATTTGCAGCCCTACATTTATTTCACCAAAATTTTTCTATTTCTCTCTCTTACTAATAATCACATTAATTACTAATATTATTTACTTCTTATTTAGATTAAAATAGTTTTAAAGTAAATTAAGAAAGAGATCTTTAAATTAATATTATTTCTAAACAAAAATATTTTTTTATAAAATAAGATTTTTCTAAAACATCAAACTTTTTTAAAATAAAAATTATTTAAAATTAGTGTTTATAAAAAGTAACATTTTTATAAACAAGCATGTAAGAAGCTTAGATATAGCTTATTGCATGATAAATCAAGGTTTTGGATGTAAAAGATTAAATGTTTGGGTTAAAATGGGTTGGTTCATAATTTTCAGCCCGTTCTGCGAAATTAAAGGTTCATCCATCGAAATTGTGTAATCGTCCGGCGAAACTATGAAGGCTTCCTGCGAAACTCTAGTTTCACAGGTAGTTTCACAGACATGGTTATCAAACGAAAGTTGGGCGAAACTGGTAGCAAAACTGGTAGCGAAGATGCTAGGGAAACTAGTAGCGAAGATGCTAGGGAAACTAGTAGCGAAATTGCTGGCGAAACTAGCAACGAAAATGCTGGCGAAACTAGCAACGATAATGTTGGCGAAACTAGCAGCGAAACTGCTGATCTGGCAGCAAAATTAGGCAAAACTTAACTCCCTTGAGTGTTAACTTATCTGCAGGATGTGTAGAGCGACCCTTGTTATGAACACTTGATTGAGAAGCTACTCATCGAGTCCAGGTGAGTTCTAGATCCTCTATTTTAAAGATTGTAGAGATTAATGAAGAGGCTGATGCAACCTAAACATCCAATGTCCATCCTGTATGCTGCACACAAGTACTATGAAGAAGAATGCTTAGGAAGTTTCACACATGCAATAGAAATATTCTAAGTGTGAAATCTTCTGAAGCCAAGACCAATATCTTCCGAAGCCAGATATGAAGCCTTCCGAAGCCTCAGAGACAAAGTCTTCCGAAGCTTCAACTTATGAAGACAGATTTCTTCCAAAGACTTTTGACACATGCTTTATCTGATGTACTTTTCCATAAAGCTGGACACCTTTCCGTTGCACCTTTGTAAGGTCACCAACTTTCATGAGTTGGTGAAAAGGTCCATGCTTTTGGTAATTGTACATTGAGGTCTTGAGTCTGTAACTTTCTACTTCATGTACTTTATCCTTTTTGTAATAGATAAGGATGTGATCTATGACATGTCATAGTCACTAGTCAAAAGGCAATCTGTCTTTTGACTCTACAATTGATTTTGTTTTGTGTCTAGTCAATTGTATCCCGCTGGCTTTCAAAGTATAGCCGGCTGTAGGATGTAGTATACGTATCTCATGTTCTTGTATCTTTGAATCATGCTTTGTAACACTTGTAATAGAACATAGAGAAAGCAATATACTGCATTCTTGAAAAACCATATACTTGTGTTCTTTGTGTTCTATCTCTTTCATTACTTGTGTTCTTAGTGTCGTACCTTGGTTAATCCAGTTTACTATTTGATTAAGTTAGTTAATCTCCTCTTTGTGTTGTTGTGTTGTAACTTAGCACCCTTCAACGATCTTGCATTTGGTATCAGAGCTTTTCAGGCTCTTGATATAAGATCTCACCATCTTAAGATCCCTCACACACACAAATACTAAACTTTTCAAATGGCAGCCATTTCCAAGACTGATATGGAAAGTGGAACCATGAACAAGTCCCCACTGATCACTCTTGATGAGTTTGACACCTGGTGTTTAAGAATGGAAGGTTTCATCTGGTCTCTTGATTCAAGAATGTGGGAGTCTATTGAGAATGGACCTATCATACCTAGCACCCCTTCTGCTACTGGTGCTGGTATGATCCCTAAAGATGTGGCAAACTACTCCGATGAAGATAGGAAGAGAGTAGAGATTGACAGAAAAGCCATGACAGCCTTTCAAACTGCCCTTCCAAACTCTGTGTACAAAGGTTTTAAGAAGTGCAAAACAGCCAAGCAGCTATGGGATGCACTGAAACTGATGTATGAGGGTTCCTCTGAAGCCAATGAGAACAAGAAGGATCTCCTGAAGCAGCAGTTTGAAAACTTCACCTTTAAAACAAGTGAGACTATGACTCAGCAGTACTTCAGGTATGTTGAGATTATGGATACCCTAGTGGATGGAGGAGTCTCTCTTGAGAACAAAGACATTATAAGGGAGTTCATGTCCTCACTTCCTAGGCAATGGACACACTACTGTGTGGTGATCAAGAGAACTGAAAATCTCAAAACTCTTACTCTGACAGAGTTATATGGAATTCTCAGTGGCTACCAGATGGAGATGAACATGCAAGGTTCATCTGGCAACTCCAACAATCAAATGGGTTCAGCCCTACATGTGGTTGAAAGGGATAGCATAGTACCCAAACATCATCTCATATGCTACCCTGACAACTCACCAAAGGGTCCTTACATCACCTTCCCATAGACACCAAGAGAGAACTACACTCAAGGAAGCCCATTCCAAGAGACAAGCTCTTCTCAAGCTTTTGTGTCTTCTGATGAAAGCTGTGGCAACTCTCTTTTTACTCTTGAAGACCTGGACTACATTCATCCAGATGATTTGGAATACATGGAAATAGTCCAGCAGATGGCTCTTCTCACTCATAGAGCCAAGAAGTTCTACAAGAGGACTGGAAGGAAGTTTCCAAGCAATGAAACCAGTGGAAAGTTTGGCCTGGACAAAGGCAAAGTCAAATGTTACAACTGTAACTTGATGGGCCACTTTGCCAGAGAGTGTAAGGCACCTAAAACAAATGGTGGCCAAACACAGTCTAGACCAAACTACACTGACAAAGCTCTCCAGAATGAGAAGTCAAAGCAGCAGGCTGTTGTTGCTATTGAAGAAGGAGGCTTGACTGGAGCTTTCAGGTGGAAAATGCTTCTCCTAACCAAGCGTTGATGGTAGATCATGATGAAGCCAAGGTATTAGAACATCTCTGTACTCCTGAATACATTGCTAAAGTTAATAGATATAGGTCCTATAACCTGGAGATGAGATCTGACCTTGAGTCCTTAAACATTTTAAAATCTGATTTTAGAAAGTTTGAAAATGATTATAAACTGAAGATAGAGGACCTTGAGAAAACCATTTCAGATCTAAAACATGAACACACATATTTTAGGACTCAAATCAAAGATCTCATAACCAAGTTAACTGAGTGCCAGGCTGAGCTTGTGATCAGCAAAGCCAGGGCAGAAAAAGTGTTCTTGAAGAAGAGACCTTCAAGAACATGATATCCTCATCCCTGCACAACAAAGTGTGCTATCAAAACAGGCAGGGACTGGGATCAAATGAGATAGCTCCTCCACACACAATCTTGTCTGTAAGATCTCCTGTGTGTGGAACTTGTGAAGATGAGCTTCCTCTCATATTTTCTATGAGTGAAGAGTATGAAGAAGAGATAGTGAAGAATTCCTCTGAGAAGAGTGAAGAGGAGGATTCTAAGAAGGGCCGCTATCCTTCTAAGGAGAAAAAGAAGACTGTGATGACCAAGTCCGTGAGAAAGAACTTGATCAGAAAGAGCAAAAGAAAGGCAAGGAAGGCTCAAGAGATCAAGACTACTTTTGACTCTAAGCAAAAACAAGTTTTCATCTCTGCAGGGTTTAAAGTGGTAGGGACTGAAGACATCAACCAAAACTCTTCTGCTAAGAGTTCTAGTCCTTGTTCAACTCATCTCAGTAACAAGAAGAAGACTGATCTGTTGTGTACCACTGCTGTACAGCCTGGACCATCAAACTCCAAGAACAGTTCCCAGCCCAAGGAACTGTCTCGGCATCTGCAAAGATGAAGGTGGAGAAGGGATGCGACCAAAGACAGTCTTATTCCCTGCAAAAGACTCTTGTAAAGAAGAAAATGATATGTGTCATGTGTGAAAGTACCTCTCATATTCCTAAGGATTGTCCATACAATCCTAAAGGCATTGTCCATATGACCAGTACAAAGACTTCAAAGAGTTCTAAGAAGATTCAAGCTTCGGAAGGAAAACCTGTTTCCTTCGGAAGCTCCAAGTCTAAGAAGAAGGGAAGTGGAAAATTACCCTCGGAAGAAAAGTTGGTCTCAGAAGAAAGGAGTTCTCCAAAGCATTGAAGTCTACTGCAGTGACTGCAGAATCTTCCGAAGGTTTAGTCATCAAAACTTACGAAGTTCCTAAAACTTCCGAAGTTTTGAAGGTCAAGTCCAAGACTCCAAAGGTGGTGTAGAAGTCTGAGAAAAACCAAGTGACTAAGAATCTCCATCAACAACAGCTCAAGATCCTCTTAGTACAACCATAGGATCTATTACTGTTGAATTACCTTCTGTTAATGAGCCCAAGACACGCAAGGCTTGGGTTTCCAAATGTAACTAATCATTTTCTTTGTGTAGGGATAGCTGAAGACAAACAAAAATGTCTGGATCATTGATAGTGGCTGTTCCAAGCACATGACAGGCAATAGGTCACTACTCTAGAACATTGAAAGAATTGATAGAGGACCAGTTGCTTTTGGAGGAGATGAAGGTGGTTACATTTCTGGAAGGGGAAAGGTCACAAATAGTAAGCTCAGCATTGATAAAGTAAACTTTGTCAAAGAGCTTGGGTACAATCTTCTGAGTGTATCATGAGTGCATTGTTCTCAAGCCTGGTGTGGTCATTCCTCATGAGCATATCCTGCTTAGAGCCCCCAGGAAAGGGAACATGTACAAGATGGATTTGCAAGAAATATCTCCCTCTGGAGAAGTTTTATGCTTTCTGTCTAAAGCTAATAGTGATGAGTCTTTCCTATGGCATAAAAGAATGTGCCATGTAAACTTTAAGAACATGAACAGATTAATTAAAAATAATTTGGTAACTAGAATACCAAAGAAAGAGTTTACAAGTGATGACCATTGTGTTGCATGCCTGAAAAGGAAGCAACATAAGGTATCTCACAAGCCTAAGGAAAGGAACTCCATCACTACTCCCCTACACTTATTACATATGGATCTCTTTGGCCCCACCAGTGTAATTAGTTTAGGAAGGACTTCTTACTGTTTAGTGATCACAGATGACTTTACAAGATTCACCTGGGTTTTCTTCCTTAGAACTAAGGATGAGACTCCTGCGATTCTAAAGAATTTCATCTTAAAGATTGAGAATCAATCTGATCACAAGGTCAAGATTATAAGATGTGATCAAGGAACTGAATTTAAGAACCAAATCCTTGATACATTCTGTGATGAAAAGGGTATTACAAGACAATACAGTGCTCCTAGGACTCCTCAGCAAATTAGTGTTGATGAGAGGAGAAACAGGACACTGATTGAAGCTGCAAGAACCATATTGTCTGACTCTAAGCTGCCTATCACCTTCTGGGAAGAGGCAGTCAACACTGCCTGCTATGTGCAGAATAGAGTTTTAGTAGTTAAGACTCATGGCAAGACTCCTTATTAACTTTGGCACAAGAGGAAACCTTTCATTGGTTTTCTCAGGTCATTTGGTTGTCCTTGCACCATCTTGAATACCAAAGATCAAATTGCCAAGTTTGCTAAGAAATCAGATGATGGACACTTTATTGGATACTCTTCTCAAGCTAAGGCTTATAGAGTATACAATCTCAGAACTGGAGTTGTTGAGGAGTCAGCCAATATGACTTTCAATGAACACACACCCTCTGTTGTTGGTTCTGGTCTGGATTGGTTATTTGATCTTGATTTAGTTACCAACGGTTTTAACAAAACTTGTGAGAATGTTTCAGGATTTACAAAAAATTTAAATACAGGTGATTCTGATTCAAGATTTGAGCTAAGAAGACCTTCAAGTCATACATCTTCAGCTCTAGTTGGAACTACTTCTGCAAATGAGGTTTCTGTCAGTACTACAATGACAAATTCAGCTGATACATCTGGGGTGCCTTCAAATTCCAGCTCAGAGGCTCCACAACCAGATAAAAACACCTCAATTGTAGAAGACAACAATGGTGGTGGTGACAGTGACCAAGAATTTCTTGATGCCACTAATCACACCATAGATGAGATCATCAATGATGTCACACACTGCTTGGATCAAGTCTCTCTTGAAAAGTATGTTGATGTGGTAGGAGAAACATCTATGCCAGATCTAAATTTCTCTAATTTAGATCTTTCTCAGCAACTTGCTGTGATCCCTCAGCTTAGGATCCACAAGTCTCACCCCACCACAAACATCATTAGAGATGTTGTCTTATGGGTAAGAACAAGAGGACAAACCCATGAAGCAAATGTTTGTTTTCACTCTTGTTTCTTAACCCAGATAGAGCCAAAGAAAGTTGATGAGGCTCTAAAAGATGGAAGTTGGGTTGAAGCTATGCAACAAGAGCTGCTTCAATTCAAAAGGCAGAAAGTTTGGAACCTTTGTCCTCTTCCTTATGGGAAGACTACCATTGGAACCAAATGGGTGTTTAGGAACAAGAAAGATGATAGAGGCATCATCATCAAGAACAAAGCTAGACTGGTTGTTCAAGGATACACACAAGAAGAAGGGAATGATTACACTGATGTCTTTGCTCCAGTAGTAAGATTGGAAGCTGTTAGGATATTCCTGGCATTTGTTGCATCCAAGAACTTTAAGGTCTTTCAGCTTGATGTGAAGTGTGCCTTTTTGTATGGAGTGATTGATGAAGAAGTATATGTCAAACAACCACCAGGTTTTGTAGACCTTGATCATCCATATTATGTCTATAAGCTTGACAAAGCTCTCTATGGGCTACATCAGGCACCCAGGAAATGGTATGAGACACTATCTGAGTATCTTGTAAACATGGATACAGGAGAGGTACTATAGATGGAACCCTCTTCATCAAAGGACAGGAAAATGACATACTGCTAGTTCAAGTGTATGTGGATGACATCATCTTTGGTTCAACTAATCCAAAGCTCTGCAAAGACTTTGAGAAGCTGATGAAAGATAGATTTGAAATGAGTGCCATGGGGGAACTCAATTTCTTTCTGCGAATTCAAGTGAAGCAAGTTGAAGATGGCATCTTCATAAGTCAGTCAAAGTATGTTCAAGACATACTCAAGAGATTCAACATGACTGATTGTAAGATTGCTAAGACACCCATAGCTAGAAACCACTCCCTTGGACCTGATCTTGAGGGGGAGTGTGTAGATGAGCACTTATACAGGGCTATGATTGGGTCTCTTATGTATCTTACTACTAGCAGGCCTGACATCATGTTTGCTACATGCATCTGTGCAAGATATCAAGCTAACCCTAAGATGTCTCACCTTATCACTATCAAGAGGATTCCAAAAATACCTCAAAGGTGCATCAACACTTGGTTTATGGTATCCCAAGAATCCTGACTTCAATCTATATGCCAATACAGATAGTGATTATGGTGGTTGTAACATGACTGCAAAGTCTACATCTGGGGGATGTCAGTTCTTTGGTAGAAGGGTTGTCTCATGGCAATGCAAGAAACAATCCTGTGTCTCTGCATCAACTGCTGAAGCTGAATACATTGCTACTGCAAGCTACTGTGCTCAAGTACTTTGGATTCAAAATCAGATGCTGGACTATGGGTTAAACTTCAAGGAGACTCCCATTCACATAGACAACAATAGTGCTATCTCAATCACAGAGAACCCTGTGCAGCACTGAAGGACAAAGCACATCAATATCAGGTATCATTTAATAAGAGATAACTATAAAAAGGATTAATTAAACTAGTCAAAGTTCACATAGATGAACAATATGCTGATCTATTTACAAAGGCTTTTGATGAACAGAGAATTAAATATCTTATATCAGCTATTGGGATGATTAACTTTGAGTAGTTTTTTTCTTAAAACTAATTCTTATTATTTCTTAAAATATGTGTGTCCTAAGTTGTCTAGTTCATCACTTTCATAAGCTCATGTTTTCTTTGGATGAAAATTTCTTTTCTGAAGATTTTCCTTAGATTTTTGAAAATTTTTGATACTTTGGAAGTTATGCTTTTACCTTCGAAAGCAAATCATGCCTTCAAAATAAACAACTGTCTGAAAATTTTACCTTCGGAAGAGTTCTCAGATCTATCTTCCGAAGCTTAAATACTTGTATCAGACAATTACTTATTTTCAAGGACCATTTACTTCCGAAGCAAAATTAACTCTCGGAAGCTTTGTTGTTTTACATACAAAGCACTCAAGTTTTAGTTTCTCTTCCCAAGCAAAATTTTCAAAACTCTCAGGAAATTCTTCCAAAGTTATTTTAGCTTCGGAAGCTTTTTAATTAAAACTTCCGAAGATAATTTACCTTCGGAAGCTTTTTGACTTCCAAGAAAACTACTTTTTGAGCAAAAGTAAACTACTTTTTCAGAGGTGGGACCGACATCCAGATTTAAAAGTTTATCCTCTTTCATTAAACTTTATGTGAAATCCCTCTCACATATAAACCCAACGGTTTCCCCCTCTTTCTATCATCTGTTCTTCCTCCAAACCTAAAAACCCAAATTTCTCTCTGAAAATTTCTTTCTTCCTTCTTTCTTCATCTTTAAGCTACCTCAAAATGGCCAACCTTGCTCACAGAAATGATCTCAACTTTACCATGTAGCTACACAGGCAACACAATCAGGTTGCTATGTTAAGCTCTGATAAATATCCTCATTTCTCAGAGGATTGTCGTTTCTTAGCTTTATCAAACTACTTCACCTCCCTAACCATTGATCCTCATCTTTATGAGGATCAGCTGCTTGAATTCTGGAAGACCTGCCAAGAGGTCATTATGGACGGGGAGAAGGCACTGTCTGCCACAATGCAGGGGAGAACAATCTTCATCACTCGGGCCATCGTCAATAGGCATCTTTAGCTGGATGATGAAGAAGGTGAGGCGTTCTTCCCAAAGGAAGTTGTCAATCATTTCTTTGAGCAGATGGGATATGTGAGAGATTTCTCTGTAAAGACCTTTAGGAAAGGGAAGGTATTATCCCAATGGAGATTCCTGCTCCATATGACCATCCACAGCTTATCAAACAAGCATGGTGGATGGGACCAGATTCCTAAGGATCTCCTTTTCATAATCCATGGAATGGTTCAGGGGGTCAAATTCAGGTATTCTCAGTTTGTTTATACAAATTTACTTGCTAATTTAGACTCCTTAAAATATTACATGTTTCCTAGATATATCCAGTACATTCTTAACTGTGAACTGGGCTCACAGTTGAGGAAAACAGGTAACATTCTTAAATTGGGACAGATGAAGCCCGACATCTTTAAAATACTGAGAAAGCCCATTGTTGGCTTCTCTGGGGTAGAAACAGTCCTTGTCCCAAAAATGTTAGAGCTCATTACTCAATGTGACAACCTAGCAGCACAAGCTAGTGTTGAGCCCACACCTGCTACCTCCTAACCACCCACACAGCTAGTGTTGAGCCCACACCTGTTATTACAACCACAAAACCTAGGAGTTCTTCAAAGAGAGTGGGCATTAAGGACTCACCATCCTCACTTGAATTTGTGCATTCTCAGCAACCTCCTCAAGTTCATATTGATGTCGACTACATAGACTCCTTCATATAGAGTCTGTTTGAGGATGGGATACCAAGGGCTATGTCATCTTCACCATCTTCCAATCATATCATTGGGTGGAGGTATGACAACATCAGAAAAGCCCTAATCATCATAAGAGTTCAAGGACAACAAGAAGTCTTCAGTTTTCAGACTTTGAACTACTATGAAGGTCTGGATTTAGTCAACATGCCACTTGTCAACCCAAACAAATCAAGACAAGCTAACAGACTGGCTCAAACAATCCAAGACAGGATCATTGCAGAGTTCAGCTTAAGAAGGAGACTTAGGCAATCAGGCAATGCCATCGGTCAACTGGATGTTGAGGCAGACCCTAAGATTAGTTTCATAGGGGAAACCTTGACTGAAAGCCCAGTGGCAGAACCTGAGACCCCTGTCTCATCATCATCAACTGCTGCAGAGATCCACACTCCTATTGAGACACCTACTGGTGAAGGTGCTTCTCAACCTCTCTCTGGCCAGAGCTTAGATGTTGCAACAAGCAATGAAGGCCAAAGCTCTCTCCACCCTGAGTCACAAAGGTATGTGAATGACAAAGGGAAAAGAAAGATGACATCTGAGGAGATTGAGGAGGAGGAGAGAGAGAGAGAGGAAAAGGAGGCTGAGAGGAGAAAGTTCTTCTACTGAGTCTTCAAGACTTATGGAGTATGCTATTAGGGCTGCCCCCAAACCAAATACTCAGAATGATGAGTTAAGGGTAGTCAGGATAAATTATCTACAGACAAGGAACTATGACATAGACAATGTCATCTCTTTCCCCTTAGAAGAGTTGAATGAACTGGTTGATCTAGAAAGGTCAAAACAGAAGAAGGAGGCAGAAGATGCAAAGTTTCTAGTACAAGTCAAAGAAGAGAGAAGAAGAAAAAGACTGTACAAGGATATGCCTACCCTCTCTCCAGTTCAGGAAAGACCTGCACAAGAAGATGTGGTTCAACAAGAACCTCAGGTAGACGAAGAAGAAGAGAGGATCTAGATGATCAACTACCTGAGTGCCACAGGCTTCTATCAGGCAGATGCACTCCTTCCCTTGTCCTATGACTATGTTGAGTTTGAGTACTTAAAATAGCTTGAACTCGAGATAATCAAGGACAAAAAGACAACTAAGAAGAAGCTAAGGGAAGAAGCTGCAAAATCAAGAGATATCATCCAAAAGAGCATGAAGAAGTCTGCTGATAGGCAGAGGATGATGAGCTTCTTGAAGCTATATGGATTCTCTGGAAGGAGACTTGACCCCATGTCTTTATCCACTATGGATGAGTATATCAAGGTGATCAAGCAGAAGATCAAAAGTGAAGAGCTCATTGACTTACACTCCACTCCAAGTCAAGCCCCACTTGAAGTGGAGGTTAAGATTGAACAACCAGAGACAACACAACCTGGACCTCCTGTTGAAACTCAGCAAGCTTCATCTTCTAATCCGCAGCAGGGTCAACCTCCCTCTCCTTCTGAGCTTGAGAGAGAGAAAGTCCCAACTGAGAAAGACAGTGAAGATCAATCTGGTACTGCAAGCCAGTCTTCTCAGTTAAAACCTGTTAAGAGAAAGAAGAGGATGGCTTTTAAATCAAAGCCAAAGAAGAAGAAGACTACACCCTCTTCTAAACCCTAGAATGAGTCAGAACATCTTGAGGTTCTGCAGCCAGAGGATGCTACATCAACTCCAATTCAAACAGCTCCTCTAGCATCAGGAAGACCCATCTTGTCTTGGACATACACCACAAATCTAGAAAGATGGCATGTCATTAGAGATCAAGGCACTGAAGACATTTACACATGGCAAGATATGTTTCAGTTGCTTGTGCATGACCTCTTTGATACGAGAAGACATTTTGACAGTCTGAAGGATCCGGATCACCTTATGAAGAAAGGATTGGTGATCATCCTAATGAGGACTGTTGACATCTGAAGTCTACTAAGTGTTTTGGTAGCATCAGCCTAAGGGGAGTTTGTAGAGATTAATGAAGAGGCTGATGCAATCTAAACATCCAATGTCCATCCGGCATGCTGCACAAGTACTATGAAGAAGAATGCTTAGGAATTTTCGCACATGCAACAGAAATATTCTAAGTGTGAAATCTTCCAAAGCCAAGACCAATATCTTCTGAAGCCAAATATGAAGTCTTCTGAAGCCTCAGACAAAGTCTTCCGAAGCTTCAACTTATGAAGACAGATTTCTTCCGAAGACTTTTGACACATGCTTTATCTGATGTATTTTTCCATAAAGCTGGACACCTTTCCGCTGCACCTCTGTAAGGTCACCAACTTTCATGAGTTGGTGAAAAGGTCCATGCTTTTGGTAACTGTACATTGAGGTCTTGAGTCTGTAAATTTCTATTTCATGTACTTTATCCTTTTTGTAATAGATAAGGATGTGAGCTATGGCATGTCATAGTCACTAGTCAAAGGAAATCTGCCTTTTGACTCTACAATTGATTTTTTTTTGTGTCTAGTTAATTGTATCCAGCTGGCTTTCAAAGTATAGCCGGTTGTAGGATGTAGTATTGTAATAGAACATAGAGAAAGCAATATACTGCATTCTTGAAAAACCATATACTTGTGTTCTTTGTGTTCTGTCTCTTTCATTACTTATGTTCTTAGTGTCTTACCTTGGTTAATCCAGTTTATTGTTTGATTAAGTTAGTTAATCTCCTCTTTGTGTTGTTGTGTTGTAACTTAGCATCCTTCAACGATCCTGCAAAGGTTGTAAACTAGTTTGGGGCTGGAAATGCATGCTAAATATATATTTTAAACAACCAAGATTTTAAGAGGTTTTAACAAAAAGATCGATTTTTCTATAAGGAAATGTGCTATATAAATGTGTAAAAATAAAAAAAATTCATGCTGACCTGGTAGCGCGACCCCAGCCAGGGGCGTTGCCCCTTGGACCCCACTATAGGCTGCTGCCCCTAGGACCCCGCTGTGAGGGGCTGCCATCGCGAACCCCCACTGCCCCGCGATGGGTCGGTTATGTTCTTGATGACTTGTACTTGTTGTGCATGTGTATGTGTTTGTGAATTGATGATGCATGATGTTTGTGATTTTTATATGATGCTATGTATGAATGTGTTATGTTGATCTTATGTTCCTATTATGTATTATTCTGTGACTTACGTGTTATAAGTATGAAATGGTTGTTTAAATGTTTCCGCTGCAATGTTTTATTAAAGTTAATGTAAATATATGTTTTATGTGCGATGAGTGACCAGCTGTGAGCGTCCCGAGAACGGGGCCTTACAACTAATCTTTTAAACAAGTCTTCCAAGCCTTCAGTTGCCAAAGAACAAGATAAGACTTCATCACATCTCCTAGTTGCAGCAACCCCTTATCATCAAGTAATAGAAGGGCCAGTTGAAGCTCCCCCGAGCTCTAACTCAATCGTGGCTAGTCCCGCCAATGACTCATCTAGCTCTCGAATCAAGAACATGTTAATCGTCTCAAATGGTTTCTCATACATATTTGACAAAGCAGACATCATACCACGAGCTGTAGTTTCCATAATGACGTTAAAAACAAAATATTTCGTCAAAGATATTATAATAACCACACGAGCTTTTTCTCTAGTACCATATCTAAATCCTTTTGATATAATAATGCTTCTACTTGTCTTTTCCACCAACTAAAATTAGAACTTTTAAATTTCTCAATCACAACCTTTCTGTCTTTAGTCATCTTAAACAACATATAAGAAGCAAATCAAAATAGTGAACACGCACTACAATAAACTATCAATTGACCAATTTGCTTCTATAAAAATCTTTGTGGACAATTTTAAACCCAAAAAATACTTTTTTTACAAAACACAGTCCCCAAACTATTGATAATAATCTGTCAATAAATAGAAACTTCAAAAAACAAAACCCTAACTTTTAACCGAAGAATCCAGAAATTATTCACCAAACCTTAATCCATAGCTCAAAAAATTTAAACCTGTTTCTCAATCTCAATCACAACTGATCTACAATCAACAAAAAATAATGATGCTAGCGACGCCAAAAAGAAACACAAAGTAACTATTTTTTTTTCTTTTTGAGTGAAATAATCTTAATTTTTTTCTTTGATTCACACAAAGTCCAAGTAAGAAAAAAAATGAGACTTGGTCGCCCTTTTTTCCCTTGGCGCAAACCCCAAAGCAAAAACAAAATAACCTTTATTTTATTTCTTTTTATTACACGAACGAGCAACAACACCACCAAACAAAATTTATTTATTTTTCCTCTATTTAGTCGCAACTTCAAACAACTGCAATTACGACAACACTACCTCGGAAAAAAAATAAAACTCTATGAATAGCTTCTTTAGTGTGATCAAGTGTAACGAACAAGCTAAATTAAGCTCTGATATCATTTGTTAGGATTTCAAGAATCACACTAGAACCAACACACGAGACAATCACAAACGATTATCACGAAGAAAAAACAGAAAATAGTGAGACAAGGATTTAAAATGGTTCGGTCGGCGTGACCCAGGTCCACGGGCTGCAACTAAGGTTTTCTTTATTTGTTTAGAATAAATATTACATATACATGACATGGTAGATATAGAGACTAATTAAAGTTAACAACTTAGTGACCAAGAAAATTAAACATAAGCCCAAAGCCAACACCCACTCACATATATATAAGGAACAAACTGTGAATGTTCTTGTATATATCCTCGCATCAGCTCGGCAAGTTTGACTATTAGCATAAGACTAATTGGTTGTTATGTCTCTTTTGAAAGAGAAAAATCCCCGAAATTATTTAATGGTCTAATAACAACATTAATTTTTGTTGACAAAAAATATAGATGATTGATAAAGTGAGATTTCAATACGTAATATGATGTCCGATCTCATCGTGTAAGTGATTATCGTGATGTGGAATAATCAATGGTATAACCCATTGTGACAAAATATTCTCGTTCACATTTGATTACAAACATTGACCGGAAATATATATACACTACAAAGTGTTGTTTTTATGAGAATTGTGCGAAATGATAACAACTATTGATTTAGTAGATAACATTGCAAATTAAAATGAAACTAGGTGGTTTTTCTCGTTCGCGCTTCGCTAAGAACTTTCAAAATCAATGTTCGTTAACAACCTTTAGGCCTGCTTGTCCAATTTAACCTCAGATATCATGATTCCGACCATCCTTAATAAGGAAACAACCCCATAGCGGGACCACCAGCAGCGCCAGTTAGTCCACCATAGGCAGCGGATCCAACCATCAACGTGTCGTTGGAGGCCGATTGACGCCGAAGGAGGCCGTCTCACGCCATCGTAGCGTTGGCGTCAATCGACCCACCGGTAAGAAGGGAAGCACCACCTAAACACCATCCTCTGAAAGGTCTTCGCATTTTATAAAGGGAACAAAAGGACGGCAAATTGCAAGTAGCAATACATTTGTGGCTAATGTCAAAACAATAAAAAACAACTATTCATTCACTTTGTTTTTAAATATTAAAATGAAATAATCACATAAGGAAAGGGGCTTGGAGGGGTAAATTTAAAAATATCTCACAATTTTAGTCTTTTTTGAAAATCTACTAGTTTTTTTAAACACATATAACTTTTATATGATATTGTTTTCTTAAATTGTTTATTTAAAAAAACACACACATTAAAAGCCAGCATTTTATTCTCTTTTTAAATCAAGATTTATTTAAAACTACTATGTGTTCTATGTATAACTTTGTATGATTCTTAACTCCGTAATTATAACATAAGTAATTTTTCTTTGCATAATCATAAATATAACTTGCGTAATAATAAATATAGCTTGCGTAATTATTATTATAACTTGCGTAATTATGTACATTATATGCATAATTTTTGTGAGGATGAAATAACCCATCCGTCAGAAAACATGTGTCACGCCCTGGTGACTTGTTACGATTTGCACAAAGTTACAATTTGTATAGTAACTAACACACACATATAAGGAAGAGTTTAAATGCAAACTATCCCAATTTATAAAAACTCTTAAACTCAATCATATCCTTTCATTCTAACTTCATCAATAGTTGGAGGACCGGTAAAGAGGGTTAATGCAACAGTTTCACAAGGTTAGAAGAGTTATAACACTTAGTAGATCAAATAGGGAACTAGCCAATATAAAAAAAATGAACACAAGTAAAAACAACACAAAAATATGGTTTCAAGAACGATGTATATTTCTCTCAAGTTCTGACAAGTGTTACAAAGCTTACATCTAGAACACAACTACATGAGATAGTTTATACTACATCCTACAACCGGCCATACTTTAAATGCTAGTTGAAACCGCTAATCTAAACAAGAAGAACAATGTAAAGTCAAAAGACAGATTGTCTTTTGACTAGTGACTATAACATATCATAACTCACATTCTTATCTATCACAAAAATTATAAAAATACATAGTTGGAAAGTTACAGACTCAACACATTAATCTACAATTGATAAAAGCATGGACTCTTCACCAACTCATGTTAGTTGATGAGCCTTCAAATATGGCTGCAGAAAGTTGTTTTTAGCTTTTGTCAAAAGTATGTCAAATAAGACATGCCTTCTCTGTCTTCAAAAGAAATCAGTCTTGGGTTTGAAAGACTTTGTCTTTGAAGTTTCAGAATACTTAATATTTAGCTTTGAAAAAAATGGTCTTTTGGATTCGGAAAACAAAATTCACCGAGTTATATCAAATCTACCTAGCACTTTACCTATCCATGTTGAGAGCTCTTTGGTTGCTCTTTGATTGTATTAGCCTATAAGTGTAATCCTTATAATAATGCAATATGTAAAGTATATAAATTAATAAAAATAACTTAGTTTCTTTAGAGATTGATGTTGAATATTTTTGACGAACTCATACATATGTTTTATAACCATAAAGTTCGCATTCCCAACTTTTTAGTTGATGCTTACACTACATAAAAATCACAATTGTTAATTTAGTCTTATCAACAAGAAAAAAAATATTAATAACAAGTTAGAAACATACATTAACCATTCCATTCAAATGCGAACCCAAGAACTCAATCAATTAAAAATGTAATCACGTAGGATTTGAAATTATTTTGTCCTTTTATAGAATCAAGAATATATCCATTTTGTGTTGAAGGTGAAATGATCAATAGTAACCAATGGGAACTAAAAGAAATTATAGACAAATTAGGTATGCATATGTCTATATGTATATATAGTGTATAAATAAATATTACCTAGTAAGATATGGATATTACCTAGGATGATATGGTGCAACAAAAACTGGTTTGTCGATTTGAAGCACATATATACTCATGATGTGTTCTTCCATAATAGTTGGATTATTAGTGTACATGTCACTTGTGATGTTACTTGAATTAAAGAAAACACATTTAGAATTGTCTAACCCATTAAAGTACCTTTAATCGAGAAAAAGAATAAAAAAATAGTAAAATGATTTGTATAAATAAATGTTATTGACCATCTAAACCAAAATAACGTACATTACAAACCAATCTATGATAATGATATCTACTTAGTCGTTACAGATACTTGTAACATCTCCACATATTAAATCCAAATTTCACCCCAATCATCATATATCTCGTCAGGTGAAAAATCCATAATACCATGTTATCACCAATGTGGCTTGATAAAATTCTAGCCATTTGTTGAAGAAGCTTTTAATCATCATAATGACTAACCTTCTAAGAAGAAACTTTTGTTAAAACTTAGTAAGCTTTTAATTAATATGTTGATGATAATGATTATAAAGACTTAAATTACTAAAACAAAACATTATATAAATTACATAATTAATAAACACAAATCTACAATAACTAAAATGTAAAAGGAAGTTAAAACACATTAACATACCTTAATATATTTCCTCATATGAGAATAGTAAAGAATATAATTAATTATGAAGTTGTTGAGTTAATGATTAAATCTGTAAGTTAGAAATTAGTATGAGATCTAAGAGAGTGAGTTTGTGCTTAAAGACAATAAAAGTTTTAATTTTTTAAAAAGTTAACATTATTAGCTTGTTTGTACTTTTATTGGGGCGGTTTTGGGGGAAGAACCACCCTATAAAATAGTGTCACTGTCTTGTAAAATAACATAGGTTTTATAGGATGGTTTGGGAGGGAACCACTCTAAAAAATGAACTACAACCACCCTAAAAATCCACAATAATTATTTTTTGAGTCAGATTTGGGATTGAACCGTCCTAACAAATCCGTTAGGGCCGCCCCAAATAATCTATTCTGTATTATTGTTTATATTTTCAACCCGTGTAATATGCAGGTTTTAATCTAATAATATAATATAAAAAGGCATTATAATTTACACTATCTTGTAATTAAGTACTTTTCTATCTAATTTGCTTGATTTATAACAAAATAAAGAAAAGCTTATCGTCAAACACAATGCACAGTAACTGATAAGAGAGATATAGTCGTAGGAAGACGAAGAAATAATGTGCCCCAATGTGAACTCAATGAGTGTCCAAAGTTTGATCATTGGCATAATCAACGTAACTATTTAGCGACCAAAGAAAATTGTCTAAAGTTTTGACAACTACTAGTAACATTCAAATTCATACAACACTAGCATAGCCTAATACTAAGTTGTATGTCCCACATCAACTCTCACTCGAGAAATCAAATAGATTTAAACGTGAAGTTGATTAGGACTAGATCGAGGGGTAGTTTAGATTGAGTTCTATTTTTTAACGGAAATCTCAATAAAAATATATAAAAAAAGAAGCCACTAGCAAGATGTTAGGATCACAAGAAACAATTAAAATGAAAATTTGAAAAAGAAAAATTACATCATGTTTGCCATGCTAACTCCTCCGTTGTCCAGTTATAGCATACCTATAGGTTGGGCGAGTACGATGTATATTTTGCTTCAGCAACCAATCAAATCCAAAGAAGCTATTTAGCTAAGAGGGGCTTGGGGGTTTGAGCTGAAAATTAAGCCGTTTTACCCATTCAAAATATAAAAAAAGCACCCAAGAATATTGCATAAATGGCTTTTTCTAGCTTACGCATACCTCCAACTCAACGGGGGCCTGGAGTAACTCCCTAAAGAGGCATTTTCTAATGGAACCACACGACACCAACTTAGAATTTGCTGCCAGACTGCAGCTACGAAAGGACAGAGAAGAAGAACGTGCTCCGTGGATTTGATTGCCCCGATATAATACGAACACTTGGTTAAGCGATACCAAGCCCCTCTTAGCGAAAGAGCTTCTTTGGAGCAATTTTTTTAATTCTCACCCTCCAAGCAAAATCATTTATTTTGAGAGGGACCTAAGGCAACCATTCACAACGACTAACATCCAAAGGCATATGATTTAGTTCAAGAATGAACGTAGAGACTTGATCTTGAAGACACCCGTCTCATGTTGGGTATAGAGGGATCATACACAGGTTTATGATGGATGAATGCAGAGAATTTGATCTTTGTAAATAGATTCATCATGTGTCAAATGAAGGTTTACAATAGTATTTATACATACAAACTTGGCGGGTTATCCACGGGTTCTAACCAGGTTACTTAACCACCAAGAAACTACCTTACTTATACTAAGCATAACTATACAATTGTCACACTAACTTATGATAACATACATACTTATACTGATTAATTTAGTTTAATCTATCAACACTCCCCCTTAAACTAAATTAAGGTTGAAAAAGTCTTCATCTTTTCACTTCACAATAGCATAGGTTCATCTACCTCGCATTGAATTAGATGAGCCTCCATTTCTTCCTTCCATTTTCGACATTCATTCCTATAATGTTCAAGTTTTTTGCACTTGTGACACTTTATGTGACTTTTGTCCTGTTGCACTCGACCACTACCTCAACCTCTCTCGGATCCTCGACCTTTGCCTCGGCCACGTCCTAAGTCTTCTTGATTCGAGTTTTCGCAACCGCAATGCTCACATTTATGGTGTCTACCATTTTCTTTTCCCTTTGCTTTGGTGAATAGTAGTTTACTAGACACATCTTCTTTCTTAGTTTGCTTCTTAGTACGTTCTTCAAAAGCCTTTAATCTTCCCACTGCTTCTTGAAATGGCATCGTATTAAGATCTGCAAACTGTTCAATTGCTGCAACTATTTGTATAAACTTTTCTTGTACAAAACCTAAAAGTTTTCTAACTAATCTTTTGTCATCTATTGTATATCCAAGACTACTTGCTTGTGACGCAATTTCACTGATTTTCCTGGCATAAACATCAAGTGACTCGTTAACACTCATCTTTAAAACTTCAAATTCTGACTCAAGTGTTTGAATACGTTCCTCTTTAACTCTATCAACTCCAATGTGTCGAACTTTTAGCGCTTCCCAAATATCTTTGGCCAAAGTGAGATTAGCAATTTGTAAAACCATGTTTTCTGGAATTGCTTGATATAACATAGCAATTGCTGCGTTATTCTTCTTTGATCGACTTCGGATCCTGATGTTGGTTCGACTGCTTCCCAAATTCCATGAACATTAAAGATTGCTCTAATCTTTATAGCCCAAATCATGTAATTTGTAGAGTTTAGTATTGGACATTGAAAATTCATTGATGTTCCTACTTCTTTAACTGTCACAATTTCTTTATTCATGTTTTTGGGTGTTTCTGCCATTGAACGCGTATTTCTTTCCTTGAAAACAAACCTGGTTTCTTTGATCACACTGGGTCTTTATCAAACATGCCTCGCTGTTGAAAGTCAAACCTGCGTTGCTGTTGATAGTCAATCTCGCCTTCTGCTAATGACAATCAATCCTGCCTCTTTGCTGTTGACAAATCAAACATGTTTCTCTGCTATTGATCTCGATCAATCTCGCTTCACTGCTAATGATCTTTAAACCCTTGACCACACTCTAAATCGTTGTTTTCTTTCTATTATTCTCCACTTTATGCTTTTTCTAAAAGCATACAACTTCTTCTTAAAGATTCTTGTTTAAAATATTTAAAATTTAAGTTTAAAACAAATTCATAAAATATTTTTCCTTTAAGGAAAATGATTTATTTCAAAACTTTAACATCAAAATATCTAACTTTGACTTTTGTTAAAACAAATAAAACTGTACAAAAGAATTTTGATATCTGCTTTATAAATTTAAGATCCTTGAAAGTCTCACAGTTTCCTTCAACTATGATTTTGACTTTCTGAAAAATGTTAAATGCCAATTTAATGCTTACTTCAAAAACTTTGTTGTTGACTTTTCTTAAAGTCAAAATGGAAAACACTTCCTGTGTATATCGTCCCTTTAATTCTTGAATAGGGCCTGTTTGATTTTTCATTTCCTTTAATCGAATTCGTTTGATGAATTCTTTCTGATAAAAGAACATTTAATCAATTTGAATTCGTCTTTCTTCTTCGATTTTTGATTTCGCCGAAGTCGCTGGAATTTCTGACAAATTCAATAGGTTTCTTGAATTAGTCTCTGTTCATTGATAAACAGTTTCTGGGAACAATCAATTGATTTCTCTTGATCGATTTTGATGAACGCGATGATCTCTGAATCAATAAACTTCTTTGATATTATGTTCCTATCTCTCTGTTACTTACTCGCATAAACAGAGGATGGGTTTGATCGAAATTCTTCGTGAAATAGAATGGAATATGTTGTTTTGGAATCAAACAAACAAGTCTTTAATGTTTGATTTCGTACTGATTCAAATCTTCTGTCGGAACACTACAATCAATGATGATGTTCTTGATCAATTTTGATTTTCTGTTGATTTGTTCTTGGATCTTCACAAACCACTTCGATCGATTTCTTGAAACCGCTCTGATACCAATTGTTTGGTATAGAGGGATCATACACAGGTTTATGATGAATGAATGCAGAGAATTTGATCTTTGTAAATAGATTCATCATGTGTCAAATGAAGGTTTACAATACTATTTATACATACAAACTTGACGGGTTATCCACGGGTCTAACCGGGTTACTTAACCACCTAGAAACTATCTTACTTATACTAAGCATAATTATATAATTGTGATACTAACTTATGATAACATACATACTTATACTAATTAATTTAGTTTCATCTATCAACACCTCATTCCACACCCACTGCCATTTATCCTTGCCCAAGCACAAGCTAACGCTATGTAAAAGGCCCTCAAGAGATTGTAGTTGAGTCAATTCGATCATCACCCATGCCTACTATACGCGACCAATTCTAGGATCTTATCAAACCAAATTCGCGCATCTTCAACCACTCACCACCCTTGCAATTTTTCTATTTTTCAATAATAAAAAACAGATTGAAACAGTTGGTTAAGGGGCCTAATTTTAGCCCATGAATCTAACCAAAAACGAATAGAAGCCCAGCCTCCTATGTTAGCCTTCATGAGTTGCATCAACCTAACGTTTATTTTGCCCAACTCCTTTTTAATGGTAATTATATGTTTCCATACCCTTTCAATTGTCGCTTTACAAGGAGTGGATATGAGCTTTTGAGGTTGATGATGAATAGCCTTGATCATTTTAACCCACAAGTTTTCTTTTCGAGTGTGAAACTTCTATATCCATTTAGTAATTAATTAGTGCCAAGTTTTCTTCCGAATATCACCGATGCCAAATGCTTTCAGGGATGTTAATAACCTGCGAAGGATCTTTAAAAAACGATTGGTGGTAAAGGGGGAGACTACCCACACCGACTTTAACAGGGTTAACCTTCTGCCATTACAATCAAAATTTTAGGATACGTACTAACTAATTTTTTTTAGTGACAACTATTGTAGGAACCGTTTATATAAAATAAACATTCAAACAATTTTATTATATACTCAATACAAGAAAACATAAATAAACGATTATCAATTCTTTTACAATGGACAATTTACAGAAATAGAAGAAACAGAAATGTAAAAGCTGAGGATCGTGTTTAACACGGGGCCCTTAAAACAAATTCCGAGCCTCCCAGGAGAACTCGTTTTGTTTCCCAGTGTTCAACAGCCGAAGCAGTTTGTACTGCCGGGGTTGATCTAGAACCCGAACTTGTTTGTAGAAGAGAATCCAGAGAGATAGATTACCTGATTTGCTGCAGGTTTCGAGTTATGTTGGTGTATCTTTCTATTTATAGTGGAATTCGAATCATAACAGCCACCCAGCCATTAATCCGAAATCGTAACTGCTCATTTAATTCGTCATTAACAGTCTACGGTTTCAGTCAGCGTGTAACGTAAGTTGTTACGAGTCACAACTCTGACCTCGCACCAAGGTCAGTCGCACCTGACCAGACCCTCGAACCAACCGTGCAAAGTGCACCATCAAAGTGCCACATTGCGCCCATATGCCCACACCGTGCGCGCGCGTGCGAGTTAAGGGTGCTTCGCACCCTTCGCGAATCCACTTAGTGTGACACCTTAGGAAACAATATAGACAAGAGGTTATAGAATATAAACTATTTTATATCCTTTCTCTCCTCCAATATGGGAAAACTTCCCACACTATTAATTCCAAATGTCATTAAACATTAATTTTCATTCAACACATTAATTTATGATTAAATATTGATAACCATATTAATATATCAATAAATTTCCAACAATCCCCACACGAATAAAAATCACTTCTCCAAAAAATTCAGCAGTCAAGTGTTGCAGGATAGGTAGGTCTTCCCTTTGAACCTTCCTTTGTGATGTATACTTAGTCTCCTAGTGGTGTGTAGACACGATGTCTTGAACAGACTCTGTTTATGTAGACGACAATACACAATCACACAACACTCTTCCTGGTTGATCAACCCCTCATTATCGTGTTCGTTAATGGTCATGGAACACTTTCATGGTTCTGTGAGAGCTCTAGGATTTGTGCCTCCCCATAATCCATTTGAAGTGACCCCACTTCTCTCTAACATAGGTGATTCGATGAATCATTAAAATCATCAAAGTTATATTGATTCCCACGAATCGTCTAACCTTAATATGCGTAACCTCACTTTGGTCACTTGTTCGGGGTACTCCCCGGAGTGAATGGACTAGGAAGTTCGTGTTAGGTTTAGGATCAGTAGATCTAGTCCATTTTGTATAGGCTTAGTACTTGAATTAATATCTATAATGAATGGCTATAATTCATTATTGTGTATTCATTATATATATAGGTTAACCCATTTATATGTGTGTGATTTATGTATGGTTGCACGTACAAACATTATATTTGGTCAATCTCTGAAATTGACCAAGTGTAAGAAACATCTACGGATGAACATTTTGTTCTTTCGTAGATATGGTTCGTACAAGTAAAATGCATCCAAAGATCTTCTGCGGATGAACAACCAGCACTGAGGATGAAAGAACAAGATTGCTTCGGAAGACAAAGATAGCTTCGGAAGAACAAAATAGCTTCGGAAGATCTAGATTACTTCGGAAGAACAAAACATCTTCGGAAGAAAAAGGTTGCCTTGGAAGAACAAGACCTGCGAAAGAACAAAACTCCTATGGAAGACACTATTCCTGCAGAGTCCAAACACTTGTATAATACAAGTGTTACAAGTCAATAAGTCAACAAGACAGTTATGCGAATCCCGAGAAATCCGATGATTCCTTAAGAGAAACATTTCAAATCCCAAGAGATCCGGTGTTTCCTATAACAGAAACATCATTGTCTATATAAATGGATCCTAGGTTTCGAATCATGGACAACTTCATAAACAACAGCAATAGCAATTTGACAATTCCAAAAATAGCAAACATCACATCAAATCTCACAATCAAACCTAGCAGCCATCACGTCATTCTTCATAAAATTTTATATCACATTCGTTATTTGTAATCATTAACATGTTTTAATGAAATACATATTATTTATTAATTGTGTTTCTTTTAGTGTGTTTCTTTGAATCGTTATTGATATTGAATTTTACTACAAACAATTAAACCAAGGCAATGTCGATTCCGCAAACGTTGACTTGTCTACGACCAACATCGATAATTCCTGATTGGGATCCTTGGATTCACAGGTGGTATCAGAGCGAAGTGCTCATTGATATAGATCAATTGATCTATCAGTGTTAGTTGTGTTTAATTGCTTTGAATTCTGTAGATTGTCAGTTTTTAACTGATTAAATCTACTGTCTTTAAAAGGAATTTATATGAAACTTGTTTGTCGTTCAACAGAAGTCGATTAGATTAACTTGTATCTATATTCAAATCAATTGAATAGCAGATCCTGTTAATCATTTTCATCAATTAACATCATGAGCAACTTTAGTGAATCATCTTACCAACCACCAAAGTTGGAAACAAAAGCAGACTTCAAATCATGGAAAATCAAGTTTAGGAATCATGTAAATTATACAGATTCTGACTTATAGGTCTCGATAACTGAAGGTCCTTATATTCCACCCACCCTTGGGCCGGGTTATAATGATAACAATCAACCCATAAGCACAAAAGATCTTTCACCTGATGATATTAAGAAGGTTAAAGTTGATATCAAAGCATATAGCTTGCTTAGTATGGCTTTGCCAGAAGAAATATTAATCAGATGTGAAAACTATAAAACAACAAATTCCTTGTGGAAGATTCTTCATACACTCTGAAGGGAGTGATGAAATCCAAAGCATTAGGAAGGACACCCTTCGTTCACAATATGAAACTTTTCATCATATTGAGGGTGAATCAATTCCTCAACAACTGCACAGGTTTATGCAACTTGTCACAGAAATGAACATTCTGGAGTTGAAATACATAAATGAGAAAATTGAACAAGAAAATGTTCCATACTTTACCAGAAAGTTGAAGCAGACTGTATCCATGTTCAAGAATACCATTGATCTCAAAGCAGTCGGACTAGGCACTCTAGTGGCTAAAGTTGAGGCTCTTGAACTGGATGAGAAATCAAGAAACAAGAGTATAAGAACTCATGTATCACCATATCACTTTAAAGAAACAAGAAGTTTTGGAAGTACTTTCATTTCCAGTATTAATGGTGATAACTCTTGTACTTTGAGTGAAGATGAAGAGGAAGTAAGTTTTTTTGCTTCAAAACCTCCTAATAAATCTTCTCAAAGTAAGTCAAGAAAAGAGAAAGAAAGATCTGATGATCAAAGAGACAAATCATCTGAAAAACCATCATCCAACAGTCAATCAGAGTCTATCACTGTCATTCTAGACTCTGAAGAACTGAAGGCAGCTTTTGCAGCCTTCAGTTCAAGCTTTTAAGCATACCTAGGAAGTGCATTGCCCACTACCAACATGTGCTACGAGATTAGAAGAACTGCCTCCGGATGTAGTGGAGGAAATGGATCTACAATGGCAAATGGCAATATTGCATATAGAGCCAAACAATATCTGAGAAGAAACAAGATTTTGGCTACTGCAAGTAAATCATCACGTATAGGGGTTGATAATCAAAGGTAAGATGCTTCAAGTGCAATCTCTATGGACACTTTTCTAGAGAATGCAATACAAAATTCTGACACAACACAACATCAGAATCATCAGGCCAAAACACCCTCATAAACTCAAGAGGTTTTAGACAGCCACAACTGACCAACTCATCCCTACTAGCCATCAATTCATTAGCAGAAACTAGCAACTTAAGGATTTTGAGAAGGAGCTTGTGACTGGAGTGTGTATGAGAAGGAAGTCTTAGAAGAAAATCAAGCTCTAGTGGCTCACATGGAAAACAAGGTTCCACCCATGGCAAGTGAGGTAAGAGACAGGTTATGTTCATCAATATGTGTTTGAGAAGTAGAAAGATATAGAGTTCATGCTCAACAATAGTTGATAAAGTTAAAGAAACAATAATTTGAATGAATCTCATGTAAGAGAACATAAACTATATCAAATTAAAATTAACTCTTTGCAAAAGGATTTTGACAAAATTGTTTCTGAAAATTACAGCTTGAAAGCACAGGTTGAGCATCTAACCACTTCCTTAACCAAATCTATGGTTGATCATGCATCAACTGAAGTGAAACTTCAGAATTTTCAGCTATCATCTGAGCAATATGAGAAATTACTAAATTCTCATTGAATCCAAGAAAAGGTCAGGGTTGGGATACAATGCTGTGGTACCTCCTGTTAACAATAACTATGTTTCTTTTCCTCAATCAATGACAAATAATTCAGTCAAAACATTTTGTGCCTAGCAACAATATAGGAACTAGCTCAAAGCAACAAAACATTGATAATGAGGTGAATGAAACCGAGTCTTCTGAATCAGAAAAGATAAATCAATTTAATTCAGAATTCAACTTAGATGAATGGAATGACTTGGATGATTTTGATGAACATGATGCTGATCTTTTAAATAAGGGTAAGAATGTTTTGTTTGAAACAAACATTCCAGAAGTGCTTGAAGAAACAAAGTTGTCATACCCTCCTAAACAAAGAAACATGCCGAAGACCATTTGCAAGAGAATAGCTCAGTTGAATGAAGGTCTTCAAGAACTAAATCAGCAATAAGCCTCCTCCAAGAAATCTACTTCTACTGGAAAGAGAGAGATCCAATGAAAAAGGAAAGAAAAAGCATCAGCAAAACATCAACGGAAGAAGAACCTCTTTCCTGTACCAGATCTACGGAATAAAAAACTTCAGCAGAAGTCAATGATGATTCAGTAGATGATCTACGGAAGAGGAATTCAACTACAAACAATCAAAAGATGAATAATGTGGAAAAAGAAGAAGCACATCCAAGCTGAAGAAGAAAGAACAACATCAAAAGTTAGCAAACCATAAAATTGATTCTGAGAAAGAATTAGATGAAAAGTATTGCAAATGGTGTGACATGAAAAATCACAATACAGAAGATTGTTACTTTAGTAGCTACTGCTCTATTTGGAATATGAACAATCACATGACTGGTGATGCTACTTCAACAAACATTGTGCCATCTGCAACAAAAATAACCATTCCACCTAGGAATGTTATTTCAACAAAAAGAACAAGACAAAAGGCACAAAGAAGAAAGAATCAGATAGTCTGAATTAGATACTTAATCTACTGATTGTGAAAAGGGTTCAAAACTAAAGAAGTTTGAACTGAAACCAAAGTCAAAATCAAAGGATAAAAAATCATCAAGTGCTCATCCATTGAAGAAAATACCAACTTTCTAGCAGTCAAAAATACCTCACAAAAGGGTAGATTTGACTGTTAAGGAAATAAAGGATGATGATGCATTCTTTGATAAATTTGAAAAGGGAATTCATATACCTCATTCAAAAACAAAAGATTGCGAGACATTTAATCATAAAGTTTCATTATCAAAACCAAAGTCTTAAATCAATATACTAAGTTGAATCAAGAAGAAATTAAGGAACAAGAACCTAGTTCATCAACATCCCATTCAATAGAATCATCCTCATCTGAAACAAATCAGAATGAATCAACCAAAACTAAAACTGAAACTTCAAGATTTGTTCATGAAGGAGTAACAATTTTAGACACTGTTGACAAAACCAAGATTTATCAATTCTAACTGATTTATTTCTAAATGCAGGAACAATATTGAGAGCTGACAACAAGTGGTATGTTGATAGTGGTTGTTCCAGGCATATGACAGGAAACTGTTTACTTCTCCATGACTTCAAACATAAAAAGCTTCTTATGGGCATTTGGTAGGGATAAAAAGGGAGGTAAAATTGTTGGTGAAGGAATGATAACAAATGGTGTGCTCAAATTGAGAAAGTAAATTATTGTGAAAATTACAGTATAATTTACTAAGTGTGTCTCAAATTTGTGATCAAAATTATACCACATTGTTTGATATACTAATTGTTACATTCTTAAGCCAGGATTTAATGTTCGAGAGACTGGATCCTCCTCAAAGCAGGAAGAAAAGGAAACACTTAGTTTTGGATATGAACAACACATCACTCACAAAACATGAAACATGCCTTCTATCTAAGCTATCAGAGATGTATCTCAATTATGGCATAGAAAGCTTGTCCATTCTAATATGAAAAACATGACTAAATTGGTGAAAAATGACCTTGTCATTGGATTGCCAAACAAAAACTTTCATTGCTCAACTCATGTTCTTCTTGTTACAAAGGAAAACAAGATAGAGTGTCACATAAATCCTAAATTATCAATACTAATACTACACCACTCAAATTGCTTCACATGAATATGATGAGACATTGGAAAAAGGCAATATTTTTGATGATAGTTGATGATTTCACAAGATTCACATGGGTCTTTTTCTTAAAACATAAAAGTGAAACATCAGAAACATTAATGGAATTTGTGATCAAGATTAAGAATCAACTTGATAAAAAGTTAAAATTTTCAGGAGTGACAATGGTACTGAATTTGTCAATTTTGAAATGGATTCCTTTTGCAGGAGCAAAGGTATTGCAAGGTAATTCGTGCACCAAGAACTCCACAACAAAATGGAGTTGCTGAAAAAAGAAATAGAACTCTCATTGAAGCAGCCAGAACAATGCTAGCCATGCACAATTGCCCATCACTTTTTGGGCTGAGGCTGTGAATACTGCATACAATGTTCAAAACACAGAACATTAATTGTCAAAGAACATACAAAACTCCTTATGAGCTCTTGTTTAAAAGAAAGCCATACATAGGATATCTTAAAGTCTTTGGATGTCATGTATCTGTTTTAAACATAAAAGAGTCTTTGGGAAATTTTCAAAAAAAGCATTGATGGGTTCTTTATTGGATACTCTCCAACATGTAAATCTTATAGGATTTATATTCCACAACATAACATTGTGGAAGAAACTCCTAATGTATCCTATGATGAAATGTATTTACTAAGTCTGTTAAAGGTTCATCATGGTTGTTTGACATAGATGCTCTAACTAAATCATTTAACAATGATCATTTGAAAACTGAAGGATCTAATGAAGTATGTTATCCATCGTTCCCCCTCATATGACTGAAGTAACATTATCTGCTGATCCTCCAAGGATACACACATCCTCGGATGGAAACACATCAGCAGCAGCTGCAGACACTACATGTGGAAATGAACATGGTGCATCCGGAGATGTGAATGTTGTCCCTTCAACAAATCCATGCTCTCAAGTGAATACAACAAACAATAGAAATGTTTCAAGTCCTCACTTATCATCCGGATAAGTTCATGTAACTCCTATGGAAGAACAAATTGATTCCGGAGAAGTTATCGTAACTTCTACGGAAGAGCAAAATGATTCCGGAGAAGTTTCTGCGGAAGAGCAAATCTTTCCGGAGAAGTTCCTACGGATAATCAAATAGATACTGGAGATGCTCCTACAGCCCATACAAAAGACGCTCATGATACTTCTCCTCATGTTGAACATTTGACTATTTTCTAAACTCTCAACTTGGGTTGGATCAGTCTAAAGCAATAAATGACTAACCTGGAATCATCTATGCTAGTTGAATTAACTCCATCAATGAGAATCCATAAGACTCATCCAGTCAACAACATCATTAGAGATCCTACAAAGAGAACTACAAGGAGCCAAAGTGGTACTGCCAACCTTTGTCTCTTCAGTTGTTTTCTTTCTCAAGTAGTCCCTCCAAACATCACTGCTGCTTTAAAATACAATAGTTGGATTGAAGCTATGCAAGAGCTTCAACAATTTAGAAAGCAAAAGGTATGGTCCCTAGTTGATTTGCCTGAAGGTCAACATCCTATTGGAACAAGATGGCTATACAAAAACAAACTAGATGATAGAGGGATTATTTTAAGAAACAAAGCAAGGTTGATTACAAGGGATACACTCAAGAAGAAGGAATAGACTATGATGAAGTTTTTGCACCAGTTGCAAGAATTAAGGCCATAAGAGTGTTTCTAGCTTATGTATCATATATGAAGTTCACTATGTATCATATGGATGTCAAGTGTGCATTCCTATATGGGAAGATTGATGAGAAAGTGTATGGGGCACAACCCCTGGTTTTGAAGATCCTAATTATCCTTATAGGGTATACAAACTAGATAAAGCCTTATATGGTCTTCATCAAGCACCAAGAAAGTGGTATGAAACACTATCATCTTTCTTGCTCAAGCATGGCTACAAAAAGGAACCATTGATGAGACACCTTTCTCAAACAAGAACATCAAGATCTCTTAGTTGTTCAAATATATGTTGATGGCATTATATTTGGCTCAACTAGCAAGAAATTGTGTGTAAATTTCAAAGAACTGATGAAATCTGAATTTCAGATGAGTTCAATGGGTGAATTAACCTTCTTTCTTGGTCTTCAAGTTCATCAAAAGCCAGATGGGATATTCATCAATCAAGAAAAATACATACATCAAATTTTGAAGAAATACAATCTTGCTGAAGTATCCTCATGCAAAACACCAGCATCAACAATTGACAATATTGTTCTTGATCCTTCAGGAAAATCTATTGATAAAAATTATATAGATCAATGATAGGTTCACTTATGTATCTAACTGGCAGTAGACCTAACATTATGTTTGCTATGTGTGTGTGTGCTAGGTACCAATCTGATCCAAGGGAGTCTCATTTGAATGCTGTAAAAAGGATTTTCAGATACGTCAAAGGAAAAATAGGACTTGTCTTTGGTATCCAAAGGATGGTGACCTTTACACTCTACTTATACTCAGACAGTGACTATGGTGGATGTAACAGTAACAGAAAATCAACAACTGGTGGATGTCAGTTCATCGAACCAAGACTAGTATCATGGCAGTGCAAGAAACAAACAAACATATTTGTATCCACAGCTGAGGCTGAGTACATAGCTGCTTCAGCTAGTTGCTCTCAAGTCCTTTGGTTGCAAAACCAATTGCTTGACTATGGTTACAACTTTCTTCAAACTTCAATTTACATAGACAATTTTGTTGCTATGTTTATAACTGCTAATCCTATGCAACATAGTAAAACAAAACATATTGAGATAAGATATCATTTTCTGAGAGATTGCTCAGAAAAGGGATTGATTAAGTTAGTCAATGTGGATACAACAAATCAGCTTGCTGATTTATTCACTAAAGCCTTTGATTCAGTCAGATTTAATTTTCTAATTGAGTCTCTAGGCATGATTAACTTAGATTAATCAATTTAAACAACAAAACACTATGTGTAATGATGCTTTCGCATGACATATGCATGGGAAATGATAGTAGACTATATCTTTGCTTATTCCTGAATTCATAAATTAACAATAAATCAAAGCAAGTTTCTTGATATGTGAGTAGATTCATCTTGAGTGGAAACTACACTGAGTGCATGCCAAACATAATGCTAAATGATTGATTGTGGGAAACTTCATTTTGAGAATACAAAGTGAGTCTTATTCTGATGTGACCAAATCACTCATCTAAACACACTATGTACCAACACTTTATAATATCTATCTTTGCAAATCATACTCCCTCTGTTTTGTGTGAACAAAGACCTGGGTGTATGATCACCATACTAAATATCAGTTACACAAGGTGAAAAGATCATGATCCTCATCATCCCTCTGTTTTGTGTGAACAAAGACCTGGGTTAAAGGCACCTCTGTTTTACGTGAGTAAAGACCTAGTGACCTGATGATGATCATATCTAAGCTCTCAAAAGAATCCTATATGATCAATTCTATATTAATCTAGAGCTTTTACATCATTGCATTAATGAGATGCCAAATGCATCTTAAGATAGAACTTATAACTTAAAGTACATAGTCCTTAAGTGTGAAAAAATGATTATTTGACTTGCAAAGGGTGGACAAAATCTTTGTGAATCAAATGTGAAGCCCATAACAGTTATTTCCAAATCAATCTGAAAACATGATAAACAGCATGCCTAGTTGATACATGAGCTCTTGTATGGATTTAAGTGAACAATATACTTGCAATCAGAACTTTGTTCAGGTATCAATTCAACAAAATAACTCATCAGGAAGAGGCTTAGTATTATAGTATGATCCCATCATATGTGAATATATGTCTGCTCATCATCATACAGTTAAATGTCACTCATGTTATTCTTCTTAGAAATTTATGATAAATGCTTAATGTCATCATTAATCACAAATTTAGGGGAGTAGAAATACATGAAGTTAATTTATCAATCAACAGCTTTGTCTATTTCATTATCAATTTGAAGGAATTGGAATCTGAGCACCATCTAAGCTCCTAGATACATGACATTTTCCTTAAAATCATTGTTTTTAACTTTCTTGTGCTAAATTGTCATGTATACAAAGTCAACAAGTTCCAATAGCAATAAATGGTTCTAAGCAATGGACTTGGACCATACAACAATACTTCAAAGCACTGTGCCATCTTAAGCATTAGTAGAAGCTACAGTGTTGAAAATTTAAATGTTTATCAAATATAGTTTAATTTCATAGTTTGATAATCTATGAAAATGTAATATATTTCATCAGCAGATGTCGTTAAGTCATCCGCAGATGATTTATGGGATCTGTAGATGATCTGCAGAAGAATTTGTTAGGGTCCCACTTCATTAATGTGATAAAATTAAGGTGTCTGAGAGTATAAATGATGTTGTTTGACTTCAAACATCATTATTCGCTTTTCCAGTTCACTTTTTTAGACCTAGAAAAACACACTCTCAACAATCTTTTCCCCCTTTTATAACATTCAAATTCTACCAAATCAAAATCATTAAACAAACATATATCTGTGTTCTTAATCAGCTGTTTTCAAGGTAAAACATGTCGTAATATTCAAGATCAATAATGTGATTGTAATGAAATCTTGTGATTGTAATGAAATCTTCTCACAAACATATATCTGTGTTCTTAAAGCTGATTCTTGTTTATTCTCACAACTGTTCGTATTCTCATATCAATAATGTGATTGTAATGAAATATTCTTCTTATGAACAGATGGATAATCGATTTGTGAGAGAACACAATGTGTGTGCCTTCTTAAACTCTGATGATCCTGTTTCAAAAGGGTGTCAAGAAATTATCAGATATCTAAGAAGGTCTAGGTTGTTCTATGTCTTATCAGCAGAGCCTGTGATTCATCAATCACACATCACTGATTTTTGGAACTCTGCTCAAATAGAAGAAGATGGCCAAGTTATTATGGCTGATGTGAAGAGTCGAAGATTGAGAGTCGATGAACAGAAAATAAAAAGGGTTCTCGAGTTGGGAGATGTAGAAGCTGGTCATCCTGATGTATTCGACAATGAATACATAGAGAAAGTTTTTCTCATGATGGGGTATGATGGTGATTTCGAGAAGGGAGAAATCAAGAAAGGAAGACTCTGTAAGCCGTATAGATTTCTCTGCCACACTTATCTTAAGTGCATCTCAAACAAAAAATTTGGTCTTGACAGATTTTCAAGGCATATCTCTTCTGGGATTATTGGTGTTTTTAAGGGAAGAACCTACAATTACTCAAAGTACATCTTCAACTGCTTATATGTTCACATCAAAGTGCAGAAGGTTGATAAGATGTATATGTTTCCAAGGTTTGTGCAACTGATCATTAATGCTGATCTGCCTGGAACTACTGTGGATGGTGGTGTGTTTGTTCAAGCACACCTTGGCAGATCAGTACTGAATAAAATATCTGGAAAATATGAAGGAGGAGACATGCCCATGTTTGCATATGTGGTTGATGCTACTACAAATATTTCTCAAGAGCTTATATGGGAAGATCAACAAGAGAACTCTCCAACCATCTCTGTTCAAGACACTCACTCACTAGATATATCACCCATACATCAGCAACCTCATCCATCACCATCCTAACCAAAATCACCAGCCAGCCAAAACAAAGAACCATTCTCTCAATTTCACCATCAATCACCAAATCAACAACAAACATCCCAACCATAATCACCAGCCAGCCAAAACACAAAACCAATTTCTCCAATCCACCATCAATCACCAAATCAACAACAAACATCCCAACCACAATCTCCAGCCAGCCAAAACACAGAACCAATCTCTCAATCCACCCTCAATCACCAAATCAACTTCAAATGCAACTTTATCAACAACCTCCAAATACAGAAAATTCAGCCACTGAGAGCATTTATACTGGGGAGACAGAGTTAGCCTCACAAGCAAGTATAGTTCAACTGTCATTATCCAAAATTGAATCCCCTGTACTCTCAAATGAAACTAAACCAGTATCTCCGGTCACTAACCATCAATAACAACAACAACAACAACCACATCAAGAACCGGAAGATCAAGCTATTGATGCCAGTTCAGGCTCAGCAAGCGTAGCCCATAAAGAAGTAAAAGATGATTAGATTACTTATCAACATCAGGAAGGAGAAGAAGAAGCAAACTATGTTGATGTGATAGCATACAATGAAGATGATCTGAGTGATAATGACATCCCTTTAAGCAAAAGTTATTTGGTGGCAGAGTACAACAAGCTTGTAGTGAAGTCCAACTTCAGAAAGCACAGGATTAAGGAGCTGAAAGGAATAATTGCAAGAAAGGATGAAATGCTCATGCAACTAGAATCAAGAATCAAAAGCTTGAGAGAAGATGTCGTGTGCAATAATGAAGTGATTGATGCCCTTCTTCAACAAGACTCTGAATTCAAAGAAGCAGTAAAGAAAGTGAAAGATGAAAATGAGAAGCTAACAATGAAAATTGATCAAATCAATGGCACTTTCTATGATCAATCAGCTCTGTTGAGAAGAAAAGAAGAAGAGATTGATGAACTGAAAATGAAGATATGTGCTCTTGAATCAAACCAACTAAAGAACATGCTGAATCTTCAAAGTAACTCATTCAATACTCAAGGAAGAGGAAGTATTTGGGCTCAACAAAGATTCAAGTAATCAATGTTGAAGATTCTCCTAAACGGTCAAGGCATACCTCTTCTGAGCACACTCCTTCTATGGAAAATTCAATATCAAAGCAAGCTGCTATTGATGAATCTAAGAGTGATGCTGAATTGAAAGAGCTGATTGAAGATGAACTGAACAAAGCACAACAAGAATCAAAGACTGATGTTCTTCTTACAACAAAAGACATCATGGAAGAGAGGCCTGAGTCATCTGTGCTTATGACCCTGATCAATCATGGGTTCCCATTTGACATGGTTGAAAGAATGAACTTGATTGAGATGAAAGATATGCTGAAAGAGTTTAAGCTTGCTAGGTTCATAATTCCAAATTGTGACTATGAAGCATTCACCACTTTTCAAGCCATTCAAAAAATCAAGAAAGATCTAGGCCATTGTGACACTGCTAAACTCACCAAGTACAATATGGTGTGTTGGCTTCAGGGACACAATTACAAGGCTCATGAGTGTAAAGGAAGAAGTGTCGGTGAACTAAGAAGAATGATGGAACATGTAATGAATGTTGAACTTGATACTAGAGTAAGATTCATAACTGAAGCTCCAAACCCATCATTTGAGCAACAAAGCAAACTCTCTGCTGATCCTATACCGTTGAATCTAAAGATCAACATAAAGGCAAAGACAAACTGATCAGAGAACCAAGGGTAGTCATTCCTGGGAAAGTGTGGCCATTAGGGACAACTGTCAGAGAGATCACTAAATAGAAATCAACTCTCATAGAGCTATATGATCATATCATAATCCCCAGTTCTAAAGAAGAGAACAGGATTATGGCCTGGAAATTTGATCCAGACTGGGATTGTGTAATTATAAAGAGAACCTCTAGAAGAATTCAATATTTCCATGATACAAAGGCTGCACAGAGACTTCATGAGAAAGACATCAAGGATCTGTAGAATCTTACAATGTCTAACTATCCAATTCACTCAAGGGGAGGAGTTTTCTCTGTGTTGCTGGGAAAGTTAAAGACAAAATTCAAAGATGATATGATTAGAGAAGCAAAAGGAGAGGATATTGAGCACAAAAAAAGATTAGAGAGAAAGAAAAGATCAGGCACCAACTCTTCCTCATTAGTTGATGATGAAGTTCTAAGGAGATTTGGTTGTTCTAATAGGAAAACAAGAGCCATCAAAGTCATTGGAGGAAATCAATGCATTATTCCCTTAACTGAGTGGGGATATGTTGAGAAAACAAAAGAAATGGTGTTGCTGAGGAATGCTGATGGTAGGAAAGGTGACAAAATAAGAATCTTCGGCCCTATAGATATCAAAATGCTTCATCCAAGCTACACATCATTCTTACATGATAAATTCTTCCCAAAGCTGACAAATGAAAAAGCTCAGAATGATTTATGCTTATACATTCATATGATACAAGTTGTGGATAAGCTGCATGCCAAAGCATACAAAAGAAGAAGATATAATGTTAGGATGCTGAAGGGAGCTAACATTGAAGATATAACAGAACTGAGAATCTCAGAAGAAGATGAACCGGAGATTGTTAACAACCAATGTGTTGTAGAAACCCTTACCACTGAAGAAGATGTATTGGGGTTGAGTTTTGAGACACTTCAAAGGATATGCAGAATGGAGATCAAGTACAAATACGATGATCAAAAGGATGCAGTATCATATTTCAATGAGAAAATGGTTTCAAGATTAAAGGAGCTTTCAGTTTTGAAGAACTGATTACAAGTATCTAAGCCTAAGGAGGAGTATTGTTAGGTCTAGGATCAGTAGATCTAGTCCATTTTGTATAGGCTTAGTACTTGAATTAATATCTGTAATGAAAGGCTGTAATTCATTATTGTGTATTCATTATATATATAGGTTAACCCATTTATATGTGTGTTGATTTATGTATGGTTGCACGTACAACATTATATTTGGTCAATCTCTGAAATTGACCAAGTGTAAGAAACATCTACGATGAACATTTTGTTCTTCCATAGATATGGTTCTTACAAGTAAAATGCATCCAAAGATCTTCCGCAGATGAACAACTAGCACTGAGGATGAAAGAACAAGATTGCTTCGGAAGACAAAGATAGCTTTGGAAGAACAAAACAGCTTCGGAAGATCTAGATTACTTCGAAAGAACAAAACATCTTCGGAAGAAAAAGGTTGCCTCAGAAGAACAACACCTACGGAAGAACAAAACTCCTATGGAAGACACTATTCCTGCGGAGTCCAAACACTTGTATAATACAAGTGTTACAAGTCAACAAGTCAACAAGCAGTTATGCGAATCCCAAGAAATCCGATGATTCCTTAACAGAAACATTTCAAATCCCAATAGATCCGGTGTTTCCTATAAGAGAAACATCATTGTCTATATAAATGGATCCTAGTTTCGAATCATGGACGGCTTCATAAACAATAGCAATAGCAATTCGACAATTCCAAAAACAGCAAACATCACATCAAATCTCACAATCAAACCCTAGCAGTCGTCACATCATTCATCACAAAATTTTATATCATTCATTTATTATTTGTAATCATTAACATGTTTTAATAATATACATATTATTCATTAATTTTTTTCTTTTAGTGTGTTTCTTTGAATCGTATTGATGTTGAATTTTACTACAAACAATTAAACCAAGGCAACATTGATTCCGCAAACATTGACTTGTCTACGACCAACACTGATAATTCCTAATTGCGATCCTTGGATTCATAGTTCGTCACTCCCTTTAAGTTTTAGGGTATTCCCCTATAATGACTCCGTTGGTCATATGATTAATTTGTCCTATTGAACCTAGATCTTGGGATCTCTAGTCAAGTAGGTTAGGTTTCCCTCATATTCCCCTTTTTCGTGGGCTTTAGTCCCATTTCTCTTGACAACTTATAAACCATTTCCGTGCTTAAGCCTTTTTTTTAATGGGTCTGCAATTTATCTTTTGACTTGATCAATCGTGATAACATCCGTTGATATTAGTTTTCGTATTGTGTTATGTCAACGCCTGATGTGCCTTGATTTGCCATTGTACATTGACCTTTTTGCTCTACCAATTGCCGACTCACTATCACAATGTATGCAAATAGCCGATAATGGCTTTGGCCATCTTGGAATGTCTTACACAAATTGACGTAGCCATTCAGCCTCTTCTCTGGCTTTATCTAAAGTAATAAATTCCAATTCTATTGTGGATCTAGCTAATAGTTTGCTTGGATGATCTCCAAGATATTGCTGCTCCACCAAGTAAGAACACATACCCACTTGTTGATTTGAAATATTTTATATCCGATATCTAGTTTGCATCAGTATACCCTTTAATCACAGCTGGATGATGGGTATAATGCAATCCATAGTCTCTTGTGTATCTTATGTATCTCAGCGCCCTCGTTATACTCTTCCAATGTTTTGAACTTGGATTACTAGTATATCTACTTAGCCTACTCATCGCGTATGCTAATTCGGGTCTAGTACATGTCATTAGATACATTAAACTACCAATGATTCTTAAATACTCTAACTGAGCAACACCCTCACCTCTATTTTTCTTTAAATGTTGGGTGGTATCAATATGAGACGTGCTATACGCGTGTCTCCCGAGTTGAATTTTTCAAGAATCTTGTCCACATAATGAGCTTGACTTAACACAAGACCATCTTGGGTTCGAATAATTTTCACTCCTAAAATTACATCCGCTAAACCCATATCTTTCATGTCAAATCTTCCTTTCAACATGTCCTTAGTAGATTTTATTATTTTATCATTACACCCAATGAAAATCATATAATCTACAAAAAGACACAAAATTACATAACCTCCCGGTGTATCTTTCACATATACACATTTGTCACACTTATTTACTTTGAAACCGTTGTCAATCATGACATGATCAAACTTTTGGTGCCACTGTTTTGGAGCTTGCTTTAAGCCATACAATGACTTGACCAATTTACATACTTTACCCTCTTGACCATGGGCTGAGAAACCCTCAGGTTTCTCCATGTAAATCTTTTCTTCCAAATCGCCATTTAAAAATGCAGTTTTGACATCCATTTGATGTACTTCCAAACTTCTTAATGCCGCAATAACAAGAACCATTCGTATGGAGGTTATGCGAGTCACAGGTGAGTAAGTATCAAAATAGTCTAGACCTTCCTTTTGTCTAAAACCTTTGACTACTAGCCTTGCTTTGTATTTATCAATACCACCATCGGCTTTCATCTTTTTTTTGAATATCTAACGATATCCAAGCGGTTTACAACCAGGAGGAAGATCTACTAGCTCCTAAGTATGGTTGTGAAGAATTGAATCAATTTCATTCTTGATTGCCTCTTTCCATTGAGGTCCTTCCGAAGAAGATACCGCTTCACGGTAGGTATTAGACTCACCCTCAACCACATAACTTACAAAGTTTGGACCAAAGGATTTCTCACCCTTGCCTTTTTACTTCGTCTAATTTCTCCCTCTTCAACCTCGGGTCGTTCATGTTGACTATCATGAACTATGTCATCAATTTGTGTTGATGAACTTTCACCTCTATCATCAAACCGCGATGATGAAGATGCATGTGTTTGTCCTCGCATTGGAAACATATTTTCAAAATATGAAGCATTCCCCGGCCTTATATCCATGATAGTGTTCTTTTGTACATCGGGATTTTTTGACTCATGTACAAAAAATCGATGTGCATTACTGTTTTGAGCATATCCAATGAATATGCAATCATAGTTTTGGGTCATAGTTTTTGAGCTTTAGGTGGTGGTACAATCACCTTAGCTAGACACCCCTACACTTTGAGATAATTATATGATGGTTTTCTACCCATCCATAATTCATAAGGGGTTATATCCCTTTTCTTTGGTGGTATTTTATTTAAAGGATAATTGGCCGAGATGATTGATTCCCTCCCACATGTCATGGCTCATCCCAGAGCTTATCAACATGGCATTCATCATCTCTTTTAAAGTACGGTTTTTCCGTTCCGCAATGCCATTTGATTGTGGTGAGTAAGGTGCCGTACATTCATGTATTACCACTTTTTGCACATAAATCGGCAAACGGCGCAACATATTCACCACCTCTATCACTTCGCACGACTTTAATTTTCTTGTTTAGTTGATTCAACTTCATTTTTATACAAGATAAATTTGTTAATTGCCTCATCCTTACTTTTAAGTAAGTATACATAGCAATATCTAGTGCAATCGTCTATAAAAGTGATGAAATATTTGTTGTCACCTCTTGTTGGGTGTGCTTTTAAATCAGATATATTAGTGTGAATTAAACCAAGGGTTTTGGTTATTCTTTCAACCGGTTTAAATGATGGTCTTGTAAGTTTTGCCTTAATGCATGTTCCACATTTAGAGTTTGTGTCAATATGGAATGTAGGTATGCATTTTTAATTTATTAAATGACGAATAGAATTATAATTTACATGTCCTAGTCTACCATGCCAAAGATTTGAAGACTCAAGCATATAAATAGAAGTAGTAGTCTTATTCATTTCACTTTTGATAACAGTTACATTCATCTTTAACATACCATTGAGGGCATAACCCTTTCCTACATACATTCCACGTTTACTAAGGAAAAACTTGTCCTACTCAAACACTAAACAAAAACCAAACTTATTAAGCAACCATCCCGAAACAAGATTCTTGTGAATCTCCGGGACATACAAGGTGTTGCTCAAGGTGAGTTCCTTCCCAGAAGTCATCTTCAAGATCATATTTCCTTCACCTTTGATGTTGGCCGTAGCTTTATTACCCATATAAAGCTTTTCATCACCCTTAACCTCTTTAAAAGTACTAAAGAGGGTCTTGTCACCACACACATGACGGGTAGCTCCTGTATCAATGAACCATCCATGTGGATTGTCTCCCACGAGGTTGACTTCTTCCACCATTGCCGATAACTCGGTGATTATTGCCACTAACGGTTCACCGTCTTCATCCACCATATGCACATGCTCACTTTGGTTGCTTGCATTGATTAGCACGATGCCTCGTCTCATTGCAATTGTAGCAAATACCTTGGATAGGAGGAGGTGGAGGTTTCTTTTTCACAACTCGTTTCTTTGGTCCAAGGTTCACTTTTGGTTTCCCAATTGCCTTTTTCCCTTTACCTTGATAACCCCTTGACGATTGCCCATGTTCAACCACATTTGCCTTTGCCATCGGTTCCACACGGGTGCCTTTTTGAGCCATTTTGTTATCTTCTTCAATTCAAAAATGAACAATAAGTTCATCCACAATCATCTCCTTTTGTTGAGCTTAAGGTAGTTCTTAAACTCTATCCAACTTGGAGGCAACTTTTCAATCATGGCTGCAACTTGGAAGGTTTCATTGAGAGGCATCCACTCAGCATGAATTTCATGAAGTATAACTTGTAATTCTTAAATTTGGCTAATCACAGTCTTGTTATCAACCTTTTTAAAGCCACAATGAATTTCTTGCTACCGGCATCCTCGGTTTTATACTTCTTGTCTAAAGACTCCCATAGTTCTTTGGTAGTCTCTATGTTGCAATACACGTTATACAATGAATCACAAAGACCATTCAAAACGTAGTTGCGACAAAGAAATCCGAATGCTTCCAAGCATCAATGGCACTCAAGGCTTGAGCATCATCCCCTTCTTTAGGTAGAGGAGCAGTTTTCTCCAACAAGTGTGCTAAGTTCAAGGTTGTCAAGTAGAAGAACATCTTCTGTTGTCATCTTTAAAATGGACACCTGTGAACTTTTTGGGTTTCTCGGCATGGTTTGCCACAGTGGTCGCTCCCACAGTGGTTGCAACTAAAGAGGCTGATAAAGAGGAACTCATAGCATTTGAAAACATGTTATTTGCTGTTTACAAAAACAGTTTAAGTTAGAACAATTTTCAACAAATTGAAATAACTACCAAAATTGAAAAAATAATTCAAACTATTTTCACAATTCTAAAACATGTTATTTGCCGCCCACGTTGCCGCCCACGTTGCCGCCCACGTTGCCGCCCACGTTGCCGCCCACGTTGCCGCCCACGTTGCCGCCCACGTTGCGCCCACGTTGCCGCCCACGTTGCCGCCCACGTTGCCGCCCACGTTGCCGCCCACGTTGCCGCCCACGTTGCCGCCCACGTTGCCGCCACGTTGCCGCCCACGTTGCCGCCCACGTTGCCGCCCACGTTGCGCCCACGTTGCCGCCCACGTTGCCGCCCACGTTGCCGCCCACGTTGCCGCCCACGTTGCCGCCCACGTTGCCGCCCACGTTGCCGCCCACGTTGCCGCCCACGTTGCCGCCCACGTTGCCGCCCACGTTGCCGCCCACGTTGCCAAGAAAACAATATAGACAAGAGGTTATAGAATATAAACTATGTTATATTCTTTCTCTCCTTCAATGTGGGACGACTTCCCACACTATTAATTCTTAATATCATAACCACATTAATTTTCATTCAACACATTAATTTTTTGATTAAATATTAATAATCATATTAATATTATCAATAAATTTCCAACAACTATATTACACTACTTCGAGTGATACATGTTATCTAAATCATACTTATCTATCAGTCTCCTAGCAAGAATAGGATACCCACAACCCCTTAAGGGAAAACTCACAACTGGAAAAACGCTTTAACTCAACATAGAGCGTTTTTTCCCAAACAAGAATCAAACCAATAACCAACCATTTAGGAATCCATGGGACCACTACTGTTTGGGTGTTATCGAATATCCGGTTTTTTATATCCGAATCCGATAGTTGATTTCGTTATCCGAATCCAAATTCTAAAAACATATATTATTTAATATTTTATATAAAAAGTTTAACAATATATAAAAACTCATAAATGTATGAAATTTCAAATTAATATTTATTATTTAATAGATTTAATATAATAATTCAGATATCCAAATTCTAAAAATGTTCAAAAACACTATTTGAATTGGAATTTTGGATATATGAACGTTTAGATATTTGAGATTTGGATTTTTGAATATTTCATCTTCGGGTTCGAATATTATTTATTTGAATATTATTTATTTTGAGGATGGTAAAATAAGAATAAGAATATAATATAAAACTAGTACATAGAAATGATTATATGTTCACAATCTAAGCTATGGATGTGGTAAACATAAATATGAAAACAAAACATACAAAGTCTTGTTTAAACTATGGATGGACCATCCTGCGTCACAAACTTTTGAAAGATAAAACAACTATTAATCCGAAGTCACAAGTGCACGGTCCATGCCAAGATTAAACTGTGGATGCTTGTCCAGCCTGTAGAATTATTTTCTCAACAATAGAAGAACCTTGATTTGAGTAATCATAAAACAAATATATTTCATTGGTAGATCCATCAAAAAATCATTTAGTGAAAGTTGGTAATGTATGTGATTCTACTAGGGGGTAATAAAGTTTTTTGATAAATTACTTACGTGCATTATCGAGTAATTAGTGATGGTATTATCAGCGATAGAATACTGAACTAGAAATTTTGTAACCGACAAAGAACCATTAGTTTTTTTTGACTCTTTACCAGCGGATTTTACCTCCCTGATCCGTTCACAACATATTCATTTTACTGAGGAAGTTATACAAATTATATTTAAACTAGCATTTTTACCCGTTGCGTGTTGCCGCAACACCGTACGTTACGTGATAATGTATAATTACAATCGACTCGATTCGTTTTCGAACTATATTTACCCCAATATGTAAAGTGACTCGAATTTATACCGTTGAATGAAAACGTATTATATTAGACCCGACTTTTTTCCAGACAAAACATACATTGACACATTTATATTTGACTTGTGTCTGAATTAAGTTTACGTCGAAACGTAGAGTAAACAAAAATATATTATATTTGATCCACGCGTTCCCAAACAAAACTTACGTCGAAACGTTTAAATTTGACTCAACTAATATTTGAACGAAATTTACATCAAAATGTAGGCTTTTGTTGAAAAATAGTTAAGTCGATTCACATCTGATTAGGTCCTAACGATGATGGACTCGAATTTTTATTTTACATAAATCCTGAATTTTAAAAGCTTAAGGGCGTGAAAGTGATATTTCTCAAAGTTTTACAAAAAGTTTAAGGGTAAAAAGTGTCAAATAAAGAAAGTTGAGGGGTTTTTTGGGCAAAACGTAGGCGTTTGTTGAAAAATAGTTAAGTCGAGTCACATTTGATTAGGTCCTAACGGTGATGGAGTCGAATTTTTATTTTTACAGGAGTAAATCCTAAATTTTAAAAACTTAAGGGGTGAAAGTGATATTTATTAAAGTTTTACAAAAAGTTTAAGGGTAAAAAGTGTCAAAAAAAGAAAGTTGAGGGGGATTTTTTGGCTGGTGGTGTTAGGATCTGGTATTTGAACAAAACACCAACTGATTAACTTGTTAAACCAAACCAAATAGTGCGGAATCCTATTTGATTGGTGATCCAATCAGTGAGAACGCACGTAGACACAATAATGAATTGAATCTAATGTCAAGAATCGATTAGGAATCGATCTACAGCATTCTATGAACTTGGATTACGAACTTAGAGGCTTCTGGATGGCTAGGGTATGTCTGGAGTCGAAGTGAATTTGATGCTTATCAATTTTTATGTTTTTCCATGAATTAGGTGGTATTTATAGGTTAGGGTTGCTCATTCGGGCGACTGAACCATGAGCTTGGTTCATTCGTGCGATTGAGCCATGCGGTTGATCCATTCGCACGGCTGAATGTTCAATCGTGCGACTGAGCCAGATGCATGAAGCTGTTCAGGCGTATGGACTATTTAGGCGCATGGACACTCAGTCGCATGGCCATTCGGACACATGACCACTGTTTGGGCACATGGTCCAGTCGGACGCATGAGAACTTCACTTAACCAAGTTTGAATGTTTTCATTATTATAGCATTATGCACATCTGTAGAGATTAATGAAGAGGCTGATGCAACCTAAACATCTTTAGTCTTTCCTGCATACTGCACAAGTACATTGAAGTGGAATGCTTTGGAAGTTTCACATGTGCAATAGAAATACTCTAAGTGTGAAATCTTTCGAAGCCAAGACCAACATCTTCCAAAGCCAAAGATGAAGTCTTCCGAAGCCTCAGAGACAAAGTCTTCCGAACCTTCAAGTTCATGAAGACAGATTTCTTCCGAAGACTTTTAGTAAACATGCTTTATCTGATGTACTATTCCATAAAGCTGGACACCTTTCCGCTGCAACTCTGCAAGTCACCAACTAACATGGTTTGGTGAAAAGGTTCATGCTTTTGGCAACTGTACATTGAGGTCTTGAGTCTGTAACTTTCTACTTTATGTACTTTATCCTTTTTGTAATAGATAAGGATGTGAGCTATGGCATGTCATAGTCACTAGTCAAAAGGCAATCTGCCTTTTGACTCTACAATTGATTTTATGTGTGTCTAGTCAATTGTATCCAGCTGGCTTTCAAAGTATAGCCGGCTGTAGGATGTTGTATAAGTATCTCATGTTCTTGTATCTTTCGCATATGCTTTGTAACACTTGTAATAGAACATAGAGAAGGAAATATACTGCATTCTTGAAAACCAAACACTTGTGTTCTTTGTGTTCTGTCTCATATACTACTGGAGTTCTTAGTGTCACCTCTTGGTTAATCCAGTTACTGTTTGATCTAAGTTTAGTTTATCTCCTTTTGTATTGTTGTGTTGTAACTCTTCACCCTTCAACGATCCTGCATTTGGTATAAGAGCTACCAGGCTCTTGATATAAGATCTTACCATCTTTAGATCCCTCACACACACAAATACTAAACTTTTCAAATGACAGCCATTTCCAAAACTGATATGGAAACTGGAACCATGAACAAGTCCCCACTGATCACTTTTGATGAGTTTGACACCTGGTGTTTAAGAATAGAAGGTTTCATCAGGTGTCTTGATTCAAGAATGTGGGAGTCTATTGAGAATGGACCTTTCATACCTAGCACACCTTTTGCTACTGGTGCTGGTATGATCCCTAAAGATGTGGCTAACTACTCTGATGAAGATAGGAAGAGAGCAGAGATAGACAGAAAAGCCATGACAGCTCTTCAAACTGCCCTTCCAAACTCTGTGTACAGAGGTTTCAAGATGTGCAAAACAGCCAAGTAGCTGTGGGATGCATTGAAACTGATGTATGAGGGTTCTTCTGAAGCAAAGGAGAACAAGAAGAATCTCCTGAAGCAGTAGTTTGAAAACTTCACCTTCAAAACAGGTGAAACCATGACTTAGCAGTACTTCAGGTTTATTGAGATTGTGGATACCCTAGTGGATGGAGGAGTTTCTCTTGAAAACAGAGACATTGTAAGGAAGTTCATGTCCTCACTTCCTAGGCAGTGGATACACTACTGTGTGGTGATCAAGAGAACTGAAAATCTCAAAACTCTTACTCTGACAGCGTTATATGGAATTCTCAGTGGCTACCAGATGGAGATGAACATTCAAGGTTCATCTGGAAACTCCAACAATCAAATGGGTTCAGCCCTACATGTGGTTGAAAGGGATAGCATAGAACCCAAACATCATCTCTTAGAACCCTGACAACTAACCCAAGGGTCCTTTCATCACCTTTCCAGAGACACCAAAGGAGAACTACACTCAAGGAAGCCAATTCCAAGAGACAAGCTCTTCTCAAGCTTTTATGTCTTCTGATGAAAGCTGTGGCAACTCTCTTTTCACTCTTGAAGACCTGGACTATATCCATCCAGATGATTTGGAATACATGGAAATAGTCCAGCAGATGGCTCTTCTCACTCACAGAGCCAAGAAGTTCTACAAGAGGACTGGAAGGAAGTTTCCAAGCAATGAAACCAGTGGAAAGTTTGGACTGGACAAAGGCAAAGTTAAGTGTTACAACTGTAACCTGAAGGGCCACTTTGCCAGAGAGTGTAAGGCACCTAGAACAAATGGTGGCCAAACACAATCCAGACCAAACTACACTGACAAATCTCTCCATAATGAGAAGTCAAAGCAGCAAGCTGCTGTTGTTGTTGAAGAAGGAGGCTTTGACTGGAGCTTTCAGGTTGAAGATGCCTCTCCAAACCAAGCACTGATGACAGATCATGATGAAGCCAATGTATTGGAACATCTCTGTACTCCTGAATGCATTGCTAAAGTTAACAGGTACAGGTCCTATAACTTGGAACTGAGATCTGATATTGAGTCCTTAAATATTTTAAAATCTGATTTTAGAAAGTCTGAAAATGATTATAAGCTGAAAATAGAGGACTTAGAGAAAACCATTTCAGTTCTAAAACATGAACACACAGATATTAGGACTCAAATTAAAGATCTCATAACCAAGTTAACTGAGTGCCAGGCTGAGCTTGTGATCAGCAAAGCCAGGGCAGAAAAGAGTGTTCTTGAAGAGGAGACCTTCAAGAACATGATATCCTCATCCGTGCACAACAAAGTGTGCTATCAAAACAGACAGGGACTGGGATCCAATGAGATAGCTTCTCCACACACAATCTTGTCAGTAAGATCTCCTAGGTGTGGAACTTGTGAAGATGAGCTTCCTCTCATAGATCCTATGAGTGAGGAGGATGAAGAAGAGATAGTGAAGGATACTCTACAAAGAGTGAAGAGGACGATTCCAAGAAGGGCCACTATCCTTCTGAGGAGAAAGTGAAGACTGTGATGACCAAGTCCATGAGAAAGAACTTGATCAGAAAGAGCAAAAGAAAGGCAAGGAAGGCTCAAGAGATCAAGGCTACTTTCGACTCTAGGCAGAAACAAGTTTTTATTTCTGCAGGGTTTAAAGTGGTAGGGACTGAAGGCATCAACCAAAACTCTGCTAAGAGTTCTGGTTCTTGCTCAACTCATCTCAACAGCAAGAAGAAGACTGATCTGCTGTGTACCACTACTGCACAGCCTGGTCCATCAAACTCCAAGCATAGTTCTCAGCCCAAGAGGACTGTCTTAGCATCTGCAAAGATGAAGGTGGAGAAGGGAAGTGACCAAAGACAGACTTACTCTCAAGACAAGGCTCTTGTGAAGAAGAAAATGAATTGTGTCATGTGTGACAGCACCACTCACATTGCAAAGGATTGTCCCTTCAATCCTAAAGGTACTGTCCATATGGCCAAAACAAAGGCTTGAAAGAGTTCTAAGAAGATTCAGGCTTCGGAAGGAAAACAAGTTTCCTTCGAAAATTCCAAATCTAACAAGAAGGGAAGTGGAAAATTCTCTTCGGAAGAATATTTGGTCTCGGAAGAAAGGAGTTCTTCCGAAGTACTGAAGTCTGCTGCAGTGTTTGCAGAATCTTCCGAAGGCTCAGTCATCAAAACTTCTGAAGCTCCAAAAGCTTCTAATGTTTTGAAGGTCAAATCCAAGACTCCAAAGGTGGTGTGGACGTCTAAGAAAGATCAAGTGACTGAGATTTCTCTATCAAAAATAGCTCAAGATCCTCTTAGTACAACCATAGGATCTATTACTGTTAATTTACCTTCTGCAAGTGAGCCCAAGACAAGCAAGGCTTGGGTTTCCAGATGTAACTAATCATTCTCTACTATGCAGGGACAGCTGAAGATAGACAGAAATGTCTGGATCATAGACAGTGGTTGCTCCAGGCACATGACTGGTAATAGGTCACTACTCCAGAACATTGAAAGGATTGATGGAGGACCTGATGCTTTTGGAGGAGATGAAGGTGGTTACATTTCTGGTAAGGGCAAGGTCACAAATGGTAAGCTCAGCATAGAAAAGGTAAACTTTGTAAAGAAGCTTGGATACAATCTTCTGAGTGTATCTCAATTTTGTGATCAGAGTCATAACATGCTCTTTACTGAGCATGAGTGCATTGTTCTTAAGCCTGGTGTGGTCATTCCTCATGAGCATATCCTGCTTAGAGCCCCCAGGAAAGGAAACATGTACAAGATGGATTTGCAAGAAACCTCTCCCTCTGGAGAAGTCTCATGCTTTCTGTCTAAAGCCAATAGTGATGAGTCTTTCCTATGCCATAAAAGAATGTGCCATGTAAACTTTAAGAACATGAATAATTAATTAAGCATGACTTGGTAACTAGAATGCCAAAGAAAGAAAGTGATGACCACTGTGTTGTATGCCTGAAAGGGAAGCAACATAAGGTATCTCACAAGCCTAAGGAAAAGAACTCAATCACTACTCCATTACACTTGTTACATATGGATCTATTTGGCCCCACCAGTGTAATGAGTTTAGGAAGGACCTTATACTGTCTAGTGATCACAGATGACTTTACAAGATTCACTTGGGTTTTCTTCCTTAGATCATAAGATGTGATCAAGGAACCGAATTTAAGAACCATATCCTTGACACATTCTGTGATGAAAAGGGTATTACAAGACAATTTAGTGCTCCAGGACTCCTCAGCAAAACGGTATTGCTGAAAGGAGAAACAGGACACTGATTGAAGCTGCAAGAACCATGTTGTCTGACTCTAAACTGCCCATCATCTTCTGGGCAGAGGCAGTCAACACTGCCTGCTATGTGCAGCATATAGTTTTAGTAGTTAAGACTCATGGCAAGACTCCTTTTGAACTTTGGCATAAGAGGAGACCTTTCATTGGTTTTCTCAGGTCATTTGGATGTCCTTGCACCATCTTGAATACCAAAGATCAAATTACCAAGTTTGCTGAGAAATCAGATGATGGACACTTTATTGGATACTCTTCCCAAGCTAAGGCTTATAGAGTAGACAATCTTAGAACCAGAATTGTTGAGGAGTCAGCCAATGTGACTTTCAATGAACACACACCTTGTGTTACTGGTTCTGGTCTGGATTGGCTGTTTGATCTTGATTTGGTTACCATCTGTTTTAACAAATCTTGTGAGAATGTTTCAGGATCTGCAAAAAATTTGAATACAGATGATCCGGATCCAAGATTTGAGCTAGGAAGATCTTCAAGACAATATCTTTAGCTCCAGTTAGAAGCATTTCTGCAAATGAGGTTTCTATCAGCCTTACAATGACAAATTCAGCTAATACATCTGGTATGCCTTCAAATTCCAGCTCAGAGGCTCTACAACCAGATAAGAACACCTCAACTGTGGAAGACAATAATGGTGATGGTGACAGTGACCAAGAATTTCTTGATGCCACTAACCACACTATGGATGGGAACATCAATGATGTGACACACTGCTTGGATCAAGTTTCACTTGAAAAGTGTGCTGATGTGGTGGGAGAAACATCTATGCCAGATCTAAATTTCTCAAATTTAGATCTTTCTCAACAACTTGCTGTGATCCCTCAGCTTAGGATCCCCAAGTCTCACCCTACCACAAACATCATTGGAGATGTTATCTCAGGGGTAAAACAAGAGGACAAACCCATGAAGCAAATGTTTGTCTTCAGTCTTGTTTTCTATCCCAGATAGAGCCAAAGAAAATTGACGAAGCTCTAAAGGATGGAAGTTGGGTTAAAGCTATGCAACAAGAGCTGTTTCAATTCAAAAGGCAGCAAGTTTGGAACCTTTGTCCTCTTCCTTGTAGGAAGACTACCATTGGAATAAAATGCGTGTTTAGGAACAAGAAAGATGATAGAGGCATCATCATCAAGAACAAAGCTAGACTGGTTGTTCAAGGATACACATAAGAAGAAGGGATTGACTACACTGATGTCTTAGCTCCAGTGGCAAGATTAGAAGCTGTTATGATATTCCTGGCATTTGCTGCATCGAAGAACTTCATGGTTTTTCAACTTGATGTGAAGTGTGCCTTTTTGTATGGAGTGATAGATGAAGAGGTTTATGTCAAACAGCCACCTAGTTTTGTAGATCTTGATCATCCTAATCATGTCTGCAAGCTTGACAAAGCTCTCTATGGACTGCATCAGGCACCCAAGAAGTGGTATGAGACACTGTCTGAGTATCTCTATAAACATGGATACAGGAGGGGTACTATAGATGGAACTCTCTTCATCAAAGGACAAGGAAAAGACATATTGCTAGTTCAGGTATATGTGGATGACATCATCTTTGGTTCAACTAATCCAAAGCTCTACAAAGACTTGAGAAGCTGATGAAAGACAGATTTGAAATGAGTGCCATGGGGGAACACAATTTCTTTCTGGGAATTCAAGTGAAGCAAGTTGAAGATGGTATCTTCATAAGTCAGTCAAAGTATGTTCAGGACATACTCAAGAGGTTTAATATGATTGACTGTAAGATTGCTAAGACACCCATAGCCAGAAACCACTCTCTTGGTCCTGATCTTAAGGGGGAGTGTGTAGATGAGCATTTATACAGGGCTATGATTGGGTCTCTTATGTATCTTACTGCTAGTAGGCCTGATATCATGTTTGCTACATGTATTTGTGCAAGATATCAAGCCAACCCTAAGATGTCTCACCTTATCACCGTCAAGAGGATTCTAAGATACCTCAAGGTGCATCAACACTTGGCCTATGGTATCCCAAGAATTCTGACTTTAATCTGTATGCCTATACAGATAGTGATTATGGTGGTTGCAACATGACTGCAAAGTCTACATCTGGGGGATGCCAATTTCTTGGTGGAAGGGTTGTCTCATGGCAATGCAAGAAACAATGCTATGTCTCTGCATCAACTGCTGAAGCTGAATACATTGCTGTTGCAAGCTGCTGTGCTCAATTACTTTGGATTCAAAATCAGATGCTGGACTATGGGTTAAACTTCAAGGAGACTCCCTTCACATAGACAACAACAGTGCTATCTCAATCACAGAGAACCCTGTGCAGCACTCAAGGACAAAGCACATCATACCAGGTATCATTTAATAAGAGATAACTATGAAAAGAGATTAATTAAACTAGTCAAGGTTCACCCAGATGAACAGTATGCTGATCTGTTTACAAAGGTTTTTGATGAAGAGATTGAAATATCTTATATAAGCTATTGGGATGATAAACCTTGAGTAAGCTTTTCTTAAAACTAATTCTTATTATTTCTTAAAATATGTGTGTCCTAAGTTGTCTAGTTCATCACTTTCATAAGCTCATGTTTTCTTTGGATGAAAAAATTTCTTTTTGAAGACTTTCCTTAGATTTTTTAAAATTTTTGATACTTCAGAAGTTTTGTTTTTAACTTCGGGAGTAAATCATGCCTTTAAATTAAATAACTGTCTAAGAAGTTTACCTTTGGAAGAGTTTTCAAAATTTATCTTCAGAAGTTTAATATTTGTCTCAGAAACTTACTAAATTTTAAGGACCATTTACTTCCGAAGCAAAATTAACTCTCGGAATCTTTGTCCGTTTACACACAAAGCACTCGAGCTTTAATTTTTCTTCCGAAGCAAAATTTCAAATCTCTCAGGAAATTCTTCCGAAGTCATTTTAGCTTCGGAAACTTTTTAATTAAAACTTCCGAATATAATTAACCTTCGAAAGCTTTTTGACTTCCAAGAGAACTACTTTATGAGCAAAAAGTAAACTACTTTTTCAGAGGTGGGACCGACATTCGGATTTCAAAGTTTATGTAGGATTGTTTGCCCAAGACACGTAGAATATTGATGCAGTTAGTACGTTATGATCCAAGTCGGGTATACCCAATAACAAGCTTAGCACACCAGTTAATATTTAATTGATGATATGATCATGCAATTAAATATTTACACCAATTTAGAAAATGGGTTTTCTAAATAGTTGCATATGAGATGGAACAAATTATGAGGATTTTGTTGATGGGTTTATTATTATTTTTGTTATTCAAAAGGGTTTAAATAACACAAATAACATGAGAGTGCACTTTAATTAAATTGTTTAATTAGAGAAGACATATGTCACATTTTTTAATAAGTCTAGTAGATGACTTATTAATGTGTGACAAAAGACTAGTTAAAGTTTAAGTGTGTGTGTTTGATTAAAGAGGGAAACCCCTTTTGAATCAATTTGGCCACCCCCCTTGTTTTTCATTGGACCCTTTTTCTTGTAACCAACATACACATTTAACTAGACTTGGAGACTCAAAACATCTGATCCAATCTCATTGCATGCAACACACACAAAACATCTCTCTCTCTCTAAAACCTCTCGGCCAGGCAGCAAGTTTGGAGGGTTTTGTGGTCGATTTTGGTGTCATCTCCCTAGCAAGAAGAGGTGTTTGCAAGGAGGCTTGGGGTATACAAGCTTGAGGGCTCCTTCTCTTGGAGTCTTGGCCGAGTTTGGGCATCTCCATCTTCATCTAATCCACGGTTTTGGCAGCCCCTTTTGGAAGCATTTCATCCATGTCTTGAGTTGCTGAAACGTAGATTATGGCAGCTTGTTAATGACTGTCCATTTTGCTTGCTTTTGTGTTCATAGCTTGCTTATTCACATATTAAGATCCTTTGATTTTGGGTTTGCTTTATACATTTATATGGTCACCTAAAGAACATGTTTTTCAGCTTATAAGTATTTATTATAATGTTGTTATTCCGCTGCGTTTTCAGAAAGTTTAACGGGTTAAACTATGTTTTGTGTTCTTACAAACCCATCAAATGGCATCAAGAGCCGGTTATGTGGATAGCTGCTTGTTCTTCTCCTTAAAATTGGTTTTAAAGGATGATTATCAACTCAAAATAGGCTGATTTTGGTTGATTCAATAAACCCCATGTCTTTCAAAGTTATATCTTCATGCTTATGATTAACCTTGAAAGATGGGAATGTCAATTGGTTGATATGTTTTGTTTGTTTGGACAAACAAACCCTAATTTTCAGTTTATGTTGGCTGAAAATTTGGGGTTTGATGGGGTTTATTTTGTTTGTTGAATGATGTTTATGGTTGTTCATATGATAGTGCATAACCTAGCTTGACCTTGTGTTGTTTGGTTTGGATTGAATGTATTTATTTGATTATATTCTTTCAATGGGGTTGTATATTAATTTGTGCTTTGTTTAAAAATGTATTTTGTCTATTTATTCATTGGATGTAATAATATATTAGGAGTAATTTTGTTTTACTAGAAAATATGTATTAGGACATATATTTTGTAAAAGAAGATGCTCGGGAAGGAAGCACAAGAGGAAGATACAAAGAAAAGGACTTGAAGCATATGGATGCAAGTTCAAGTGGGAGTCTATGTTGATCTCTTTTTTTTGTGTTGTATTCAACCCTTAGGAAAGACCAAATGACCACACTTGTGATGGCAAACAAGTGTGGTCATAATAGTAGCTATGGTTATGCACATTGTGGTTGTTAATATTATGCTTGTTTAATTGTGATTTTATGAATGATTGTATGATATTTGGATATGGTGGACAATCTTAATATAAATGATCTTAACAAGCTAATACAAAAATGGTTCTTAATCATTATGTGTTAATAAATGGTTATTAAAAGGATTAATGATTTCGTAATAAAATGGGTTTTATTAAAAGGACCATAGGGTATCTTGTATTTGAAAGCATGCAAATACAAGTACATAGAGTTTTCTAACTAGAATTATGAAATCTCAAACTTTTGACAAACAAGTTTAACACCGTCCTTTTGCACACACTTGAGTTATTTGGAAACTCTTAATGGGATAAAGGTCACCTAACCATTTAGAGGAACTTGTGATTTAAGGTGGGTACCACATTGGTGGGATAAAGTCACCTAACCACTTATGTGGGTAAACTCACACGTGTGTGCAAGTAGGTAACTTGATTTGCAAACCATGTTAAATGGATCACCTAAATATGGTTTCCAAATGGTGTTGATGGAATTAACATGCCGACTTTACATATGATGTTTAAAGTCGATCCCATACCTCTAGAAGTTGCAAATGGTTGCAACCGTCAATCGTTGACCACCTTATTAATTTAAATCGTGGGATAAAGGTCACCTAACCACAATTTAAATGTAATGTTGGGTTCTAGATTTTAATATAAAATGACCTTAAAAGGCATTAATTATTAAAATAGCAATATTGAAAATACTAAATAGATCTTTGTTAAATTTTGTACATGGCCACCAATAATGACAATCATGATAACTCATCCGCGTCCACCCAATCATTACGAGCGATCCTCCAAAAGGAACGTCTAAATCATAATAATTTCATTGATTGGTATCAAACTTGAGAATTGTTCTCAAGCAAGAGAGAATCATATGTTTTAGACGATCCTGTCCCCGATCAGCCTACTGAGGATGATGAGGAGGCCTACAACGATTGGCTGAAGTACACTGAGGACTCCGTCCAAGTGTCTTGTCTCATGCTAGCAAGCATGACTCTGGATCTCCAAAAGGAGTATGAACATCATGGAGCTTATGACATGATAACCCAACTGAAGGAAACGTTCCAACAGCAAGCAAGGGTTGAGCGCTTCGAAACGGTTCGAGCACTCCATGCATGTCGTATGGACAACAACCAATCAATTTCATCTTATGTACTTAAGATGAAAAGTCATATTAACCGCCTCGAGAGGCTTAATTGTCTTGTCTCGAAGGAATTGGCCACGGATTTGATCCTTAATGGCCTTACCAAGAAGTTAGAGACATTTGTGTTAAATTACAACATGAATGCATGGGACAAGAGCATTGGTGAGCTTCACTCAATGCTTAAAACGCCGAGGCGGCCATGGGTAAAAGGGTTTTACCCGTTCTTACCATCCATGAAGGTGAAACAAGAAAAGGCCTCATCCACACCCAAGGCAAAGGTTGCCAAGGGTAAGGGACCCGTTTGGGGAAAAGGGAAAGGGGTGGCAAGGGTGCCACCCAAACCACAAGAGAAGAAGCAAAAGGTTGCAACTAATGACCCATGCTTCAAGTGTGAGAGATTGGACATTGGGCAAGGAATTGTCCTGTCCACCTCCAAGAGTTGAAGGCAAAGAGGGATGCCGGGCAGACCTCAGGTACAATATACATGATTCATATTGATCTTAATGTTACATCTTCTAACACATGGGTATTGGATACCGGATGTGGAACTCATATTTGCAATTTGTTGCAGGGGTTCACAAGAAGTAGGACTTCAATCAAGGGATGTTAGCCTCTTCATGGGCAATGGAACTAAAGTCATAGTTAAAGCTCGTGGGGACTACATCCTAAAACTTCCAAGTGGCTTGGATGTGATTTTGAAGAATGTTTTGTATGCTCCTAGTTTGACTAGGAACATTATTTCAGTATCCCATTAAGACTTTATGATTATGTATTATCTTTTGTTGAAAATAATATTCATGTTTCTTTAAATGATATGTTCTATTTTAAAGCTATTCCCATTAATGGTATTTATGAAATGGTTTATGAAAATGCTTTAAATAGTTCATTGTACCATACTAACACCAAGAAACTCAAGTTGGATTTGAGTGATACCTATCTTTGGCATTGTCGTCTTGGTCATATAAACAAGAAATGTATACAAACACTTCAAAAGAATGGTCTTTTAAAAACAAATGAATGTGATTCATTTGATGTATGTGAATCTTGTTTACAAGGAAAAATGACTAAGGCACCCTTTAATGGAACTAACGAAAGGGCAAAAGATTTACTAGGAATCATACATTCGGATGTATGTGGTCCTTTTAAACCAATGACTAGGAATGGTGAAAGATACTTCATTACCTTTACCGAAGATTATAGTCGCTATGGGTATGTGTACTTATTAAGGCACAAAGATGAAGCTTTGAACGTTCAAGATCTTCAAGAATGAAGTATAAAATCAACTCAACAAGTCGATTAAAGTTCTCCGCACCGATAGAGGAGGTGAATACCTAAGTGATGCTTTTCAGGATCATCTTAGGAGTTGTGGGATTGTCTCACAACTCACTCCACCTGGTACACCACAACATAATGGCGTGTCTGAGAGGAGGAATCGAACCTTATTGGATATGATTTGATCTATGATGGCTAGAAGCACATTACCTCTATCATTTTGGGGTTTCGCTTTGCTCTCCGCGGCCTGTATTCTAATATGGCCCCAACCAAAAAGGTGGAAAGGACACCTTTTGAGATATGGCATGGAAGAGTTCCATCCCTATCATACTTAAGGGTCTGGGGTTGTGAGGCTTACGTTAAGACTCCCACCCAAACAAATTGGAAGTCCGATCCACCAAGTGTATCTTTATTGGATATCCTAGAGATTCTATGGGTTATTATTTCTATGATCCACTGGAACAAAAAGTGTTTGTTGCCAGAAAGGGTGAGTTCTTAGAGGCAAAGTTCCTTATGGAAGGAACTAGCAGTAGACAGTGGATCTTGAGGAGGATCAAGAACCACAACCCGATGTACATCTGGTTAAAACTAGCACTCAACATGAGGATGTTGAGGATGATCAAGCGGTTGATCAATACACACAAAACGTTCGCAGAAGTGGTAGAACTAGTAATCCACCTGAAAGATATGGATTTTTCATGGATGGATGCTATGTGGTAGATTCAGATGAACCAACCACATACCAGAATGCAGTGTCCAATTTGGATTGTGACAAATGGCTTGAGGCCATGAACGTTGAGATGCAATCCATGTATGACAATCAAGTTTGGGAACTTGTTGTACCACCTCTTAATTCCAAAGTAGGTGGAAGCAAGTGGGTTTTCAAGAAGAAAACCGATATGCATGGAAACTTGGATACTTATAAAGCTAGACTTGTAGCAAAGGGTTTCACTCAAACTCAAGGGGTTGACTATGATGAAACTTTCTCACCTGTTGCGATGCTAAAGTCTATAAGGATATTGTTTGCCATAGCTGCTCATTATGATTATGAGATTTGGCAAATGGATGTCAAAACCGCTTTCCTTAATGGATATCTTGAGGAAGATGTCTATATGGTTCAGCCTGAAGGTTTTGTCGATCCAAAACATCCTAATAAAGTATGCAAGTTAAAGAAATCAATCTATGGATTGAAACAAGCATCGAGAAGCTGGAATCATCATTTTGATGAGGAAGTAAAAAAATTTGGCTTCATCAAAAACGCTGATGAGGCTTGTGTGTATAAGAAGGCTAGTGGGAGCACAATAACTTTCCTAGTATTGTATGTTGATGACATACTACTATTTGGAAATGACATTCCAACCTTGGAAGGTGTAAAAACCTGGCTTGGAAGTTGTTTTTCCATCAAGGATCTTGGTGAAGCCGCCTATATTCTGGGAAAAAAGATATATAGGGATAGATCAAGGCGGTTGATTGGTTTAAATCAAAGTGCATACATTGATAAGATCTTGAAAAGGTTCAAGATGGAGAACTCTAAGAAAGGTACCGTACCTATTCAAAGAGGAACGATATTGAGTACGACTTAATGTCCTAGCTCAAGGGATGAGCAAGATAAAATGAAGGCAATCCCATACGCATCTGCTATTGGATCCATCATGTATGCAATGATATGCACTCGACCGGACGTGTCATGCGCCTTAAGCATGACAAGCCGTTAACAGCAAAATCCTGGAAACAGTCATTGGATGGCTGTTAAGAACATACTTAAGTACCTAAGGAGGACAAGAGATATGTTCCTAATCTATGGATCTGGTGATGAGGAACTCATTGTAAAAGGTTACACGGATGCGAGTTTCCAAACCGATCGTGATGATTCTCGGTCATAATCGGGATATATTTTTATTCTGAATGGAGGAGCGGTCTCTTGGAAGAGCTCCAAACAGGATATGGTGGCTCTATCAACTACAGAATCAGAATATGTCGCCGCCTCATTGGCAGCTCAAGAAGCTGCATGGTTGAAGAATTCATTGCCGATCTAGGGGTTGTCCCTTCCATTCAGGAACCCCTAGAGATCTTTTGTGATAACGAGGATGCGATTGCTCAAATCAAGGAACCTCGTGCTCATCAAAAGACTAGGCACATTGAGCGGAGATTCAACTACATACGAGATGAAGTTGAAAAGGGAAAGATATGTATTCACAAAGTTCACATGGATCAAAACATTGTGGATCCTCTCACGAAGCTCCTTGAAAAGGCAATGCATGAAGGTCATACTTGTGCCATGGGACTTTGATATTCTAGTGATTGGATTTGATTTGTAAATTTTGTATTTGGATATATGGAACTCTTTATTATTTGAATAAAATTATTTGGTTATAATGTTTCAATTATTATTCCAATTTAGCATGCTTAATCCATTAGTAAATTTTTTACTCTAAATGTCCGTAGTCGTTCATACTTGTGGGAACAAGTGTGAGGGTAAGATTATTATGAACTTGGATTGGTTGATATTCATAAGGATGAATATAGAGCAATGGCTTGCTACCAAGGTTCATAGATATTTGTGGGATACAAATATTGGACTAACCCGCATCTCAAATTTTACTACATGGAATCTTATTGATTGATCATAAGTAAATTTGAGTAAAGGCGAATATCATTTGGTATCCTCCGACCTGAGATACATATTGGGTTTTGATATTCACCAAGTATTATACCTTGAGTTAATTCTTCACTGTCCTGAAATAGTGGACAACACGTAAGGGTATGTTCAGGTATGACACGAGGTGTTTGTGAGAAACGTATGTAGTCAAGATGGAATTTGTTCCTCTTATTCGTTGAGAGTTAGATGTCTAAGGCCTGATAAGTTAAATCAACAAGGAATGATCACTCTGTGTTCTTGGATTTAACATGACATCTGTAACAAAAGGATAGATGATTAATTCACCTAAATCATTTCAAGTAGGATACGTGAATAAGATGATGTTATTGAATGGCTATAAGTCATGTGTATTAAGGGTAGTAAACCGTTGTTAGGCGGTATTTACTGCTTGCATCAATCTTCTATGAATCTTGGGCAAGTGGGAGATTGTAGGATTGTTTATGCCCAAGACACGTAGAATATTGATGCGGTTAGTACGTTATGATCCTAGTCGGGTTATACCCAATAACAAGCTTAGCAAACACCAATTAATATTTAATTGATGATATGATCATGCAATTAAATATTTACACCAATTTAGAAAATGGGTTTTCTAAATAAGTTGCATATGAGATGGAACAAATTATGAGGATAATTTGTTGATGGGTTTATTATTATTTTTGTTATTCAAAAGGGTTTAAATAACACAAATAACATGAGAGTGTACTTTAATTAAATTTTTTAATTAGAGAAGACATATGTCACATTTTTTAATAAGTCTAGTAGATGACTTATTAATGTGTGATAAAAGACTAGTTAAAGTTTAAGTGTGTGTGTTTGATTAAAGAGGGAAACCCCTTTTGAATCAATTTGGCCGCCCCCCTTGTTTTTCATTGGACCCTTTTTCTTGTAACCAACATACACATTTAACTAGTCTTGGAGACTCAAAACATCTGATCCAATCTCATTGCATGCAACACACAAAAAACATCTCTCTCTCTAAAACCTCTCGGCCAAGCAGCAAGTTTGGAGGGTTTTGTGGTCGATTTTGGTGTCATCTCCCTAGCAAGAAGAGGTGTTTGCAAGGAGGCTTGGGGTATACAAGCTTGAGGGCTCCTTCTCTTGGAGTCTTGGCCGATTTTGGGCATCTCCATCTTCATCTAATCCACGGTTTTGGCAACCCCTTTTGGAAGCATTTCATCCACGTCTTGAGCTGCTGAAAGGTAGATTATGGCAGCTTGTTAATGACTGTCCATTTTGCTTGTTTTTGTGTTCATAGCTTGCATATTCACATATTAAGATCCTTTGATTTTAGGTTTGCTTTATACATTTATATGGTCACCTAAAGAACATGTTTTTCAGCTTATAAGTAAGTTATTATAATGTTGTTATTCCGCTGCATTTTCAGAAAGTTTAAGGGTTAAACTATGTTTTGTGTTCTTACAAACCCATCAGTTTATCCTCTTTCATTAAACTTTATCTGAAATCCCTCTCACATATAAACCCAACGGTTTCCCCCTCTTTCTATCATCTGTTCTTCCTCCAAACCTAAAAACCCAAATTGCTCTCTGAAATTTCTTTCTTTCTTCTTCCTTCGTTCTTAAGCTACTTCAAATGGCCAACTTGCTCACAGAAATGATCCCAACTTTACCATGTAGCTACACAGACAACACAATCAAGTTACTCTGTTATGCTCTGAGAAGATCCTCATTTCTCAGAGGTTTGCCGTTTCTTGTCTTTGTCGAACTACTTCACCTCCCTCACCATTGATCCTCCACTCTATGAGGATCAGTTGCTTGTGTTCTTTGTGTTCTGTCTCATATACTACTTGTGTTCTTAGTGTCACCTCTTGGTTAATCCAGTTTACTGTTTGATCTAAGTTTAGTTTATCTCCTCTTTGTGTTGTTGTGTTGTAACTCTTCACCCTTCAACGATCCTGCAACATCAATTCAAACACTCATAAAGCTATATAATCTGGTCAATATGTGTTACACAACTCATTAATGAAATATTAGACATTATAAATCACAACCAAACATTATCATTTCATTAAGTACCCATTATTACACAAGTGCAAGACATTTAACACATAATACATTGAGATCAAGATCTAGGTACATAAGTGTATCAACAAACTCCCCCTTGGACCTAGATCTATTTATCGTCTTACCTTCTTCATAACCCCCTCATACTTCTTGTACTTTTCCTCTCTTGTGACTCCTGCATGTATTTCAAATGAAAAGCACAGTCGTATCACATTTTGGAATTGGAGGGCTTGTACAATATCCTGCGTGTCATAGAACAGTGGCCACTTGTATAGAGTGTAGACGTCGTTAGCTGACAAGTTGGTAAGCCACATCGGGTCGAATACCCTGATAGTATCCATTTTTCCCTCTTTGTTCAGAACTATGATAGCTTCCCCTGTTCTCCAATCATAGTACCACCATTTGAAATGAGGAGTGAAGTCCTGTGGCATTTCCCGTAAAGGGATCTTTGACATTGTTTGTGGAGGACTCCACTTCAGCACTATCTTTGGCTTTCCAGTTATGGGATCAACTTTAGAATGTCTGATATACCTCGTAGGTTGTTGAGGTTTAAAGTTGACCCCTCTGGTGTGGTACTCTTTCTTCAGGGCAGCCTTTAACCAGCCTGACATCTTTCTTGGGTCAGCTTATAACAGCTTTAGTTTAGCCAGCTGGTTGAGCTCCAAACCAGGTAGAGTCTTTAGATCATGCGGGAATCTAAAATACTTAATACCTTTCTCTCTCTTCACTGTGTAAACATTAAGATCATCAAAATATGCCCACGAGATAAGTTTGCCTGACACCTTGTGATGTTTCTTCACATCGTAGAGCTTGGTGTAGACATTCTGTTTAGGAGCAACGCATTGGGCTCAGATCTCCTCAAAACAAGCAGCCCATTCAGCCTTTCTGATTTCAACATTAGGATTTGAGGCTTGGGCTTGTCCCTCAACTTTCTCAAACTCTTGCTCCATCTTATCAAGTATCTCAAATGTATCACCGACCAGGGAGTCACCCAAATTTGGAACCGCATTTCCCTCTTTGTCAGGGTACTCGGGATAGTGCTCTGCAGTGACGTCCTCTATCTCTATTTCATTAATGTCGTTTAGCTCGTCGTCACTGGCTTCTACAAAGGTTGGAGCGTCTTTACAATCTCATAGGGATTAAGCTTGAACATTTCTGAAATTTGCTCATCAGTGAGATTGTGAATGATCTCTCCTCTTCATTAAGTGTACATTACAGATCTCCTAACAATGCCCTGCAGATCAAGAATCATCATGAGCTGAGTCTTGACCTGTTGGAGGGGAGCAACGTCATGTTCATCCCTTGAAAGTTTGGATCTGCTTGATTTAAAACATGTAACACAACAATCAATAATAAATAATCAAGACAACCATTTACATTACATATAAACATTCATAACATAATTTATACATAATCCAATTACAAATGGTACTGGTGGTAGAAGTAGTGATGGTGGAGGTAGTAATGAAAGTAAGCCTTCTTTTCTTCTTCTTCATACCATGGGGCCGAGCCATCCTCTTCTTCCTCGAACCAGTCGAGGAGGATGCTCCCCCTAGAGCACTACTCGGCTCGGTGGTCGACGTGCGATCGTATCATCTTTCCCGACCCGTCCCGACCCGCCATGCATTCACCAAGAGCCCTGAGCCCCCATTCTGTGGCAACTACTTTGCTGCCCACAGTACGCATAGTGGCTCCTCATCCTCCTCCTCCTCCTTCTCACCAGTGTATGAATTCCTGGTGGGAATCCAGCAGTCTCTGCTACATCTCCATGGGGGGCAGATGCTGGAGATACACTTGCAGTAGTGGGGCCCCTTGATTGAGTGGGCCCTTCATCTCCAGCCTCCCCGCTATCATCATCAGAGTCATGCTCTGGGAGCTGTAACTGCTCATCATCTAAGTCGTTGTCTATGTGACGCCACTTACGCATGCCGGGCGCCACGTAGTTCTCCTTGGCCAGATGGCCGATAAGCCTCTTTACCTGTGGCTTGACCTGCTTACCCTGGTAGACTCTCATACGACCTAGAGTCGTATCGTCCATGATCTCCAAAGCCACGGCATCGTGGCGCTCCTTTGGAAGCGAGGGAAACTTCTCATCAAATATCAGCTGCAAGAACCTGGGGTACATACAGAAACCTCTTTTCCCTTGGCCTCCAGATTCTCCACGAAGTAAGAGAAGATCATGCTAGAGAAGCTGAAGGGGTAGTTTAGCACCAGTGCCACGTAGGCATTTTGTGCTGGCCTAATAGGTCGTCGAACCCCCCCTTCTGGAAGCTATGCACTTTAAGAATAACATGTGCTAAGTACTTAAGACTGGGGGCACGAGTTTCTCTTGTTGAGCACACCTAGTTGATGTCCCCAGTGTACTTAATCCTCAGAAAGCAGCCTCTCACTGTCAGCGGGTGTAGCTTGGTAGGGTATCCGCATCATCTCCCAACCCAAGTACACGCTGATGTCTTCAGCAGTTAATCTCTATGTCCATTCCCCCAGAAGGCCTGGTGTAGGGACCTATAGGGGGTGCATGGACTAGAGATGGCTTTGTGTGTCCTCCTCCATCGCTTGAGAAAAGCGATGATCTCAGCAAACTCGGCACCATTCTGAGTTGTGTGGTCTAAATGAGCACATATGTTGTGCTTGGGATTGATAGACCATCTATCAGCCATCGATCTGTAACACAAGATACATAAATGTTAGATACTCAGATAACACATATCAGTTGTAAGTTACTTGATATAGTTCATTCTGATTCATTCATGTGAATGAATATGCGACTGTGTTCATTCGGTTGTACTGTCATGCGACTGGACTCATTCGGGTGAATGTACAGGCGACTGAGTTCAATCGGTTGACTGATCTTGCGATTGGTTCAGTCGGCCGACTGAGCTCTTCAGCCAGCTCAATCGTGCGATTGGAGTTCATCCTGACAACCAGTCGCATGACCTACTGTTCGGTCGACTTAGGTTCGAATCTTGATCAATTCATGAAATTAATGTTGTGTATAGGTTCTTTAGACCCGTAATCATTTAACTAATAACCTAATAACATAATTTTAACATTTTACATGGTTTCAGTAGTCATTATGCATTGAGTGGTTCAGTTCTTGTTTCAGATGCGATTCACCAATTAGGTCACCATATCTTCGGATTTCTACGAGATTTCATCATATTATACCTGTATATATGCACACACACGTCAGAAGATCAATAGGGAAGTAAAATCGAGGTCTAACGAAATTTTGGCAGCGTAACGGTAGGATGTGCGAAATAAGGGCGATTGGAGGTGATGAGTTGAATGCGATCAACTGTGGCCCTATTTATACTGAATCTGAGCTCAATCGGCCGACTGGACTCATTCACTCGGTTCATTCAGCCGACTGGAGCTCGGTCGGTCGACTGACTCATTTGCACACTTTCATTCGGTCGAATGGGTCATTCGGATAAGCCATTCGGGTGAATGGTTCATACTTATGTCTATTCGGCTGTTTAATGCATGAGTATGGTCCATTTCGCATGATGGTCCATACTCATGGTCCATTCATGTGAATGGTCAGACTCATGAATTTGAATTTGAGTAAACGTTATGTGCATTTGATCATCTCAGACATGATCATTTTAATCTTGAAAATACCATTGATCACCTCAGACGTGATCCTTTTAAAACATTTTGTCACCTCAGACGTGACCCAATTTTATTTGAAAGCACGTGTGGTCACCTCAGACGTGACCGTTTGATGATAAGATTCCCTATCAACTTCCATGACATAGTCCGATAGTAGCTAACTAAATTGACAAACTTTATACAGAAATAAAATAAACTAAAAATAAAACTAAAACTAGACATGCTTTTGTGTTTTTGTGAGGGCTAAGTCCTCAGATATAAATCTAAGAAATTATTTATCTAGAAAAGGCAGCTTCATCGTCTAAAATCATACATGGACCAAGTCGGTTTGGAATCATACAGGATTTCAAATCATTCGGGACAGGTTATTTAAAACTTTTGATGCTCTATTATTGTTTTTCATCTAGAGTCATTTCGCAAATTTAGGAAATCATACAAGTACCATTTGGTCCTGACACTGATTTAAATTTTCAAGAATTGTAGCCACAATGATTGTCAGTATATTTGTCCTCTTAAATCCATACACAGACTTTCAAAACAGATTGGTGATGGTTTAAGGTTAGTTTATTTCAACCAGCATTTGTGGATCCCACACTTATATAGTAATCAACATTCCTCAGGAGATTTTTGAGCGGTCTATGGGTAGTGTTCAAGAAGAGACTATTCTTAGAATTTTCAAAGAGAAGCGAATCCTCAGGTCAGCGCCACCTCATAGCAGAGTGGCGGCAAACAACAATGAGTTCTAGAATATATATTATGCTTATCCTCAGGTCAGTATCACCGCACAGCAGAGAGGCACATAACCCATCTTCTTGTTTGAGCATTTTCATTCTTTTTGCACAGATCTCACTGACAACATAAGTTAGCAGTTTGACTACATTGTTTATGTGCTTTTGCTCGTGCTTTGGTCTTACACACACATTTGTGGCATTTCTTATGCTCGTCACCCCTTATTGGAATCTTGTTGATTGTGTTAACCAGGGATAAGGTGTTACCCATAGCTAGTCAAACATCTTAGTTTAGTCTTGAAATCACCAAAAATGTCTACTCATCTATTGTGTTGAATCTACCGACATATCATCTGTGGTCTAGCAACCTCTAGGTCTACTTTCTTTGTGTTACCTTAGTGGTGGCTAGCTTATGTATCATATTTCCTTTTATATTGGTCAGACTACACAGACTCATACTTGAGCTTTGCATCTTTTTCAATTTTGATTTTTAAGGTCCCAAATGGTTTGTACCTGTATACTATCATATTCCAAACATTGAATCGGTATCACACATACGATCTTATTATTATTAGCTTGCCTCTTCTTTTCCCTCGTCTTTTTTATATATATTGCCTAAACTATTCTCCCCCTAAAATTATAAAACACCATGGAGTAGCGTTTTAGATTTTAATAGGCAAGGAATAAACGAATTGTAATGAACGAATTTAACATTAAACAAAACAAGAGAATAAAAAAAAATAAAATTAAAATGTAAAAAATAAAAGAAACTAGACACCACATCGGACTTTACATGGTCATCTTCAGGAATGACCTCACTTTTTTTTAACGCCATTGACCTCTAACAAATATAAAAAACGTGGTTTGTCAAATGCCTTTGTATAGAGGTCAGGGCGTTGAAAATCCGTATTTATTTTTATCACATTGATTAAGTTCTTTTCAAAGCAATCATGTATAAAGTGATATATAATACCAATGTGTTTGACATTAGGATGTTGGACCAGGTTCTTAGTAACTACAATTACAGCAGAGTTATCAACAAAGATTGGAGTAGAAGAGAAGTGCAAACGGTAATCCCGCATTTGCTGTTGAATCCATATGATTTGAGAGCAGCAGTTTGCAGCGGCAACGTATTCAGCTTCACAGGTTGACAATGCAACCGAGGTCTGCTTCTTGCATTGCCAGGTTACTAATCATCTTCCAAAGAACTAGCACCCTGCTGATGTGATTTGTAGTTCATCTTGCAGCCGCCGTAATCCGAGTCGCTATACGTTGTAAGCTTAAAGTCATCATCATGAGGGTACCACAACCCAAGTGTGGGTGTGTCCTTCAGATAACGAAAAATCCGTTTGACCCCAATCAGATGGTTCACTTTAGGCTTTGTCTGATATCGTGAGCATAAACATGTAGCATACATGATATCAGGTCGGGAGGCAGTGAGGTACATGAGAGATCCGATCATCCCTCAGTACATAGTGGCATCTACCAGATCACCATTCTCATCGAGTGCTACATCATGGTTTGTAGCAAGTGGAGTGCCAGCCGTAGACGCATTCTCCATGTCAAACTGACTGAGAATATCCCTACATACTTGGTCTGATGTAGGAGGATCCCATTTGGTGTCTGATCCACCTGTAACCCGAGAAAGAACTTCATCTCCCCCATTGCACTCATCTCAAACTCAGCTTCATTACTGCTTCAAACTCTTTGCGTAATTATTCGTTCTTTGAACCGAAGATTATGTCATCGACATAGATTTGTACCAGCAGTAATTTCCATCCTTTTCTTTGATAAACATGTACAGTCAATGACTCCCCTGCAAACCGTGTTTCACAAGATGACTCGAGAGTTTCTAATACTAGGCCCTCGGAGCTTGATGAAGCCCATATAGTGCCTTGTCGAGTTTGTACACTCTGTACCAATGATATGGATCCTCAAATCCCTCGGGTTGACTGACATACACTATCTCTCGAATCTCACCATGAAGGAACGTATTCTTCACATCTAGTTGATAAACTTTTATTTTCATATACGATGCATAGGCAAGGAAGATGCAGATTGCTTCCATTCGTGCCACTGGTGCAAACACTTCATTGTAGTCGATACCCTCAAAGTGTCGAAACCCTGAACAACAAGCCGAACTTTGTTTCTGATGATCACTCCCTCATCATCTTTCTTGCATTTCAAGACCTATTTGGTACCGATGACTTTTGCACCTTTAGGTCTATCTACTAGAGTCCATACACCTAACTTCTTAAACTGAAGAAGTTCTTCCTGCATGGCACTCACCCAAGCCTCATCACTCAGTGCGTCACTTACATACTTTGGCTCAAACTGAGACACAAAGCAGTGGTAGGCACCATCGTGAATGAATCCCTTTTCCATCACAGAGGCATAATCAGCTGAGTACAGCTGATTTCTAGTCTGACCCCTGATTTCACATCTCCGTAACATTATCCAAAGGATGATAGATGTTTAGATGTGAGTCGGGAGTTATTGGAACAACTACCTCAGAATCAAGATTGTGAACATTTGGTTCTGTATCTGAGGCAATAGGAGTCTGAGGTTCCAATATCTCAGATGCATCATTATGAGATACTTGTGGACTAGAGGTAAGGGGAACCTGTGCATCCTAGTTGTTCTGATCATTTTCCACATTTTCTTCATCAGAGGAGGAGTCACTTACCTCAAGTGCCCCCCTGAATTGGTAGATGATGGACATTATGAACTGGAGGTGTTGAATCTTGAGACGGTGTGTTCAAGACATCATACATCATCTTGTTTGCCAACTCGTCTTCTGAAGCAGAAAAAGGAAAATTGAAGGATTTGAAGAATCCATCATAGTCAAGAAGTAAGCAGGTCCTTTTCCAGCAGGTGGTGTGATGTATCTCTGAACATCAACGTTACACCACACCTTTACTTGACTCGTGGAGTTGTTGTAAACTCTCTTGTTCGGTATGTTGTATCCTAGAAAAATTCTTCATCAACTTTCTCACTAAATTTCCCTTCCCAAGTCTTCTTCATAGGGTGCATGGAGCACCAAACGGCTCGAGATACTCTAAGTTAGGTTTACATCATTTTAGTAACTCGTAGCATGTTTTTCCATGGTGTTTGACAACCAGAACTCGATTAAGCGTGTAACATGCATTTGCTACTGCTTCATTCCAGAATTGAATAGGCAGTTTCGAGTCTTCCAGCATAGTACGTGCTGTCTCTATCAAGCTACGATTCTTCCGTTCAGCAACCCCGCTCATCTGAGGAGTGTAGGTACAGGTGAATTGATGCACAATTCCCTTTTCCTTAGAAGCTACGATTCTTCCGTTGAACTCGGTCCCGTTATCTGAGCGCACCTGTCATATCTTCAGCTTGTATAGGGATTCTAGTGTAGTTACTAAGTCCTTGAAAGATTCAAAAGTTTCTCATTTGGATTTCAGAAACATTACCCAAAGAATCTTGAGTAGTCATCTGTAACTACATAGCAATACAAGTCGTCTGCGATGCTTCTTGTACTAACTGGACCAAACAGATCCATGTGAAGGAGCTCAGAGGAAGTTCTATAGAATGAACTTTCTTTTCCTTATGAGACTTCTTCGTCTGTTTGCCCTTTTTGCACGCGACACAGAAATCCGGGAGTTGGAAGTTTTTGACGTTTACACCCCTCACTAGATCATTCTGGACCAAGTGATTTATCTTCCTTGGATTTATATGTCCCATTATCCTATGTCAGGAGATGGAATCCTTCTCAGTGGCTTTGGACATGAAGTACTGAACTTCATGATCCGTTATGGAGGCCTTTGAGAGATCCAAACATAAAGATATTATATCTTGAAGCTGACATGAGAATTTGCTCCTTCGAAATCATGTAATCCTTCTTTAGAACGTAGCACTTCTTGTTGTCAAAGACTACCTTGAATCCTTTATCACAATTTGAGAGACTGAAAGCAGGTTATTTTGTAGTTGTTGGACATACTTTACCTTGTCAAACTTAACCTTCTCATTTCCCACTTCCCCTTGGCTGTGATGTACCCGCCTTTGTTTCCAGCAATGAAACATGCCCTCCTTTGATTTGTCTGACGTTTGATAAGAGCTTTGTTCTGTGTCATGTGCCTAGATGCTCCGCTATCTACAATCCATGTGTTAGTCTCAGCACTATAGCGAACACCCTGCACATTCAATGAAGACATTAGTTCATATTAGGAACCCAAGCCTTCACTGGCTTGGTTTCCCTAAGGCATCACACATCATAAATTCAACCATTGACCATTTGGGGTTGAGGGAATCTCAGATTGATGTTTGTTCTCATTTTAGACGCTGAGGCGGATTTTTCTTTCCATAGACCAGCTTTATGTAAGGCCTGTTTGTGATAGACAGGCGACTGGTTGATGGATTGAACTTTGGGTTCACAAGACCTTTTTGGAGGCGACACTAGTTCCTTTTAAAGATCTAGGTGTAGATACTGGAAGTTCTACTTTCCTCCGCGGAGTCTGATAATAAGGGCACTGAGACGCTGTGTGACCACACGCTCCATAATTATAACAAGATCTGCTTTCAACTTTACGGTTTATTTGTTTTGGTGGAGATGTAAAAGTCACGTAGTTTGCCTTATTATGTTTGGATTGAGACACTTCTTTATTAGATGTATGTTTTGGTTTTACAAATTTAATTGCTTTACCTAGTTTTACATCTTTTATCTCTTGTTTACCTGGACTTAGACATGAAGCTCGTGATTGATTAGGTTTTATTGTCTTTTTGGGTTCTTGTTTGACTTGGTTTGACCCAGACCTTAAGTTAACCTTTTCAAATTCAGTTTCTAGGTTAACACAAGGCATTTTTCCTTTTGCCTTTGAAGTGGCCTCCTTTTGTTTAGTCAGATTCATTTGATTTACTTAAAGAATCGGGATCACTAACAAGAGGAGTGGACACCACGTGATCCTTGATGGGATTATTGTTAAGCAGTTTACTTTTGGTGTTCATCAAGGTCTTAGGTGGTGGTGGAACCACTTTGTATCCTAGCCCTTCCCTATTATTTCTCTCTCTTACTAAGTGTTGGACAATGTGTGATGAGCTTGTCCAACTATGATGTTTATGTTTTATAGAGTTGACTTCTACTTCTAAAATAGCCTTTTGCTTCTTAGTGTCCTCTAGATAGTTCATATAGTACCTAATGTCATTTTATTGGTTAAATGCGACTACCTCTGTTTCCCTAAGCTGTTTAGTCAATAGGTCTATCTTTTCCTTATAACTGTGCTCGTTTTGTTTTAACACTCTATTTGCCTCAGTGCACAGTTCCAAGTCCTTTACTAAGTTATCATTATGATCTAATAACCTAGCAAATTTTAAATCTATACTTTCTCTAAATTTGTTACAATCTAAACAAGCATGATTATTAAATAACTGATCAGTAGTACTTACCTGAGATGTTGAGGATGAATCAGCCATGAGTACAGAATCTGTTGATTCTGATTCTGGTGATTCTGACGTTGATGCAGACTTTCCTTCTTCAGGTAGGTGGTTGACCACATGTGCAGTGTCTTCAGAATTTGACATCGCAAGCTCTACTGCTATGTCTCCCTTACTAGCAGAATCGTCATCAATGTCCTCCACATGAGCTACGTTGGACTGTCCCGGTGACACGAACCGAAAGCTCCAGTCCTGTCCTTCATCCTCATTAGCAGTCAAGGCTTTGGGGTCCTTACATGATGAAGTAGAACTGCTAGATGTGGCTTTGTCCTGACGATTGAATGACGAGAAGGGATTACCGTTCCCAGTCTTCTTTGGCTTTACACACTCCCGCTTGAAGTGTCCCTTCTCACCACAGTTGAAACAAGTAACCTTTGACTTGTCGAAGCCAAATGTTGTGTCTTTGGTAGCAACCAAGTTCTGTCCGGTCTTTTTGACAAACTTTTTAGCTCGTCGGGCAGCACTTGCGAAAGCCCACATTATGTCCATACGTTCCAACTCCATCACGTCCACCTGTTCATAGTCTTCGTCTGCCAGGTGACAATTTCCTATCTTTCTAGCAACTAGTCCATCATAGGAGTGAACTACACAGCTAAGAGATCCATGTGTTCTTTGGCCACCTCAACAGTCACATTCCCAAATTTTTCAGTTTTCAGTTTTGGTGCATTGACTTCAGTATCATATACGGGTGCTAGACGACCCTGACGTTTCGGAACATGAAGTTGACGGTTGTGCTGGAATTGCTGCGCTTGAGACGAAGGTGGTTTGCAGTGGTGCTCCAGATGTCTTGACTGGAGGAGTTGCATTGTAGAGTGCAGGATTCTGATCGTAGTTGGCCTTTTGGGCTCTGTACTTCATCCTAAGCTCCTATTCCCTCAATGCAAGAATGAAGTCATTTATGTCTAACTTCGAGAGCATCCCATTCTGTCTGAGGTTTGAAACGAAACCCATTTCTCAGGTAGACCATGTGCAAATTTGATACCTTATCCTCAATCGACGTAGTTACACCATGAGTGTGCATCTCACTCATCAAGTGATAGAATATGTCGATTACATCATCAAGACCTTCCTTTCCCATTGAAGAGATGTTGTTGAACTCCTTCCTCAAGGCTTTGGCCTTTATGGCTTTGAGTGAGTCATTTCCGTCATACCTCTTCTCCAACGCATCCCATAGTTTCTTTGCTTGAGTATACTCTGAATACTGATGGAAGATATCCTTGGGAATAGACTGAGTGAGCAAAGCGTATACTTTCTTCTTGGTGTTTTACTTGGCTTTCTGAGCATCCGACATTCCACTTAGAGTAAGCTTAACTCCATCTGCTCCTACGGCATGTTGTACCCCGACTCTATTGCCTCCCACAGATTTGTATCTACTCCATTTAAGTAGATTTCAAAACGTTGCTTCCATTGCGGGTAGTCTTCTAACGTTATAAGCTTGGGGGTTTATTGTGAGTTCCAACTTCATTCTCCAACAACAGTAGATTCTGGATACGAGTATCTCTACTTGCTGTGTATGCTGAAAACTGGTACTCCATTACACTTAACTTTACTATATAACAAACTGCAGATGTATGCGAATGAAGGTATGCGATTGGACTTATTTGGGAGATTGAACAAATGCGGATGGTTCAATCGTGCGACTGAACAAATGCGGATGAATCAATCGGCCGAATGAACTAATGCGGCTGAACAATCCGAATGAGGTTCTCAATCGTACGAATGAGCGTACGAATGAGTCCAATCATGCAGTTGGAGAATGTGAATGAACTCAGTCGTGCGATTGAGCCAATCGTGCGTGTAACACCCGGCTATTTTTAAAAATCAAGAGTTAGAAACTTTAAAAGGTGTTTAAGATTAAGACATATATTTAACTAGAACAAGTAATTAACTTACACGACTGGCAATGTGTAGGGATCCTATGAGGATCATGAGGTGGGTCATTCCCTCAATTTCCACCATGTGAACTAGCAACATCTATCATGTCTACAAACAAAACAAATAGAAAACATAATCTTAGCAATTACTAAGTCAAAGAATGATATCTTATAATGATATAATAAGCATAAATAATAAGCATACAATTAATTAGAATCATCACTACAATAACTTGTGTCTAAGAGATCATCGGAATCATCATTTATTGTTTTCTTCCTCATCTGAACTGTATGTATCTTCATCATCTTCATCATCATTAATGAAAGTTTCATCCTCAACACCAAGGCAACAAGGTCACCACTATCACCTAAATTTGTTCTCATAGGCAAGAAGCTTAAGTCAACAACCAGGTTACAATGATAAGATTGAGGATCTCGTAAGTCGTCGGTCTCATCATCAATAAATTGTGCACTTGATTCACCAACATGATGACATGTTTCAATTATAAGGTCATAATTGGATGATGAGTGTCGTGTAATACTTCTATCTCATTAACAACACCCATACTCGGATGATCCCAAAGTTTTCGATGGTAACATCTTGCACAACCCTCCAATAGCTGGTGGTTCGAGAAGGATCTTGAAGATAGAAAACTTGTTTAGCTTGTGTGGCTAAAATGTAGTGTTGATTGTCATACCACTCACTTGCAGGAAACATTTCCCTATTGGTGTCGATAAAAGGATATTGCTTTCTTAATTAATCGTCCTTTGCTAGATGTTTTGAACCATTTACAGCGAATAGTACAACCGAGTAACCATCTATATAGTTTAAGTCTATAATATCCTCTAATTGACCATAATATGGAGTACCATCTTCTCCAATTGAAACAACACCACTATTTTGAACAGTGCGTTGGACATCACGACTATGTACCACAAATCTAACCCATTGACTATGCACGCAGTGTAAGAAGATACATTCAAAAGTGTAAGGCCCCGTTCCCGGGATGCTTACAGCTGGTAAATCATTGCACATAATCATATAACTTTATATTTAACATTGATAAACACACGCAGGGGAAACATAAAAATAACTTTTCATATCATTACAAATGCTTTACAAATTAATACAACTTTCATTCAAAATATTTTTTGTTCGCATTACAATGCAAAAACATTAATCAAAAGAATGCCATCCAAAAGAGCCGAGCAGCCACACGGTGCCATCCCCATCAACATTACCTGCCAACTGGAAACACATGAAAAGTCAGCGTTCCTGAGTGAGTTCTAGTTTTATAATAAAACATACTTTATTTTTCATTAAAAACCGTTCTTTACTTTCATGCGATCATACATCATACGTAAACATAGATAATATCATTATTATCTTCATTATTCGTTCTTTCTTTCACTTTTCATATCTTCCGTACCAATACCATGTGTTACACCCCAAACTATATGGCTACTGGGCCGAAGTCTATAAATAGATAGCTATACATGGTGCTGCAGAACTGGAGTAAGCGGTAGAGGTTCTATACAAATGGTCGATCCCAAAGAAAGACCCCGATGTGCATCCTCCTGGGGTAGCGAACCCGCACATCGTTGGGATAACACCTTACAATGGGGCGTGTCCCTTTCATACATTTGCTTGCAAGCCTTTTATTTCTTTCTTTCATTTATGCATGCATTCTTTCATTTCGTTCCCCTTTCTCATTATCTTCCACTTTACAATACATAATACTTTTCCTTCATTCATTAACATGCAAGGAAGTCACATGAAGACAATCAAACAAAACAAAGAACATAATAAACGTACAACATCATCATACATACATAACATACATCATGCATAAACATGCAGCATCATCGTCATCAACATGCCCAACATAACCTCTAAGGCCTCAAAAGTCAACTTATATGAACTTACTGGAATCTCCCACGTCAAAACTTACATGAGCACTTTTCACTGAAAGTTAGTGATTAAAATATGCTTTTCCTCGGGTACAACAACCCTATTTAGGCGTATGGGCACCCTTTAGTCACATGGCCTCCAGGCGATTGAACATCATGCGAATGGACCAATGCGGATGAACACCAATGCAGATGAACACCCATACGACTGGACCTCATGTGGATGGACTCAATGCGGATGAGTCTTATGCGAATGGAGCTAATGCGAATGGACCGTATGCGTATGAAACTATGCGGATGAGCACTTATGCGCATGGGCCCTCAGTCGCATGACTCCCCATGCGACTCGCCCCAATCGTACGAATGAATCCCCACTCATGCGAACGAACCCTCAATTGTGTGAACGAACACTCAATCGTGCGAATCAACCCTAATTGCACCTCAATCGGCCGTACGGCCTCCATTTGGTCGCCTAGCCCTAGCTGTGCAGAATGGAGTTCATCCCAAACCCAATCTGCCATTTTCAACCTCCAAGCTCATCCAAACCCATTCTAAGCCCAAATCAACCATCCTAAACCTTAGGAATGCATACCATAACACCATTCAAGCACACACAAGCCTGGAAACAAACCCAAAATGCATCACACGCAAACACATACAAATGGGTCAAACACACACCATACAAAAACAGGTTTTCAGATGTGTTCCAGCCCCAAAATCGACCAAAATGTTTAAAAGAGGGGTCCTAGAACTCACACAAACAACACCGAGAGTAGAGCTTTGTTTGGACCCGCTACACGATGATTTTGCACGCTCGAATCCACTTGAACCAACCTTTCTCTTCTTTTCTCTCTTCCTTTCTTTCTTTAGCTGAATTTTGGGTGTAGGGAGAGGGTAAGGGCTGTCCTCTCCCTTTAAATACCCCCACTCACCCAAATTTCTCTCGTTGGCAAGTTTGGTCCCTCGACTTTGGACTTTATTTCTTTTTCCTTCTTTCGTCGGCTTCAAAATAAATAACCGGGTGTTACAAGTCCACCCCCCTTAAATAGGTTTCGTCCCTAAAACCTGTTATTCCTCGAACAAACGTGGGTAATGCTGCGTCATTTCTTCTTCAGTCTCCCACATTGACTCGGATCATTTTTTGTGCTTCCACTATACACACATAAGAGGAACCACTTTATTTCTTAGCCTCTTCTCTTTTCGATCAATAATTTCCACTGGTTGCTTCACATATATGAGCCGCTCGTCCACTTTGATGTCCTCCAGCGGAACAATCATATCTTCATCTTCCAAACACTTTCTCAGATGAGATACATGGAATGTCAGGTGAATTCCACTTAACTCATCTGGTAACTCAGTCTATAGGCCACCTCTCCTACTCGAGCAACAATTCGGAAACGTCCTATATACCTTGGGCTGAACTTGCCCTGTTTTCTGAATTGGATAATACCCTTCCAAGGTGAGACCTTCAACATAAGCCGGTCACCCACCTGCAACTCAATCGGTTTGCATCGTTTATCAGCGTACAACTTCTGTCTATCTTTGGCTGCCTTCCTGAAGGCCATGATCTTTTCAAGCTTCTCAGCCATAGCCTTTCTTCACCTCGACTCTCCCTAGTTCTTTTTGATCAATATCACCCTAACAGACGGGTGTTCTGCATCTCCTGCCATATAGCATCTCATAAGGTGGCATACCAATTCTAGCATGATAACTATTGTTGTATGAGAATTCGGCTGACGGTATGTGGTCATCCCAACTTCCCCCAAAATCAATCACACATGCCCGAAGCATGTCCTCCAATGTCTAAATGGTCCTTTCTAACTGACCATCAGTCTGGGGATGATAAGCCGTGCTAATATGTAACCTCGTCCCCATAGCGTCGTGTAATTTCTTCTAGAATTTGGATGTAAACCGGGTGTCACGATCAGACACAATAGACACCAGCACACCATAATGAGTTACAATTTCTTTGATGAACAAATCAGCCAACCTCTCAGATGAATATGTCTCGCGGATCGGTAGGAAGTGAGCACTTTTCGTCAAGCGGTCAACAGTCACCCATATGGCATCATACCCTTTCGGAGTATGCGTCAGCTTTGTAATGAAATCCATAGTGATATGCTCCCACTTCCATTCCGGTATATTCAAAGGTTGGATCTTTCTGTATGGCTTCTGATGCTTTGCCTTCACTTGTAAGCAAGTAAGGCATTTACTCACATAATCCACCACATCACTCTTCATACCTAGCCACCAATAATCCTTCTTCATGTATTGATACATCTTTGTGGCACCTGGATGAATGGAGTATTGAGTCTTGTGAGCTTCATCCAAAATCTTCACCCGCAGATCCCCAAAACGAGGAACCCACACACGCCCGAATCGGGTTGTAACGCCAAGAGTGTTTTCACCCAACTCCGCGACCAGACCTCCCATTCTTTCTGAGTTAAGATGATTTTCCTTCAGTGCCTTATCTTGAAACCCTTTAACTTTCTTCATCACATCAGAGGTCATCATTAGCTGATATGCTTTCACCCGAATTCGCTCGGGCCTCTCTTTTCAACTAAGGGCATCGGCCACCACGTTGGCTTTGCCCGAATGGTAATGGATCTTGCAATCATAGTCTTTTATAAGCTCCAAACATCTTATCTACCTCATGTTCAGGTCCTTCTGCTCAAAGAAGTATTTCAGACTCTTGTGGTCAGTGAATATGGTGCACTTGGTACCATATAGGTAGTTCCTCCAAATCTTTAACACGAATACCACAGCTGCTAGCTCCAGGTCATGAGTAGGATAATTGACCTCATGAACCTTCAACTACCGGGATGCATAGGCTATAACCTTCCATCTCTGCATCAACACACACCCCAACCCTGAGTAGGAAGCATCAGAATAAACAACCAGATCTTCACTTCCATCGGGTAATGACAGAACAGGAGCTTGAGTCAATCTCACCTTCAATTCTTCAAACGCCTTCTCTTGAGCCTGACCCCATACAAACTTCACATCCTTTTGGGTCAACTTAGTTAGTGGAGAAATGTAACACCCTGAAATTTTATTCAAACGGAAGGAAACGAAAAGTAAATGGAAGGAATAGAAATTGTGCAAAAGTGGAGGGGAAAAAGTGTACAAGTACAAACCTTATTATTTTATGGATTTAAGGGGGGCATGGTCGCCCATATCAAAGCAGAAAGCTGCTTTGCTCTTGGAGGAAGAAGAAGAGAGAGAGAGAGCCTGATTCTAGAGAGAGAAAGAGGAAGAAGAAGCTGTAGAAGGTAAGTCCTCTTCATGTTTGTTTGGTTTAAACCAATTCACAACCTCTTGACAGAGATTCTTGATGATTTAGAGTTGTTCTCAAGGACATGGAGTTTAATCTGCTAGTAGAAATGAGTAGCACATAGACCTGCTTCAAGGTGAGTTCTAGAACCCCTCTTTTACTGATTTTCAACTGATTTGGGGCTATTATGCATACTAAGTAAACATTTTGAAAGAAACCATGGGTCTATAGCTTTATGTTCGAAATGATGCATGTATGTATGTATTTTAAAGTGATGATTTTGGGTTAGTGATGACGAATAGCATGCTTAGATGGCCTTAGTATGTTAGATCTGTGTTTGGGTATGATTAGAATGGCAATCGGGTGAAATTGACAGCAAAGAAAATATTTCAGAATGTTTTGATGAACATGAACAGTGGCTCATGCGTCCAACATGAGTGGCCAGACACTAAGTGTTGGCCATGCGCCCAAGAGTGGGTTATGCGCCTAAACAGTGGCCCATGCGCCCAGCATGTTGGCCATGCGTCTAAGTGTTGCCCATGCGCCCAAGTGGTCCATGCGCCTAAACAGTGGCCCATGCGCCTAAGTGTTGGCCAGGCGCCCAAGTGTTGGCCATGCATCTAAATAGTGCCATGCGCCCAAAGTGAATAAAATGGCTAAGTGTTGATACGCCTTAACAGGTGCCATGCGCCTAAATAGTGCAAATGCGCCTGAATAGGGCAAAGCACCCAAATAGTGCCCATGCGCCCAGACTGTTTTACACATAGAATTTTTATGCTCATGTTCCTGGAAGGTCCCATGCGCCCAATTTGGACTTGAGGTTTTCTAAGTGATTTCTAAGGGGTAAAATGGGAAGATAGGCCTGGTTATGATATGATGGCTTATGTTTGATATATGTTATGCATGTATGATGTTGCCTGTGTTGTGATGGTGTATGATGATGTATGTTCCTTATTATGTATGTATGTCTTCCCTTGGCTTTGCGTTGAACGTTAATGAATGTAGTGAAAGTATTATGTAACGTAAAGTGGAAGATAATGAAAAGAGGAACATAATGATAGAATGCATGCATTAATAAAAGAGAAAGTATAGAAAGGCTTGAAAGCAATATGTACAGAGGTGCACGGCTCTAAATGCCTTAGGCTCTACCGCGTGAGGTTCAGCAAATCCGAAAGTGTGCACGCAAGGGTTCCAATCTTTGTGATTGACCTTCAGTGGTGTTACCCATTTCTATTGGGGTGTTACCCATTTCGATGGGGGTGTTACCCATTTCTATGGGGTTGTTACCCATTTCTATGGGGATGTTACCCATTTCGATGGGGGTGTTACCCATTTCTATGGGGGTGTTACCTATTTCGATAGGGGTGTTACCCATTTCTATGGAGGTGTTACCCATTTCCATGGGGGTGTTACCCATTTCGCTGGGGGTGTTACCCATTTCTATGGGGGTGTTACCCATTTCGATGGGGGTGTTACCCATTTCGGTGGGGGTGTTACCTATTTCAATGGGGGTGTTGTTACCCACCATGCTGGGGTGAAACATATGATGGTTACCCGAGTTACGTATAACTTCGGGGGTGTGGCATAAAGCTAAGAATAGATATGAGGTGAGCCACTTTGTGTTGCAACAGACTCGACAGAGGTCTTTGTCCATGAGACGAGATAATGGGGTGAGCGACTTTGTGTTGCAACAGACTCGGATAGAGTTCAATCCTTGTGATTAACTCGTATGGGATCTTTTTCGTGTATCCCGGTGTTGTGTCAGTCTTTGGAGATGAGTCAGGGGTTTCTAAGCAGGCCCCGGCACAGCATCAGCTTCGAGCATAAGTCGGGGATATTGCATGAGACAAGATTCGAGTAATAAAGAGTAATAAACAAAAGATAATGTATGAAAGAGCGAAATATGAAATGAACGTTAATGAATTATCGTAATTAAGTACTGAATAGGATCCTTGTCATTCGACCTCAGTAATCGTGGCTGGGTACCACGAAGAGGGTAAAGTCTGACTGGATCTAGAAAGAGAAGTGAACGATAATGTAATACGTTGAGCGAACAAAGTTAATGAATGTAATGATGAAGATAATATTGATATTATCTGTATGTACGTATGATGCATGATCACGAACGATTGCACAGTATAGTATGTTTTGTAATAAAGTAAAGAACGATTTCAACATAGAGAAGTATGTTTTACTATAAAACTAGAACTCACTCAGCGTCGCTGACTTTTGTATGCATGATAGTTAGCAGGTATTTGTTGATTCTGAGGAGTTGTAGGCATGGATGCATAAGCTACTAGGAGCATTTTAAGGCTGGCATCTGTATTTTGACATGTCTTTGTATTTTGAGATGAAAACAAATGTTGTAAATGAAAGAAATGACATGTTTTTAGTTATTAATGAAAGTTTTAAATTCTTCTGCAAAATAAATGTATGTTTTAAAATGTTTTATGTGCAATGAATGACCTACTGTGAGGTGCCTGGGAACGGGGCCTTACAAGTTGGTAACATAGCAAAAGTTTAAGTGAATTGGGTAAATATTTTAAAACCTAATCTTAAACTGAGAATGGGACTAAAAGGAAAAGGAATGCCAGTCCTAGTAGCTACGTGCCTACAGGTAAAGGTTTTATGTAAACGTTTAAAGTAAGTTAATGTTAACCGGCGTTATGTGCGCATGTTATGTGGCTTGTGTGCTTTTGTGTAGATTTAGATACTAATGTAGTCAGGATAGGAGATGCTTGGGTTATGAAGAGTAAAGTAAGTGGCTAATCACAACTGACCACTGTAATTAGGGACTTGCTATACTTGACGTAAACTGAGTTATTACCTTGAATGACCACGTTACTGTTTGAATCTTATAGTGTGTTAGAACATGGCTGGTGGTAGATCTTTGGAAGCTTCACGAGGTTGAGGCGGTGGTAGACGTGGTGTTGAACCATGGGTCACAAGAGGAAGGTCTAGGGCTGAAAGAGTAGCCCATGAGGAACCTGAGACCCCTCATCAGGAGGGCGGTGATGAAAATGCTAATCAGAGGGCCTCGATGAGAGAGGCAGTCATGGAGGAAGTGCATCAGTCATGCAGACGATCCTACCGTCTAGGGTGACCGAAGTTATAAAGGCGGTTAGAGATGAGGAGAGACAGGAAAGGGCTAGACCTTCGGGCGAAAGGAGACGACCCGAGACTGAAACGGTTTTCTTCGATGACGAAGAGGAAGAAGAGGAAGAGCCTGAGCCAGAGGCGGCACGAGGTTGTAACTATGGGGAGTTTCAATGATGCAAACCCCCAACTTTTGATGGAAACGGTATTGTTGCTACTGCTCATCGATGGGTGAGAGAGATGGAAGCTGTATTGAATATCAGCGAGTGCCGGGAGGATCAGAAAGTAAAGTTTGCTGCCCATTCTTTTATGGACTCAGCCTTGTGTTGGTGGGACAATATTGTCCAGGAAGGATGAGATGGACAGAGTTGAAAAGGCCGGTGATTGAGGAGTTCTGTCCTCATCGTGAGATGGATAAAGTTGAGAGGGAGTTCCTGCAGCTAGAGGCAGGCATGATGACACATTAGTTATATACCGCTAAATTCAACGAGATGGCACGTCTTGTGCCGGATCAGGTGACACCTCTTTCACGAAAGATCAAGAGGTACATTCAGGGCTTGTCGGCAGACATCCGTAGGCACATGATCGCTGGCCGACCGAGCACGTTTAGGTTGGCGGTTGATTTGGCGGGGAGATTGTATGATGAATGATCTGTGATGGTGACTGAAAATAGCAAGAAAGGAGAGGGTGATCAAGAATGGAACGGAAGAAATTTGGACATGGCGGAGCCGCTCCAGGTGGCAAAGGTGCACGAGTGGATGATCAACGTGTGGTCATAACTGGTGCGGGGTCGAAGAGGTGTGACAAGTGTGGACACAGGCACCCCGGGGAATGTAGATTAGGGGGCAATGTTTGTTTCCATTGTAGGAAGACCGGACATGTGATGAAGAACTACGGTATGGGGAGGTGTTATTCCTGTGGTGAGGAAGGTCACATGAGCAGGGATTGCAAGAAGCCGAGGGCGGAAGGTTCGGGAGTGAAGATGATCGGAGGAAGCTCCGGTACGAGGAAGGAGAATAGAGGGTGAAGGCTAGAGCCTTCACTATGACCGAGAGGAGGCTAGGTCAGACTCTAAGGTAAAGTCAGGTACGTTCTTGCAAGTTTAGATTTATGCATCTATGCTTTAATTTTGACGCTAGTAGTAGTTTTGTTGCCGCTATTTTCTGTGATGTTGCACGTTAGGGGTAGAAAGATCGATGAGCCCTTTGATGTAAGAATTGCTATTAGTAAGTCTACCAGGTTACCTAATGCCCTAGAGGATTGCGCGATAGAATTGAGAGAGAGCGTTTGTTCCTGCTAGGTTGTTCAAGACATAGGTAGGTAGACATGCATCTCCGGTGAGTTGATCAGTAGTATATGACTCAAACCCTAAGTGTTGCAAGAAGATGGATTGCTCAACCGTGCACAACCCAAGTTCGGTGACGACCTACGACAATGAATTATGAGGAAGGCTTCGACCAGGAAGGTGGATTTCTTGGTTTGGAGTCGAGTAAAGCTAATACTAAAGTGTAGAGGGTCATTCCTAGTTGTTACTCAGGTAGAGAAGTGACACATTGACTGGAGCTACCTGATGAGTTAAGTGGAATTCATATAATGTTCCATGCATCTCGTCTGAGAAAGAGCTCAACCGATGAGGATATGATCATGCTACTAGAGAACACTGAGATAGACAGAGTATCCAACCATGAGGAGCAACTGGTGAGTACTAATAAGAAGACCGGAATAGGCTAAGGAGGATGATGGTTGCACTTGTGCGGGTGCAGTGAAGCCTAAAGGAATCTAAGTTTAAAGGCAAGATCAAAGAAGAAGTGAGACATTGTTACCCGTAACTATTCGAGAAGCGACAGGTTTCAGGGATGAAACCTCTTTAAGGGGGGTAGACTTGTAATTTTATTCAAACGAAAGGAAAAGAAAAGTAAATGGAAGGAATAGAAATCGTACACAAGTGGAGGGGAAAAAGTGTACAAAGTGCAAACCTTATTATTTTATGGATTTAAGGGGGGCATGGTCGCCCATATCAAAGCAGAAAGCTGCTTTACTCTCGAAGGAAGAACAAGAGAGAAAGAGAGCCCGGTTTTAGAGAGAGAAAGAGGAAGAAGAAGCTGTAAAAGGTAAGTCCTCTTGATGTTTGTTCCGTTTAAACCAAATTCACAACCTCTTGACCGTGATTCTTGATGATTTAGAGTTGTTCTCAAGAACTTGGAGTTTAATCTGCTAGTAGAAATGACTAGCACGTAGACCTGCTTCAAGGTGAGTTCTAGAACCCCTCTTTTACTGATTTTCAACTGATTTGGGGCTATTATGCATACTAAGTAAACATTTTGAAAGAAACCATGGGTCTATAGCTTTATGTTCGAAATGATGCATGTATGTATGTATTTTATAGTGATGATTTTGGGTTAGTGATGACGAATAGCATGCTTAGATGGCCTTAGTATGTTAGATCTATGTTTGGGTATGATTAGAATGGAAATCGGGTGAAATTGATAGCAAAGAAAATATTTCAGAATGTTTTGATGAACATGAACAGTGGCCCATGCGTCCAGCATGAGTGGCTAGACGTCTAAGTGTTGGCCATGCGTCCAAGAGTGGGTCATGCGCCTAAACAGTGGCCCATGCGCCCAGCATGTTGGCCATGCGTCTAAGTGTTGGCCATGCGCCTAAGTGTTGGCCATGCGCCTAAATAGTGGCCCATATGCCTAAGTATTAGCCAGGCGCTCAAGTGTTGGCCATGCGTCTAAATAGTGCCATGCGCCCAAAGTGAATGAAACGACTAAGCGTTGATGCACCTAAACAAGTGCCATGCCCCTAAATAGTGGAAATGCGCCTGAACAGGGTAGAAGCGCCCAAATAGTTCCCATGCGCCCAGACTGTTTTATACTTAGAATTTTTATTCTCATGCGCTTGGAAGGTCCCATGCACCCAATTTGAACTTGAGGTTTTCTAAGTGATTTCTAAGGGGTAAAATGGGAAGATAGGCCTGGTGATGATGTGATGGCTTATGTTTGATGTGTGTTATGCATGTATGATGTTGCCAGTATGGTGATGGTGTATGATTATGTATGTTCCTTATTATGTATGTATGTCTTCCTTGGCTTTGTGTTGAACGTTAGTGAATGCAATGAAAGTATTATGTAATGTAAAGTGGAAGGTAATGAAAAGAGGAAAATAATGATAGAATGCATGCATTAATAAAAGAGAAAGTATAGAAAGGCTTGAAAGCAATATGTATAGAGGTGCATAGCTCTAAAAGCCTTAGGCTCTACCGCGTGAGGTTCAGTAAATCGTAAAGTGTGCGCGCAAGGGTTCCAGTCTTTGTGACTGACCTTCAGCGGTGTTACCCATTTCTATGGGGGTGTTACCCATTTCTATGGGTGTGTTACCCATTTCGATGGGGGTGTTACCTATTTCTATGGGGGTGTTACCCATTTCTATGGGGGTGTTACCCATTTCGATGGGGGTGTTACCCATTTCTATGGGGGTGTTATGCATTTCGATGGGGTTGTTACCCATTTCTATGGAGGTGTTACCCATTTCTATAGGGGTGTTACCTATTTCAATGGGGGTGTTAGCCATTTCTATGGGGGTGTTACCCATTTCGATGGGGGTGTTACCCATTTCGGTGGGGGTGTTACCCATTTCGATGGGGGTGTTGTTACCCACCATACTGGGGGTGAAATATATGATGGTTACCCAAGTTACGTATAACTTCGGGGATATGGCATAAAGCCAAGCATATATATGAGGTGAGCGACTTTATGTTGCAATAGACTCGACAGAGGTCTTTGTCCTTGAGACAAGATAATGGGGTGAGCAACTTTGTGTTGCAACAGACTCGGATAGAGTTCAATCCCTATGATTGACTTGTATGGGATCTTTGTCGCGTATCCCGGTGCTGTGTCAGTCTTTGGACATGAGACGGGGGTTTGTAAGCAGGCCCTGGCACAACATCAGCTTTCAAGCATAAGTCGGGGATATTGCACGAGACAAGATTCGAGTAATAAAGAGTAATGAATGAATGATAATGTATGAAAGAGCGAAATATGAAATGAACGTTAATGAATTATCGTAATTAAGTACTGAACAGATCCTTGTCATTCGACCTCAGTAATCGTGACTGGGTGCCACGAAGAGGGTAAAGTCTGACCGGATCTAGAAAGAGAAGTGAAGGATAATGTAATACGTTGAGGGAACAAAGTTAACGAACGTAATGATGAAGATAATAATGATATTATCTGTATGTACGTACGATGCATGATCACGAACGATTGCAAAGTATAGTATGTTTTACACAGAAAAGTATGTTTTATTATAAATCTAGAACTCACTCAGTGTCGCTGACTTTTGTATGCATAATAGTTGGCAGGTATTTGTTGATGCTGAGGAGTTGCAGGCATGGATGCATAAGCTAGTGGGAGCATTTTAAGGCTGGCATCCATATTTTGACATGTCTTTGTATTTTGAGATGAAAACAATGTTGTAAATGAGTGAAATGACATGTTTTTAGTTATTAGTGAAAGTTTTAAATTCTGATGCGAAATAATGTACGTTTTATAATGTTTTATGTGTAATGAATGACCAACTGTGAGGTACCTGGGAATGGAGCCTTACAAGAAGCGATCCTGGAGAATTCTTGAATGAATCTCCTGTAGTAGCCCGCCAAACCCAAGAAACTACGAATCTCGGATGGCGTCCTTGGAGACTTCCATTGCATCACCACCTCCACCTTTGCCGGGTCCACCGTAATCCCATCGGGATTTATCACATAACCAAAGAACTGAACATTGTGCAACCAGAACGCACACTTAGAGAACTTAGCGTATAGCTTCTTCTTCCTTAGCATCTCTAAAACCTCTCGAATGTGACCGGCATGCTCAGTCTCGCTCTTCGAATAAATCAGGATATCATCAATAAACACAATCACTGATTTATCCAACATCGGTCGACATACTCGATTCATTAGACCCATAAAAGCAGCTGGCGCATTGGTCAAACCAAAAGACATGACAAGAAAGTCGTAGTGACCATAACGCGTGTAGAAAGCTGTTTTAGGAACATCCTGCTCTTTCACATTAAACTGATGGTAACCAGATCGAAGGTCTATCCTTGAAAACCAACTAGCACCTTGAAGTTGATCGAACAAATCATCAATTCCCGGTAAGGGGTACCGGTTCTTCACCGTCAACTTATTCAACTCACGCTAGTCAATACACATCCTCATACTACCGTCTTTCTTTTTCACAAACAGCACCGGAGCACCACAAGGAGAGATACTCGGTCTATTGAACCCCTTATCAAGCAGCTCTTGCAACTGCTCCATCAATTCTTTTATCTCTGTCGGAGCCAACTGATATGGTGCCTTGGCAACAGGTTGGGCACCCGGTATCAGATCAATCTGAAACTTAATCTCTCTGTCAGGCGCCACTCCTAGTAAATCTTCTCGAAACATGTATGGATGTTGGACCAAAAGAACCAATGAGTCGGATTAGAAAAACCTTTAAGTCCACAGACGTCACAACAACTACTGAAGACCACAATAGCTGAAGACAACAGCTGATTACAAAGTCTGAACACAAGTGCTGAAGACAAATCTGAAGACAAGTGCTGAAGACAAAGTCTGAAGACAAGTGCTGAAGACAAAGTCTGAAGACAAGTGCTGAAGACAAGTCTGAAGACAAGTGCTGAAGACAAAGTCTGAAGACAAGTGCTGACGACAAAGTCTGAAGACAAGTGCTGAAGACAAAGTCTGAAGACAAGTGCTGAAGACAAGTCTGTGAAGACACAAGTGCTAAAGACAAAGTCTGAAGACACAAGTGCTAAAGACATCTGAAGACAAGTGCTGAAGACAAAAGTATCAGACGTTGTCACAACAGCTGAAGAGGTCTTCTTCAGTAGTTGTGACGGTTTACCTTTTAGTAGTTTTATGTTTTATCTGTTCAGTAGTTTGACACAACAGCTGAAGAATACTTCTTCAGTTGTTGTGCTCATCAGTAGTTTATGTTTTTCAGTAGTTTTGTAAAACGACTGAAGAGCTTGTTCTTCAGTCATTGTAGTTTCAGTAGTTTCTTATCAGTAGTTTCATATTTTGTACTTTCAGTAGTTTGTTAAGAGTTAGTTATTTTTGTAATAGATCTGCCAGTTGTCACTTTCCCATGAACAGCAGCGATTGCACTCTATATAAGGAGTGTCAACCTATTGTAATAGGAAAATGATTTGATCAGAAATATTCGATATCATAGAAACATTCCTTGTTACAGAAATATATTCTCTCGTTATAACCGTATTTGTTCTTAATGCATACGAGTATCAAATTCTTGCTACAATTTGTCTAATTCTTGTTCTTATTCCGCTGCGTTACGCTCTAATACATCAAACTTGTGATCACTGATCCTGACAAATGGTATCAGAGCAGGTTAATCATTGATCGATCTAATAATTGATCATTGAAACTGCTATTCAAGATCCAAGTTTGATTGAATTGCATTTTTTTTGCAAGAACGGTTATAGAGATTGAATTTTCTGTGTTTCTGGTCATTCATCCTGAGATTTTCTCTTGGTTTCATTGAGTCTGTTGTGGTCTATGTAAAAACTTTAAAAGCTTGAATTAAATTGTATTTGGACTGAAAACGACTACTCCTTCCAATGATCCTCACAATACTGGTTCCTCAACCAAGCCTCCAATGCTGGTTAGGAATGAGTATAACATATGGCAACGATGAATGCCCCATCACTTGTCTGTTAACAGCGCAGGTTGTTGGACATCAGTGGTACATGGTCCACACAAGCCTATGGTGAATAACCCGGAAACCAATCAAATGGTTCCGAAGAGGAAGGAGAAATACTCAGATGAGGATAAGAATTGTTTGAGATTGATGCAAAAGCCCATGGAATTCTGGCCATGGCACTGCCCAATGAAATCTATTCTGGGCTAATGCATCATGAACTGCCCATGACCTCTGGAATGCCTTGAAAGAACAATTTGGAGGAACAGATGAGGTCTTGGCAAATAATAGAGAAATCCTTGCCCAACAATACGAGACATTCTCTCATAGAAAGAGTGAGACACTGACTCAACAGTTTGAGCAGTTCTCTTGTTTGATCTCTGAATAAAAATGGTCAAACTTGAGTACACCAATATCCAGATGAATACAATTTCTCAGATCACTGCCTGAGAGATGGGACACATATACTATTGTCCTACACTCTAGTGCAAATTTGGACAAACTATCTCTCACCTAACTCCATGGGAAATTGCTCACATTTGAGAGAGAGATAGAACAGAAACGAAAACTGTCTTCATCTGGAAAGCTCACTGAAGACTTTGTACCAGGCAACACTGCCTTGGTTGGTCATGAGTTAGAGTATGCTTCACCTGAATGCCAGTATGATGAGCATATTGATTTCTCCTCAAACACTTCTGATTCTGCGTTTGTGAGTGTTGATAGTCAGTTTACTGGGTGTAATAATGACAATCTATGCTTCATCATGGATGATCTTAAGGGGATTGCTGATGATGACTTAGAAGAGATGGATATTTTGAGCCAAATGGCCTTGATAAATATCAGATCTCAGAAGTTTACAAAAGAACTGGAAGAAAGTTCCCAGGACTCTCTGGCAAAACCAAAGTTGGTTTTGACAAGAGTAAGTTGAAGTGTCACAAATGCCACAAGCTTGGACACTTTGCTAGAGAATGCAGATCATCTGGATCTAATTCCTCTGCACCTTTTGTGACTTTCCCTGGCAATAGTCAACAACACAGGGCAACATCCTGTCAATTCTAGTCATCATTCTCACCACAATCTCCTGCATATTTTGTTCCTCAGGGTCAATGCCATATCCTTACCCTTGTTATTACATGTCACAGTCAAATCAAGTTCAAGTTCCTATAGTACCACAACCTCATGCACTACCAGAACCTCAACCATCTCAATCTCTCAACCTCCTCAACCCCAACAACACAGCTTCTTCACCCCTGGAGTTGTTGACCGGAGCAGTTTACCGGATGACATGTCTGGTCATGAAAAACTGTTCACAGGTGCTGGTCAACATAGTGGTGACAGTCCTTTTGGGAATCTGGCTCTCATGGCCCTGGAGTCTACTGAGGGTTCCTGCTCAAATGCATCATCTTCACAGGTAACTCAGGTATCTTCAGAGGCTAAAGTCAAGTTATGTTCTGAATCATGCATTGCTGCCTTTGTCTCCATTAGAGAGGCAAATGTAGCATTAATAAATCAAAAACTTGAGTTGAGAAAACCATTTCCAAAAGAAAAGCTGAGTTTGAGTCTGCTCTTAATAGTAAAAATGATGATATTTATAAGCTTAAATGCCAATTAATGATGAAAAGGCCAAGCTAGAGGTTATTCTGGAAGACCAGAGAAGTCTCAAAGAAACCCTTGCAGTCACCCAGGTAGAGTGTGATCGATGGGTACAATCATGCAAAGGTTTTGAAATGCTTCTTAGTAAGCAATCTGCTTCCAATGTGAAGTTTGGTATTGGTTATAATCACACTGCTCCTCCTACAGATTTTGCTTCAAGAGCAGAAGTGAAATCTGATGGAGAAAGCAATAACCAATCCACCTCATCATGTGATTCACTTTTTGATAGAGCATCATCAAAAGTTGAAGTCAGCACTAAGCCCTCTCAGAACCCATCAGCTGATGTTGATGGTTCCACTACTGACACTCACATGATCAAAGAATGATCAACTCAGGAGCTATTTCTGGAAGTCCTGAAAGGACTGGAGAGCAAGATTTAACACCTGAAGTTCAAACTCCAACTACTGTCAGCACTGAAGAGAAGAAAACTGTCAGTAGAAAGAGTTTGAAGACTACTAAAGAGGAAGTCAAGAAAGCAAATAATGCTTCCAAAGTACTGAAGAGCAAGTCTTAGTAGTTTCATTCTCTTTAGTTGATGATCAACATAAGATGAAGAAGAAACCATGTGAAGTATGTGGTTTGTTCAATCATCTTACAGATGATTGTTGGTACAAAAGGGGATCCAAACTCAAACATAAAGAGGAAAGTAAAGAGAAAATGGTTAAAATGAAAACTGAGTTTGAAGCCACATTTGTACCAGCAACATCAAATCCTGTAACCCTTAGTCCAAAAAGAAATCCAAAAAGGAAGGGGTTAAACAGGTAACAGCTGAGATTGCTCAAAAGAAGAAGGTGCAACATAGGAACTTATCAAACTCCAATGCCAATGTGTCTGAATAGCTGAAAGCCTTATCACAAAATCAGACACAGCTGGTTATGATGGTTCAACATCTATTGGGAAGAGTTAACCAATAGATGTTCCTATGTTGAAACCACAAAAAAGGAGGTCCAAGCCAAAGGATTCCTTTTCTTCACCAGTTTCTTCCTCTCAGGCTGTTGTTTCCAACAAACATGTTAGTTTACCATCTGTTGATGAGAACAGCCCCAAGACCAAAAAGGTTTGGGTCTCAAAATCTAACTAATTTGTTGTATTTTGCAGGTTCTTCAACATACCTCAAAGGCATCTGGTATGTAGACAGTGGAGGATCCATGCATATGACAGGAAACAGATCACTTCTTAATGACTCTTAAGGAAGGAAGGGGTTTGTGTCATTTGGCAATGATGCAAAGGGTTACATCATCGGCAAAGGCTTTGTTTCCAATGGGGAAATAAAGTTTGATGATGTTAACCATGTGGAAAATCTCAAGTATAACCTCTGAGTGTCAGTCAAATGTGTGACAAAGGCCATGTTGCTCTTTTCACCAGTCAGAACTGTCGGATTCTGTCATCCAAATTTCTAAGTTTGATTGATAAGTGTTGGATGAACACACTCTCTTAAAGGCCAACAGGACAGGAAGAGTGTATGCCTTAGATCTTTCCAAGAAACTAGATCTCAAAGGCCATCCTTGCCTATTTTCCAAGGCTTCCCCTCAAGAATCTATTCTATGGCATAGAAGGCTGGGTCATGTTAATCTCAAAACATAAATCAGCTGATAAACCATGGTTTAGTAAGGGGACTGCCTATGAAGGAGTTCAAGTGTGAAGATAACTGCACTGCTTGTTTAAAAGGAAAACAGCACAAAGCTTCATTTCCCTCCATAGAAGAACCTAAGTCCACTGCCTACTTACAGCTTCTTCACATGGATCTCTTTGGTCTTGTGAGAGTGATGAGTATGGCTAAGAAGAAATACTGTCTGGTAATTGTGGATGATTACTCCAGATTTGTATGGACTTTCTTCTTGCATTCAAGGATGAGGCTGCTGCGCAGTCCATTATGAACTTTGTGTTACACGTTGAGAAGCATATTCCCTACCAGTTAAGTGTTTGAGGAGTGACAATGGTACTGAATTCAGAAACCACACACTTGATGAGTTTTACTTATCAAAGGGAATCAGAGGCAGTATAGCATCCCAAGAACTCCTGAGCAAAATGGAGTAGTGGAGAGAAAGAACAGGACCCTTATTGAAGCTGCAAGGTCCATGTTGGCTGATTCTGGACTGCCAATGACTTTTTGGGTCTGAGCTGTCAATACAGCTTGCTATGTACAGAATAGAGTTCTAGTAAATCAGAGGTTGATAAGACTCCATATGAAGTTCTTCATCATTTGGCCCCTCTAATTTCATTCTTCAGAGCATTTGGGTGTCCTTGTTTCATTCTCAACACACGGGATCAACTCCAAAAGTTTGATCCTAAGGTGGATGCAGGGTACTTTGTTGGTTATTCATCAACTTGCAAAGCATACAGAGTCTTCAACTGTAGAAAAAGATGGTTGAAGAGACTCTACATGTTAAGTTTAATGAATCTCCAAAGGACAAGATTCCACAAAGCCCTGTGGAGATATTGATTTGGACATACTGCAATATGTTCCTTATCAAACTCCTGCTGTTGCTCCTGTCAACAGTTCACCACCTGGTGGTTCTGCTGGTGCTGATGATGATGATGATAGCAGTACTCACCTCTGAGGTTTAGTGATCAACTGCCTGATTCAGCTAGACCTGATGGTCCTGTAGCTCCAGTAGCACCATCCACAACAATGCTGATGAGATTTCTTCAAATTCACTTCCTTTGAATTACTATCCACTGATTGGTTTCAAGGAAATGATTCACCATCACCATCTGTTGCTGCTGAGCCTGCTACAAACACTTGCACAGATCTCATTGTGTATCAAGATCTGAAGAATCACCCTATGTCTCAAATCATTGGTGATATCACTGCTGGCGTATCAACAAGAAGTCAATTGTCAAATTTCTGCTTCTATGCTCTCTTCATCAGTCAGCAAGCCAAAGAATTATCACATTGCTTTAAAGACAATGGATGGTTGATGCCATGCAGCTTGAGCTTCTTCAGTTCAAGAAACAGCAAGTGTGGGAACTGGTTCCTCTACCTCCAGGTAAGTGTGCAATAGGCACTAAATGGGTGTTTAGGAACAAAACTGATGAAATGGGCTTATTGTTAGAACAAGCCAGACTGGTTGTTCAGGGGTTTGCACAAGAAGAAGGTATTGATTATGATGAAACCTTTGCCCCTGTAGCCAGACTGGAAGCATTTGATTGTTTTTAGCTTATGCTGCTTATCAAAACCTTAAAGTTTTTCAAATGGATGTCAAAAGTGCATTTTTGTATGGGAAAATTAAAGAAGAGGTTTATGTATGTCAACCACCAGGCTTTGAGGACAATAAACATCCTAATTGGGTGTATAAGCTTGATAAGGCTCTTTATGGGTTGAAACAAGCTCCTAGAGCCTGGTATGAGACATTATCAAACTTTCTTCTGGAAAATAATTTCACTAGAGGCTCCATAGATAAGACTTTATTCATTAAGAAAGCTGGGCAGCATAATCTACTTGTTCAAATTTATGTAGATGATATTATTTTTGCATCCTCTGATCCATAGTTGTGTGATGCCTTTACAAAGTTGATGCAACAGAAGTTTGAAATGAGTGCCATGGAGAATTACAGTTCTTTTTGGGTTTGCAAATCAAACAAAAGGCTGATGGAATTTTCATTCATCAGTCCAAATACACAAAAGATCTTTTGGAAAAGTTTGATTTACAAAACTGTAAGCCCTGTTCTACCCCCATGTGCAGCACCACACAACTGGATACAGATCAGAAAGGTAAAGTGGTTGATGACACACTTTACAGATGTATGATTGGGTCCTTGATGTATTTAACAGCTTCTAGACCAGATATTATGTTTGCTACATGTGTTTGTGCTAGATTTCAGGCTGCACCTAAGGAGTCTCATTTGATTGCAGTCAAGAGGATCTTTAGATATCTGCAAGGCACCCCATTTCTAGGTTTATGGTATTCCACTAGACATTCTGGTAAATTAGTTGCTTTTTCTGACAGTGACTATGCAGGGTGTATGTTGACCAGGAAATCAACTTCTGGTGGATGTCAATTCCTAGGCAACTGCTTGATTTCTTGGTAGAGCAGAAACAGACCTCAGTTGCTACATCAACTGCTGAAGCACAGTACATTGCCGCTGCAAGCTGTACATCTCAGGTACTCTGGCTTCAAAACCAATTATTGGATTATGGCATAACAGAGACTAAGACCCCATTGTTAATGACAGCTCTTCAGCTCTTTGTATTGTCAAGAATCCTGTCCAGCACTCTAGGACTAAACATATTGAAATCATACACCATTTTATTAGAGATTGTTTTGAAAAAGGTCTGATTGCTCCAAAATTTGTTCCTAGTGCTGATGAGCTTGCAGACATTTTTACTAAGCCTTTGGATAGTTCAACTTTCCACAACCTGGTGTTAAGGCTTGGTATGCTGCAGCTAGAATAAGTGACAACTACTGATGATCTCAGCTCACAAGTACGATGATCATTAGTTCATTATTGTCACATATAAGTACTGATGAGTTTTTTTACCTCAGTAGTTTTATAACTACTGAAGGCTACATACCTCACCAGTACTGAAGTACTTTATTGGTTGAAACACTGATGTAGCACAACAGCTGTTGTAGCCACAACTACTATGTCAGAAATGCAGATAAGTACTGATGTCCTATGAAACACCTGAAAAGCAGATGAAAAGTCTGATGAGTAAGTGTTGAGGACAGTGTGAAACAGCTGAAAAGCTATGAATTGACGAAAACAGCTGATGAGAGTACACTCTTCAGTTGTTTCTACAACTGCCGTTTCATTAAAACAACTGAAGCCAAAACTATGTCTTCAGTAGTTTACAACTACTGAAGACTAACACCAAGTCTTCAGCTGTTTACAACAACTGCTGACAAAACCACTGTCTTCAGTAGTTTCACAACTACTGATGACTAATACCAAGTCTTCAGTTGTTTCATCACCTGAAGTCAAAACTGTCTTCAGTAGTTTTATAACTACTGATGACTAAATCAGAGACTTCAGCTGTTTCAACGTCTGACGGTTAAAACCAAGTCTTCAATTGTTTATAACAACTGCTGATCACACCCATACGGCAGCCTTTCAAACCTCTGAAAGTTAATACCACGTCATCAATAGTTTCAACAACTGATGACTCAACCAAAACCTTCAGTCGTTTTCTAACCCGACTCTTTAAATACCTTATCCCACCTTCAGAGTTTTTATCTTCTCTTCTCAAACCTAATGTTCAAAAACTCTCTACCCTCTCTTCATCAATGGCGACCATGCAACTAAAACCACGACACAACTGTGTCGCACATCTCACCAAATAGCCATACTGGACCAAGTTTCACAACGCCATTGATTTAATGGTTCAGTCACCCTACAAAACGGCTTTTCTGTAGATCCACCATATATGCCGAATCCCTTAACCAATTCTGGACAAACGTCACTCTGGTCTCTGAGGAGAATGACACAGAGTCTCTTCAATCGTTTGTCCATGGCCAAAAAGTGGTCATTACTCCAGACACTCTTCGCCAAACCCTTAATCTGGATGATGCCACTTTCCCCACTGGTTATCCAAAGGCACAACAGATCAATCATTTGCCCACCATGGATACCAGGGTAACCTGAGTGCATCTACCATACTGAAGAACATTTCCCGGATGTCGAACGTCTCATATTTCATATGGTAAATGTCTGCCTTGCCTCCAAGACTTCATCATGGGATCAAATGTCCACCAGGTGGCAACAGGTAATGTACTCCATCCTTGAGCAACAACCTTTAAATTTTTCTGAAATACTATTTTTGGAGCTCAAGGATATGGCCCAAAACACAACTTGCTAACCGTTGGATATTATATCCTCGGTTCATAATGGCCATAATTGAAAACCAGCTTCAAGTTGAGGGACTTGTTGGCCTGGGAGTCCCTGCTATGGCTGTACTGCCGAAGTATACTCCCGGCACAACTCTGACCAATCACTGAAAATGGCTGCCAAGCTGCGAAAACCCACGCAGCTGGAACCCACAGCCACCACCTCAAATCCAAGTCCCCACCAAACCAAAAGCAAAACGCCCCGAAATAGCTTTCAGGGAGATGAGTCCCCTGAAGATGCTCCGTAGCACCAAGGCAGGATATACTTGCTGGCTTAAACGCCCCAGCAGTATCAGAGACTCTCCACCACAACCGCTCAGGATTCCTCTCAAAAGGAGCCTGCAGCACCACAGAAGGGGTACCCACAAATCTGGGATCTTCCTCATTTGAGGAGATTGCCATTGAAGAGCACTATTCTCCCCAGGTGCACACTGCTTTTACCCCATCTCCCCATGCAACCGCCCCCAAAGTCCAACCATTATCATTGCAAACGTGCTGACTCAGCTGCATGCCTCTCCTCCGCCCCAACAACCACCAACAAAGGGGAGAACCACAGCTATTGAGGACGAGGATCACCATGCTTCTGACAACCCACAGCACCGGGGTTTACACGTTCTATCTCCTGGTGTGGATATGGAGATTAGAACATCTAGTGAGGCTGCACCCCGCTTCTGAATCAGCACATGATCAGAATGAGGCTGGTAACATAGCTAAGACCTCACTAGAGGCAACAGCTGATGAGGACATAGTCCTGAGGCTGGAAGTCCCCATTTCCAAGAAAAAGGGCACATGCTAAAACTGGTCTACACCCAGTGCATGTACATCCTGCTACAAGCAGGAGGTCAGGTGATTCAGCATCTGCCGATGATGACCTGGGCTTCTTTTATGATGTTCTGGCCAGAATACAATTCTTGAGGAAGAAGTCAGTAGACTACAAAGACTACTTGACCAATTCTCTCAAGAAGCAAGTCCATCTGCCACCAACATAAACCCACAGATGGCACCTTCACCTGAAGGTCTCCCATACACTCAGCCACTCAAACTTCCGAGCCACCACCTCTATTTCTGGCACTACTTCTCAGGGACAGAAACCCTCTGAGCAAACAGCTACTATCTTTCAGCAATTCCTACCTCTCATCACCCCAATGATCACAGACATTGTGATCAAAACCATGGATGAGAGGCTTCCCTCAATCATACAATCCCTGGTGGAGGAGATTGTGAGCACAAGGCTTTCTGCTACTCAAACCCATGCAACCAATGCAACCAAAAAGGGGAGAGTCAGTCAGTGAAAGCAAAGAGGAAGAGCAAACTGAAAGAAAAGGAAACTGAGAAGGAAGAGGAGTCTGTGAAGGGAACCAAAAATGATCAATGGGGGAAAGTCACAAGACTTTCATCACATATAGAAGAGGAAGGGTGAAGGAAAGAGGAAAGAACTCCAACTCGATGAGATGATCAAAATGGCAGATGCTACACATAGTAAATCAATGGATGCCATATTGATCAACTGTATAGACAGGGTTCGATACTGCACAGCTTGACTCAGAGATCAGGAGACTTGAAGTTGAAGAAATTAACTCAAGATGGGCAAGTTATGATGCATTAGAAAGAGAGAGACTAGAGATCATGATCAGATTCATTGCAAAATATCTTGGGAGATCATTGATCGAGATTAAATCATGGACCAGGGACAGTATCTTGGCCATAACCTCAAGATCTGTTCGTCTGAAGCATACACTAAGGGTTTAGTAGTCGAAGCTTGAATGAAGCAGGAGCAGGGAGCAGGACTGAGCTAGCCAAACACTCAAAAGCCACACTCACCTCTAAAATGCTAACTCAGCCTGTCAACATTCCCTCTCCAAAACAACCACAACCACAACCCACAAAACCAACTCCCTTACCCTCTAAACCAACAGCCGATGAGCACCAAGAAGAAGAGAGAAGGGTGTTGAGGCTAGAAGAAGAAGAAGAAGAGGATGATGTGGAAGAAGATAGGCTGCTTCTGTCTGCAGTCCTAACATTGTCTAAAGCCAAACCCATGCCCATCATCCCACCTCACATATGGAAACTGTGAGAGTAAAGATTGAAGAAGAGCAGCAGCAAAGGCTTCATGACGATGAGATGTTGAAAAGCATCGACACAAAACTTATGCTGCTTCTTCATCAATAATTAGTATGAAGAAAGAAGTCTGAGGTTGTACACTTGCCAACACATTTCAATATCAAGGAAAAAGGTAAGAGTATGGCCTGATCCTAGGGGGCTCACAGGATTGTAAAGAAAGACATTCCTTCGAGATACAAGGGCCAAGTAAAAAGGATCGTATAGTATCACCATGGAGATTGTAGAAGATTCAAGAAGGCTATGAGACTAAACAGCCACCCCAAGATGTTAGAGAACAGAGTTATTAAAAAAGGGTTAGTCTACAAGAGGCTTGAGAACTTCAAACAAAATGAGCTCAGTCTGTTACTTGAAGGGACTCATCCTGATGATTTGCATACAGACAGAGTACAACAGTTGAGCTCAAAAATGGCAAACAGGCCAAGTACATCTCAGAGTTGTATGGGCGTGAAGGATTGTTTGATGGTGAAGCTGAGAACCTGACCATGGAAGAACAAATTATGTTTCTCAGAGCATACACCAGAGAATCCTACAGGCTTATACATGGAAGTGAGTCTCACGGATGGGGGAACAGCTCAGTGTCCAATTCCCCAATACAGAGCTCCCATCCATACATTTCCAACCAAATCATCAGAGACTCATTCCCAGCCAGTGCTTATATGGGTCATCTTCTCAAATGATCAAGAAGGAAAAAGACCAACCATTCTGCCAACAATAAGTGGGACCTCAATAAAGTTAAAGGTTGTGGCTGCATTGGTTCAGGGGGAGTTTGTTGGACCAAAAGAACCAATGAGCCGGATCAAAAAACCTTTAAGTCCCATAGACGTCACAACAACTACTGAAGACCACACAACAGCTGAAGACAACAGCTGATTACAAAGTCTGAACACAAGTGTTGAAGACAAAGTCTGAAGAAAGTGCTGAAGACAAGTCTGAAGACAAGTGCTGAAGACAAAGTCTGAGACAAGTGCTGAAGACAAAGTCTGAAGACAAGTGCTGAAGACAAAGTCTAAGACAAGTGCTGACGACAAGTCTGAAGACAAGTGCTGAGACAAAGTCTGAAGACAAGTGCTGAAGACAAAGTCTGAAGACACAGGTGCTGAAGACAAAGTCCGAAGACACAAGTGCTAAAGACAAAGTCTGAAGACAGTGCTGAAGACAAAAGTATCAGACGTTGTCACAACACTGAAGAGGTCTTCTTCAGTATTGTGACGGTTTACCTTTTAGTAGTTTTATGTTTTATCTATTCAGTAGTTTGACACAACAGCTGAAGAATACTTCTTCAGTTGTTGTGCTCATCAGTAGTTTTATGTTTTTCAGTAGTTTTGTAAAACGACTGAAGAGCTTGTTCTTCAGTCATTGTAGTTTCAGTAGTTTCTTATCATAGTTTCATATTTTGTACTTTCAGTAGTTTGTTAAGAGTTAGTTATTTTTGTAATAGATCTGCCAGTTGTCACTTTCCCATGATAACAGCAGCGACTGCACTCTATATAAGGAGTGTCAACCTATTGTAATAGGAAGAATGATTTGATCAGAAATATTCGATATCATAGAAACATTCCTTGTTACAGAAATATATTCTCTCGTTATAACCGTATTTGTTCTTAATGCATACGAGTATCAAATTCTTGCTACAATTTGTCTAATTCTTGTTCTTATTCCGCTGCGTTACGCTCTAATACATCAAACTTGTGATCACTGATCCTGACAAATGGAAAGTCACACACAACCGGTACGTCAGACCGTTGTGGTGCTGGCGTATCACATCCTTTACATAGGCCAAGTAGGCACTACATCCACACCTCATACACTTTCCCGCCACCGCCATTGAGATTACCTTAGGGATCGTTGTGACCCGATCCCCATAAACAGTTACCAAACTCCTGTCAGACGCTGTCAGATAAATCATCTTCTTATAACACATAATGTTCGCTTTGAAGTTCGCTAACCAATCCATCCCAAGAACCAAATCAAAACCACCTAAGGTCATCACGAACGGTCTAACAGGAAACTTATGACCTTCTAGTTCCACATCACAGTTCTCTATTATCTCAGAAATCCTGGTAGATTTACCTATGGCAGTTTCTACGTCAAAGGGCGCATCAACACATCTACTACTAACAGGCAGCTTAGCATAGAAGGCAGCATAAATAAAACTTTTACTCGCACCCGAATCAAATAACACAGAAGCTAAATTTTGGTTCACTAGAAATGTACCGGACACAACGTTAGGGTCCATCCTAGCCTCCTCCTGTGTCATAGTGAATGCCCAGGCGCTCGCCCTCGGTCCTCGCTTCCTGTCTTCTTTATCCCAGAACCCTCAGCCCTCGACTTCTAACAGTCTTTACTCATATGACCATTTTCCCCACAGTTGAAACATCTTCCCGCAAGGCAATCCTGTTCATGTGCCCCGTCTTCCCACATTTGAAGTACACATTCAATCCCAACGTACATTCTCCCGCATGCTCCCTTCCACACTTGCCACATCTCCTTGACCCCGCACTCAATGTGGCCACCCCGCGGTCATCCACCCATGCCTTTTTGTTACCTGTCGAGGCATCACCCAGACCAAATCTTTTCCCGTTCCAGTTTCAATCGCCACCACCCTTCTTGCTCACTTCAGTCACTACCACCTCCGTTCATCATATAAACTCCCTGCCAAATCGACCGCCGACCTAAACGTGCTTGGCCGGGCGGCGATCATATGCCTGCGAATATCCACCGCCAAGCCCTGAATGTACCTCTTGATCTTTCAAGACAAAGGCATCACCTGACCCGGCACCAACCATGCCATTTCATTGAATTTGGTGGTGTACTGCGGTGTGTCATGGTTACCGCCTCCAACTGTAGAAACTCTCTCTATCTTATCCATCTCCTTATGAGGACAAAGCTCCTCAATCACCGTCTTCTTCAACTCCTCCCACCTCATCCTTCCTATCGCCCGGCTACCCTTGGCTTGGACAATATTGTCCCACTAACATAGAGCCGAGTCCACAAATGAGTGGGTAGCAAACTTCCCCTTTTGGTCCTCCCGGAACTCACTGATATCAAGAAGAACCTCCATTTCCCTCACCCACCGGTGAGCAGCAGCAGCAGTGCCGTTACCATAGAAAGTAGAGGGCTTGCATCTCATAAACGCCCCGTAGTCATAGCCTCGTGCCACCTCCGGCGCAGGCTCTTCTTCCTCCTCTTTTTCTTCGTTGTCAGACAAAGCCGTCTCAGTCTGGGGTTGTCTCCTTTCGCCCATGTTTCTACTTCTTTCTTTCCTCTCTCCCTCCCATACAGCTTTGATAACTTCGGTCACCACAGACGGTAAGATCGTCTGCATGACTTGATGCAAACCTGATGGCACATAACATCATACCATGCACACAAAATACCAGTTAATCATTAAAGAAAATACCTGATGGCACGCAGCTACTCAGATTGGCATCCCTTCCCTTTCCATCCCATTCTCAGTTTAAGTTAAGGTTTATTTTGAAAATTTACCCATTTCACTTAAACATTGGCTCTGATACCAACTTGTAAAGCCCCATTTCTAAGATGCTTACAGCTAGTAAATCATTGCACATAAATCATATAACTTTATATTTAACATTGATAAAACATTGCAGCGGAAACATAAAAATAACTTTTCATATCATTACATAGCTTTTGCAAATTCATACAACATTCATTCAAAATATTGTTTGTTCGCATTACAATACAAAAAATTAATCAAAAGATGCCATCCAAAAGAGCCGAGTAGCCGCACGGTGCCATCCCCAGCAATGTTACCTGCCAACTAGAAACACATAAAAAGTCAGCGTTGCTGAGTGAGTTCTAGTTTTATAATAACACATACTTTATCTTTCGTTTGAAACCGTTCTTTACTTTCATGTGATCATACATCAAACGTACACATAGATAATATCAATATTATCTTCATTATTTGTTCTTTCTTTCACTTTTCATATCTTCTGTACAAATACCATGTGCTACACCCCAAACTATATGGCTACTAGGCCGAAGTCTATAAATAGACAGCTATACATGGTGTCGCAATACCGGGGTAAGCGGTAGAGGTTCTATACAAATAGTTGATCACAAAGAAAGACCCCGATGTGCATCCTCCTAGGGTAGCGAACCCGCACGCCGTTGGGCTAACACCTTACAATTGGGCGTGTCCCTTCCATACATTTGCTTGCAAGCCTTTCATTTATTTCTTTCATTTATGCATGCATTCTTTCATTTTGTTCCCCTTTTTCATTATCTTCCACTTTACAATATATAATACTTTTTGTTCATTCATTAACATGCAAGGAAGTCACAAGAAGACAATCAAACAAAACAAGGAACATAATAAACGTACAACATCATCATACATACATAACATACATCATGCATAAACATGCAGCATCATCATCATCAACATGCCCAACATAACCTCTAAGGCCTCAAAAAGTCAACTTATATGAACTTACGGGAATCTCCCACGTCAAGACTTACATGAGCACTTTTCACCAAAAGTCAATGATTAAACTATGCTTTTCCTCGGGTACAACAACCGTATTTAGGCGTATGGGCACCCTTTAGTCGCATGGCCTCTAGGCGACTAACATCATGCAAATGGACAAATGTGGATGAACACCCATACGACTGGACCTTATGTGGATGGACTCAATGCGGATGAGTCCTATGCAAATGGAGCTAATGCGAATGGATCTTATGCGGATGAAACTAATGCGGATGAGCACTTATGCGAATGGGCCCTCAGTCGCATGACTCCCCATGCGGCTCCCCCAATCGTACGAATGAATCCTCAATCGTGCAAACGAACCCTCAATCGTGCGATCAAACTCTCAATCGTGCGATCGAACCTCATCGTGCGAATCAACCCTAATCGTACCTCAATAGGCCATATGGCCTCCATCCGGTCACCTAGCCCTAGCTAATGCAAAACGCAGTTCATCCCGAATCCAATCTACCATTTTCGACCTCCAAGCTCATCCAAACCCATTCTAAGCTCAAATCAACCATCCTAAACCTTAGGAATGCATACCACAACACAATTCAAGCACACACAAGCCGGAAACAAACCCTAAACGCATCACACGCAACACATACAAATGGGCCAAACACACACACATACAAAAATGGGTTTTCAGATGTGTTCCAGCCCCAAAATCGACCAAAAACATTTAAAATAGGGGTCCTAGAACTCACACAAACAACACCGAGAAGTAGAGCTTCATTTGGACCTGCTACACAATGATTTTGCACGCTCGAATCCACTCGAACCACCCTTTCTCTTCTTTCCTCTCTTCCTTTCTTCTTTAGCTGATTTTGGGTGTGGGGAGAGGGTAAGGGCTGCTCTCTCCCTTTAAATACCCCCACTCACCCCAATTTCTCTCGTTGGCGAGTTTGGTCCCTCGACTTTGGACTTTATTTCTTTTTCCTTCTTCCGTCGGCTTCAAAATAAATAACCGGATGTTACAAAAGGCCCATGTGCCAATGCCTTTAATTAAGTATTGCATTCTAAAGACAAATATGATGATGATGATGTATTTTCTTTATATCTAAACCATGACGAAAATTCGGTTTTCATATCATGTCCAGGAAATTCAGATTCAAATTCACTATAAAAGTATAAAAGTTTAAATTAGTTTATCTAATAGCTAAAATAAAAATAAAAATTTCTAAAACTGACGATTTATAGTCTATAATTTTATCGCAATTGTTGAGTACAAACCATTCCAATGATTTTCTAGCTTCTTCAGAAAGTGGTATAATTATGTTCTTTGAAATTGGTCGACATTGTGATGAAAATATGTTCAACTGCCTTTGAGGAATATCATCATCTGCATTTCTATCTGGACGGTTGAATTTTGTTTGTATATCCTCAAGATACATTGGTCGCAATAAATCAATTTTCTTGTAGTGGTTATATTAGTTTATGTAGAAAATGGAGCTATATAAATACAATGTAAATCATAATGTTAAATAATTATCTACTTATCCTAATTTGTATATTCCAAACACTACTACAAAAAAGGTATTTGTTACGCTCAAAACTGTAGCGAATTTGTAGCAAAACGAGTGTTTGCTATGAATTTACTACATATTTGTCTATCTGATACCCTTTAGGGTTTTTTGATGTGGTTTCATGTGGCGATTGTGATGGTCTAGCCACCTTCCCCCTCCCTTCCTGCATATCTATCTCTGTAATACCCTTTATGGTTTTTAGATTGTGACATTTCTATGTTGATCTGATGTTCGCTTTATGTCCAATCTCAATGACGATGAAGCTTTGTTCATCTGAGATGTTTTGTGTTTGTGACTTAACAACATGTTTGTTGTAGTTACGTGGGTCCTTTTGGTTGTGATGATTTTCATTAAATGATCTTGGTTGCGCCTGCTTGGTAACCGTTTCTTGCATGCAACCGCAACAATGAATCCGTTTTGAGCCATGACCTGACTATTACCTTATTGTTGTGGCATAATCTAGATCGTCTTCTAGTTTGCCTCATGTACTAGATTATTGATGTCATATGTTTGTGATGTGATTTTGTTCGATCAGTGTAACTATTGCTGGCTTTTCGTGTTTCTGTTACCTAAAATGTCTAACGTCGATAATGACGAGCATGTTTGCGTCTGAGACTCTTCAACTTTGGTGTCTCTCGGTTGCTCGGGCTCAACAGCCACTTCTGGCATGCAATGGTGACTGGGTATGAGTTCTATAATGCGCTCTAGTTGTTACTATAGCAATGTGGTTGGTTGTATATTACGCATGAATAATGGTTTACCTACAATTTCATTATTTTATTAACATATACGATATATGTGTTCCAAAATGTGTGCTTTGATAAACGACGTGTTTGGCTATGATAACATATCTAAACCTTTATTCGCCCCGTCTATCACGTGCGCAATGTGCGCCGATCTTCAACACTAGTTAATTTAAAGTACTTCAACCAAACATATATAATTTGCAAAAAAAATTGTCTTAAAAAATCACTCTTACATTTCTCTCTTTCGGCCCCCAAATTTGGTACTCCCTGAATTCGTAGAATTGGTGTTTTAGGGTATTTATTTCTATTTAATTAAGTTATCATTTGGTGTTATATAATACAATCACTCACGACATTCTGGTATTAAACATAGGGGTAGTTTTTTTAAAGAAAATTGCATAAATGGACTCTGCGGTATAACCAGATTATATGTTTGGTTCTCAAACTTTTAAAAATTGTAAAATTATTTTAAATTTCTATGTACTCATTGGATCTTTGGTCCCTAATATAAAATTTATTTAGTTTTTATACATTTTATAAATTTAATTTGGAGTAATTTTTAAATTTAAGTATACGAAAAATACAACGCTCATATAAAAGTTTTGATTATTTTGGAGTTTTTAAAGGATCAAACATTCAATGAATACACAAAAGTTTGAATTAACTTTACAGGTTTCAAAGTATAAGGACCGAAAGTGGAATTTAGTCAAACTACATGGACCATTTACGCAATTCTCTCTTTTTCATTAGACATTTTAACAAATATATTTTGTGTTTTGTACATATCTTTAGTTTTTTTAGAAAGTAGCATTAAATCTAGTTTACCTTACATTTGTATTTCTAGAGATACACATACGAGTTGTTACTTCATGTCATTACATATTAGTTGGATTTCCGCCTAGGTGGTAATTTCCCATTTTTTAATCATATTTACGTTTCCAAGTTTGAATATTAATTGATTTAATTCAATACTCGTGTTTCGTATTATTGATTTTTGTTGATCGTTATTTCACTTTGAGTAAATTACAAATTGTGTCCTTTATTAATTCACGAAGTCACATTGTGTGTCCTTTATTTTCAATAATTACACCGTATGTCCTTTTTATATAAAAATTACACACATATTGTTCTTTACATGTTCATTAAAATTTACAGTTAAGTCATGCATGTGCCCCTCATATGAGGGGCATTTAAATTTTTTACATGCCTCCAATAAGTCAAAAATACTTTTGCGTCGTGTTATTCATGTCACTTCATTTTAGGTGTTCAAAGTTCAATGTTTGAAATTTTCGGATAGTAAATATCACTATGAGTATTCGGATATCTGAAATCACCATATTCGAAAATTCGGATACGAATACAAATAGCAATTTGAATATCTAAACTTTTTTTTCGTTTTGCGTAAAAACAACACGCATAAAAAAGTCCTAACATACACTAACAATTCCCAACAAAAACCATTTAACACTTTAAAAATAACAAAAAGAATTTCAAGTTTTTGGATAATTTCACTACTACAGAAAAATGTATTTGCTACGGTCAAATTAGTAACGAATTCATAGCAAAATAAGTGTTTGCTACGAATTTGCTATGGATTTGGTTTGTAGGTTTGCTAATTTCTTTTGTTATGGATTTTTGCTACGAACCAATATTTGCAACGGGTTTAGCTATAAAAATTGGCGTCGCTAATTTAGCTATGCATTTGGCTACGAATAATTGCAATGGAGTTTGCTACGGAGTTTTGTTTAATTTTTGCTATGAAGATTTTGCTATGAAATGTTTGCTACGGTTTTGCTATGAATTTTAGCCACGATTTTGCTATGGATGATTTATTTAGGATTTTGCTACAAATATTTGCTATGAAATTTAGCTATAAATTTGCTACATTTTGGCTATAGAATTGGCTATGAATTTTGCTATGAGTTTTGTTATACTTTTGCTACCAATCTTGCAATGGCTTTGCACTTTTTTGCTATGGATTTTATAAAAATATTGTTACGGTTTAGCTAGAATTTTGTCTAAATTTTTCAAAAGATTTCTTTTTTATAATGTTATTGAACTTCTTCCTGTAATTGATATATACCACAACTTTTATAATATATACAATTGTAATTAAATGTTAACAAAACCAAAAAGCATAAAACATCCGATTGCAATACATTAAACATCCAAAAACATCACAGTTAACCCAAACCAAATAGTATAAGATATCCAAATCATCCAAAAGCATTAATGTTGAAATCATAGTGGTTACTAGCATAAACTTCTTCCTTAACTTGATGGAATGTTTTGTGGTAGATTTTGTGATAGCAATCGAAGTTTCTCACTCATTTCAACATAGAACCTTGCATTTTCTTCAATTTTCTGCATCATACCATTCTTCTCTGCTTTATCACGTTCTATCTCCGTTACTTTTTCTTTCAATCTTTGCACCTATAATAAATAAATTAGCACATCACACTCATAACACATTAATAACAAATACATTAAGAACTCTTATTTTTAACAAATTACAAATAAATAAGACTTAATGTAAAGCATTTTTATTAAAGTAAATTGTGTGTTTGTGCAAGAATGATTCATCTTGCCCATTTCTATAGTTTCTATTACCCATCTTGATCATTTAATACCAATTAAAATAGTACTTTGCCCAAACTAACCTAAGTTGTTAGAATTGGACCCATAATGACTCAAAACATAATGAGTGGCTTGTTTTGCCAAGTCTATCCACACCCATGTAAATAATGTCCACATCAACCCAACTAAAAACAAATAGGTTAGGATTGTCACCTTTAGTTGTTACTAATTCTTGCAAACAATCATATATACATATAACAACTATTAATATCACAATAAATATATTTTGTATTTATTAAAATACATCAAATTTCTATCATTAAAAAAGAATACAAACATCATCACTTCTCCTAGGTGGATCACTGCTAGGCATTGATGATGTATCGATTAGCACCATATATGGGTCACAAGTGTTGCTAGTCCCGTACAATCTACCTTTTTTATTCCCACCGCTAGTTTGTGACTATAATTCCACATCAAGTTTGGGGTGTAAAGTATCATCCTCTCCATACCTCTCAACAACACACTCCTTATATTTATTCTGAATAATAAAAAATAAGTTCATAACATTTTATAGTTTGCATATATAAATAAGTATAAGTGTTTAATGTTTACATGTTAGCAAATACTACAAAACACACACTTACACATACTTGAAAATCTATAAAGTAAAGGAGGCATACTATAGTTTCACCCCCCCTCAAGTCAACCCAATTCACGTTATGCTCGTGAATGTTCTCCGCCACATCACCGACTTCTCCCAAATTATCTCCTATAGACCCACCACTCGTCAATCTGTCTAGGGGTCTCGACCCTTTCTTTGCATGGGTTTGCATCCAGAATTCATCAAGCATAGCACGTCGCTTCAATGTCTTATCCTAAATAATTCATATTCAAATTAGAAGAGATATATTATTATTAAAGAAACATATATAGAAAATTAACCATATCAAAAAATGTTTGAACAATATATAGTATATGAAATTATCAAGATGAACGAGAAAGTAATAACATATATAACATCATAATGGGATAACTAAGTACTCATAAAAAATAAAAAGACAAAAGTGTTATATATATGTATTAAGTTTTAGGCTTATTTTTTACGAAAAAGGATACACTTTGACTGAAAAATAGTCATTTTTAGTGTGTATTTTGCATCATTCAAGAGCGTGAGAAGTGAAATATTATGTATCAAAATATGAGAACTTGACATTCTTACCAAATTTTTTCTAACCATGACAAAGCTTTTCAACCCAAGCGTATGTCTACCGCCTGTTGCTTTCTTTTTGTTTGTTTATAGAAGATTTGGATTTCCATGAATCTCTATTCCATGCCTCAACTAGTGTTGCCCAAGCCTCTTGACTAATCCATATTGGCTTAAATGAAAGAATGACACTCAAATCGTTTCCAATTTCTATACCCTCTTTGATCGCAAGGTCTTTGGCTTTATTACGAGCCCTCTTCAACAAATCAAGATACTTTCCCTTTATGAATTTTTCCCAGCAAGATCGGATTAAAGGCTTCCACTCATCCTCCCATTGATAGTATTTGTATAGAAAAAAAACACTTATTAATTATGTATATATTCTTTATCAAGTTATCAGCATTATTATATATAAATATAAGTAAACACCTCAAAGCGCTCAAACAAACGATCTCGGTGTTGGACGAAACATCTTTCCATCCTGGCCAAGGACCCGACCACATAGATTGCAGTATGAAACCAATGGTTCGGAAAACCTTATCATGGATATTAAATCTACAAGATGAAAAAAATTAAAGCACTATCAAGAACAATTTTTTTATTTTCATTTAAAAAACAAAATCAACAGAAAAATACGTACTCGCCATGTTCAACCCAAATTTGAACGCAATTTTCTCGTGCAGGTAGTGGGTATGGGGCTACCGGTCCCCGTCGCCTAGTAGTAGTGACCGGCTTCTCATCATCATTTCCAGACTCATGGAAAGACTCATATGCCCTTATAGTTATTCCATTGTTTCCTACACTACATTGACCAGTACCTCGAGCGACACCTCAACCTCTGCCACTTCCGGTTGTACCACGTGCCATAATTTCAACAACAAATAAAGTTATTAATATTTATAACAACTTTAATATATAGAAATAAGTAAAAACATTATATAAACAAAAACCATTATATATAATAAAATAAAAAACGTTAAGGATTATATATTAGCTTATAAATATTATTAACAACTAACCAACTAATTTGAATCTGAATCTTTAAATTCATCTACATCATCATCATCTAAATCAGTTTCTTCTAACTCAACTTCTACACATCATCATCATCATCATCATCATCATCATCATCATCATCATCATCATCATTTATATCGTTGACTTCTTCAATATCTCTTCTTGTACATGAGTAACAGGGAGCAACTCATCATCAATTGCACTTGATGTACATACTAACCTTTCATTATCTTGAAAGATATACTTATAATCTTCATTTTCTTCTTCACCTACTTCATTAGAATCTTTAGCTAGTTCGTAAACCCCCCTTGGTGTTGTTTTACAAACAGCCCACCATGTTGATACATGTGTTCCTAGTTTGTGTGCTTAAATGTAAAAGTTATTTATGTCTTACATATGTGTAATGTGATAATGTAATAAAGTATGATATATTCCTTGATGTTTATTTATCTTTGATTCATATGTATGAACTTCTTATATTTTGAGGTTGTTGTACACAATTCTAAGTCAATAATGATTAAGAAATATGTTCAACTTAGTTGGGTGATTATTAATGCTAATGGACCATACGCATGAATGAATCATACTAATGAACCAGTCGTACGACTGAACCAGGAGACTACATCAGTCGTATGATTGAGACATAAGATTGACTCAATTGCACGACTGAACCTTCAGTCGTGCATATGAATTAATCGCATGAGTCAGTCGCACGACTTCAATCGTATGAATGAAAACTACAAACCTATAAATAACACTTAATTCGTGGAAAAACATAACACTTTAAGAGACTTCGAATGTACATAACCCCTAGTCATCCAGAGCGTCCAAAATAGCTTATCCAACTTCATAGTTCGTTCTTGATCGATTCCTACTCATTATTAACGTTTAGTTCATTGTTATATCGATTGGGTTATCGTTCTTACTGATTGGATTGTCAATCAAATAGAATTCCGCACTATTTTATCTGGTTTTACGCAGAATCCGTTAGTACTCCGTACGTACACGTCCTAACAAGTGGTATCAGAGCTTTGGCTCGTGATTTTGCGTTGGATTTGATTAGTTTTGTGATAAAAACCTATGTTTTAAATCAAAAGAGTCACCACTTTGCTTCAATGTAAGGCCCCGTTCCCGGGACGCTTACAGCTAGTCACTCATTGCACGTAAAACATATAATTACGTCAATTTAGAGAAAGCGTTGCAGCGGAAACATTAAAACAAACATTCCATTTCATTACAATAAACACTTTTGCAAAATAATACAACATTCATACAAAATATTGTTTTTTTTTTCGCATTATAATGCAAAAACATTGTACAAAAGAATGACATCCGAAAGAGCTGAGTAGCCGCCATGTGCCATCCTCAACAACATTACCTGCCAATTGGAAACACATAAAAGTCAGCGTTGCTGAGTGAGTTCTAATTTTATAATAAAACATAACTTATCTTTCATTTAAAACCGTCCTTTACTTTCTTTCAAATCATACCAGACTTAGAACGCGATCACACATCATACATACACATAGATGATAGTTATTATCTTCATCATCATTCATTTCGTACATTTATTATCTTTTGTTTCCATCTAGGTCATGTGATGTGCTTAACCCCTATCTAGAGCACCAAGCAATTCATCTAGGGTTAAGCGACAAGGACCCCATACATATGGTCAATCACAAATATTTAACCCCTGTGTGCATCCTCATAGGGGTATTTAACCCGCACACAGTTGAGCTGACAACCCCTCATTGCGTGTGAACCTCCATACATTTGCTTAATCACACGGATTAAGCCCCAGTGTGCAACATTATGGGGTAGCTAACCTGCACACGGTTGAGCTAGCACTCCTCATTGAGTGTGAACCTTCATACATTTGCCTGTAAGCCTTTCTTACATTCGTTCATTCATTAATGCATGCATTCTTTCATTTTGTTCCTCTTTTCATTATCTTTCACTTTACCTTACATAATATTTTTCATTTCATTCATTAACATACAAAGTAAAGCCACGAGAAGACAATCATACAAAGTAAGGAATAGGAACATAAACATACATCATCACCATACAAGACACAACATACATACATAACCTACCACATACATCAAGCCCATCACAATGTTTATGACCTCGAAAGTTAACTTACATGAATGCCCGGGAATCCCCCAAGTCAAAGCCTACATAACACAGTTCCGTCAAAAATCAGAAAATAAACTAAGTTCTTTCAGCGCATGAACTCTATTTGGGCCTATGGACCCAATTCAGTCACATGACCTTCCATACGCATGAGAACACTTAGGCGTATGGGCACTATGAGCGAATGAACACTTAGGCGTATGGACTCCCAGTCTCATAGCCTTCAGTGGCATGACTCCTATGTGTATGAACCTCAGTCGCATGGTATTCGGGCGTATGGGCACTATGGGTGAATGAACACTTAGGCGTATGGACTCCCAGTCGCATAGCCTTCAGTCGCATGACCATCATGCGTATGATTCTCAGTCGCATGACACCCATGCGCATGGACTTCAGTCGCATGCCTTTCGGGCGTATGGCCTCCAGTCGCATGCCATTCACTTGCATGGCTTCTAGTAGCATAGTCCTAGCTTGGTGCAAAATGCAGTCTTCCCGGAACCTAATCTGCAATGTCCAGCATCCAAACCCTCTCAAGCCTGTATTAAGCTCAAATCAACCATCCTATACCTTAGAATCACATACCACAACACCATTCAAGCACAACCAACCCCGAAATCAAACCCCACCCGAATCACACACATACACATACACATACATACGGGTTTTACACCCAACATAAACAAAAACGATTTTTCCATGTGTTCCAGCCCCAAAATCAGTTGAAAATGTGTTAAAGAGGGGTCCTAGAACTCACATTAAAAGCCTCTTCGAGTATTGCTTCTCACAAACTCGCTTGACTTTGACTTTTGCACTTGATTCTTCGAGAAACACTAGGTTTTGGCTCTCTTCTCCTCTCTTTCTCTCTTTGGCCGAATGGAAAGGAGTGTGGAAGAGGGGTGTGGGCAGCCATGCCCCTTTTATACCCCCAATCTTCCAAAGATTTTCCTGTTTTGGCAAGATTGGTCCCTCAACTTTGGACTTTATTTCTTTTCCTTCTTTTTCTTCTTTCTTTGGCTTCAAAGGAAATAACCGGGTGTTACAAGTCCACCCCCCTTAAATAGGTTTCGTCCCTGAAACCTGTTATTCCTCGAACAGACGTGGGTAATGCTGTCTCATCTTTTCTTGAGTCTCCCACGTAGACTCAGATCCTTTTCTGTGCTTCCACTATACGCGCACAAGTGGGACCACTTTATTCCTCAATCTCTTCTCTTTGCGATCAATGATTGCCACTAGTTGCTCCACATAATTGAGCCGTTCTTCTACCTGATATCTTCCAGTGGTACAACCATATCTTTGTCTGCCAAACATTTCCTTAGATGAGATACGTGGAATGTTGGATGAATTCCACTTAACTCCTCTGGTAACTCCAATCTATAGGCCACCTCTCCTACTCTAGCAATTATTTGGAAAGGCCTTATGTATCTCGGGCTCAACTTGGCCCACTTTCTAAACCGAATGATACCCTTCCAAGGTGAGACCTTCAACATCACCTTCTCACGCACCTGGAACTCAATCGGTCTACGTCGTTTCTCAGCATACGACTTCTGTCTATCTTTGGATGCCTTCATGAAGCCCTTGATCTTTTCAAGCTTCTCAGTTGTAGCCTTGATCACCTTGACGCTTCCTAACTCTTTCTGACCAATAACACCCCAACACACGGGTGTCCTACATGTCCTACCATATAGCATCTCATACGGGGGCATACCAATGCTAGCATTGTCACACCCTCAAAATCCACTTGCGGAGTTTTACCGCGAGGCGTGTGAACAAACCAGGATCACAGTCAATAGTTACTCAGAACGACTCTATATGCCATAATTTAAATAAAATCAACCAAAGTACTGACTTTAAACTGTGCGGAAGCGTTTTGAAAACAACCCAAAGAAATAAAAGTATAACTATGGCAAAACATGTGCAACCCAAAAGAGTAAACAATAATCATTAAAATGCTAAAATTGTCTCGAAGACCGAGTCTTAGAATGCAGTGAACCATGTAGTGCTCCTATGGCAAGCAAGCTAATGACCTGAGAATAGCATACTAAAACGTCAACATAATGGTTGGTGAGTTTAAGAGATATTCAAACATAAACAGTTAATAATAGAGATATACAAGTAGCGCATTGTAACAGATAGCTAGTCCATTAACAATAAATATTATTTCATAGTGATTTCGCAATTGAAGCTGACTGTGTTACGTTGTTGCCTCCTGCCACGAATTAACAGTTCGTGACAATGTTCATTAGGACAACTTGCACTCGGTTGACCTCAAGTCACACAGGTGGGGCTCGTCAGACCCAGTAGTACTACCCAAATTTCCTCGCTATTCAATATTAACAATTCGAAAGTGTGAGGACTTTTCCCTGATATCAACACTATATAATATTATACACAACTTGAATATATAAAGCGTTTGTGGTTTACCAGTATGCTATCTCCCCCAAAAGAGATTAAATAAAGAGTGGGGCATGAACTCACCTGATATGCGTATAGATACTTAGAGTTTGACTTGTCAAACAGAATAGACAGACAACCTTCAGAGGTTACCTAGATCATATAAGTACATGAGTACGTGTAATCAAAGAACATGTGAAACCCTAAGTACACTACAACCAAAAACTCAAGATTTCAAACAAAACATACGTGTTTGACCCAGTTGACCCATTTGACCCGTTGGTGACTTTATGTGTTGTAAACCATTCAAGTAATCATACACATATATCATACATAGTTAACATTCAAATAGATCACATGCATGCTATATTATCCAGGTGTATCACTTAAATCATCATACAACCAAGTATCAAACAAGTCATGCGAATCTAGAACATTAACATATCCACTAGTTATAACACAACCAACATGCCACACAAAGATCAAATCACGCACCACATGCCATGTGAAGCCACTTACGATTTCACATCCTAAACCGTGCCAATCCTACTAAGTAGGGGCCTCAGATTCGCACGCGTGTATGATGATCACAATCATATTCATTACATCCAGCATACACCAAAATAATCAATTTCCAGTCCCAAACATGATGTCCTACTACTAATCAACATCCAAATTATACATGATCATAAATGTCCAAATATCATTCATGATTACCCCAACATCACATACAACCAAATTACCATGTTCTACCACACTAGAATTCATCCATGATCATACTAACATGCTCCTAACATCCCAAACATGTTCAAACTATTATCCATCAAACTTTGTGCAAATAAAGTTTCCTTTTTAGGAAAGCACATCCCAAAATCTATTAAACATCCTATGCATTCATGAATTCATCAATAATATACCAATTCAAGTTCATAACAATATCTAGACATGATCAACAATACCTAATCACCATAATCTAACAATCTTCATGAACAAAAGTTTCTACTTTTGGCAAGCTATGAACAACAACATCCATTCAAAGATTTCTAGAATTCATAACAACAATCTAGCATCTAGTCATCATCATGAACACATCAATAGCATCAGTCAATCACTAGATCATCATTACATGCAAAATAAAGTCACTACTATTAGTAACCTATGAACACCAACTTCAATTCACCAATTTCTTGCAAAATCAATGTATCCTAACATTCATACAACCTACTAATCATCATACATTCATCAAACAATCATCCATCATGCATAATCTCATCAATTTTCGAATTAGGGTTTGCTTATAATCAAAGTTCATGATCAATCCACTAAAAACATACAATTCATGCATAATCGACGTTAACTAACATGTATTCAATCCAACTAACATACTAACATCATCAAACACCATCAAATTCGACCCCATGAAGCCCCATTCACGCATTTAGGTTCAGCCCTCAACAAGAATCCACAAAAACACGAAAAATCTAACCTTTAAACGTGTTATAGCTTGCAATTGATGATTCCCACGAGTTGTATTGCTTGAAATCGATCAAAATCTTGGCTTAGGAACTTGATCTTGGTCGAATTCGAAGTGGGGAGGGTGTGTGTGGGTGATTCGCGGCCGATGGGGGGTGTGGATTAGGGTTAATGTGTTTTGTTTAATTTTAATTTCCATATTTACCCTTTAAGCCCTTGTAATTTGTATTTTATAAAAACTAGGCTTTAAACTCTTTGTAAAGTGTTTTTAACTTAATAATATAAAGATATAAACTAATGAAAATCATTATATATCTTATCCTTATAAAAACACAAGACATACGAATAAATAGGCACGTTTTCGCGTTACGCGATTAATTTTCTAATTATCATTTTAAAACGTGCAAACACATAAACATAACACAATAATCACATAATCAATCAAATTCTCATTAATTTAACATTATTCATTATTATTAGGTCACCAACATTAAACGACAACTAGTGTGTGTTCACGACACGTGTATGCAAGACTTAACGGAACTAACGGAGTTGGTAACGGAAATTTACCGGATGTCACAGGCATGATAACTGTTGTTATATGAGAACTCAGCTAATGGTAAGTGGTCATCCCAACTTTCTCCAAAATCAATGAAGCATGCCCGGAGCATATCCTCCAGCATCTGAATTGTCCTTTCCGACTGACCATCTGTCTGAAGATGATAAGTCGTGCTAATATGTAATCTCATTCCCATCGCGACGTGGAATTTCTTCCAAACTTTGGATGTAAACCGGGTGTCACGATAAGACACAATAGACACCGGCACACCATGGCGAGTTACAATTTCCTTGATGAATAGATCCACCAACCTCTCAGATGAATATGTCTCACGGATCGGTAGGAAGTGAGCACTCTTCGTTAAACGGTCAACTATCACCCATATGGCATCATACCCTTTCGGGGTACGCGGTAGCTTCATAATGAAATCCATAGTGATGTGCTTCCACTTCCACTCTGGTATATCCAAAGGTTGGATCTTCCCATACGGCTTTTGGTGCTCGGCCTTCACTTGTAAACAAGTAAGGCATTTACTCACATACTCCACCACATCAAGCTTCATACCCGGTCACCAATAGTCTTTGTTTATGTCTTGGTACATCTTTGTAGCAACGGGATGAATAGACTATCGAGTCTTGTGAGGTTCGTCCATAAACTTCATGCATAGATCCCCAAAACGAGGAATCCACATCCGTCCGAATCGGGTTCTAACACCGAGTGTGTTTTCACCCGATTCCATAATCAGACCTCTCATTCTTTTGGAGTTAAGATGATCTTCTTTCAGTGCCTCATCTTAGAACTCTTTGACTTGCTTCATCACATCGGAGGTCATGATCAACCGGTAAGCTTTCACCCGAATCGGTTCGGGTCTCTCTTTTCGGATAAGGGTATCCGCCACCACGTTGGCCTTGCACGAATGGTAATGGATCTCGCAATCATAATCCTTTATGAGCTCCAACCATCGTCTTTGCCTCATGTTTAGGTCCTTCTGCTCAAAGAAGTACTTCAGGCTCTTATGGTTAGTGAATATAGTGCACTTCGTCCCGTAAAGGTAGTGCCTCCAAATCTTTAACACAAAGACCACGACTGCTAGCTCCAAGTCATGAGTAGGATAATTGACCTCATTAACCTTCAACTGTCGGGATGCATAGGCCATAACCATTCCTCTCTGTATTATCACACACCCAACCCTGAGTAGGAAGCATCAGAATTAACCACCAGATCTTCACTTCCATCAAGTAATGACAGAATAGGAGCTTGAGTGAACCTCGCCTTTAATTCCTCAAATGCCTTCTCTTGAGCTTGACCCCATACAAACTTTACATCTTTCCGGGTCAACTTGGTTAGTGGAGAAGCGATCTTAGAGAAGTCTTGAATGAATCTTCTGTAGTAGCCCATCAAACCCAAGAAACTACGAATCTTGGATGGTGTCTTTGGAGACTTCCATTGCATCACTGCCTCCACCTTTGCCGGGTCCACCATAATCCCCTCAGGATTCACCACCTGACCCAAGAACTAAACTTCTCGTAACCAAAATGTGCACTTGGAGAACTTAGCATACAACTTCCTCTTTCTCAACGTCTCCAAAACCTCCCGAATGTGACCGGCATGATCTATCTCGTTCTTCGAATAAATCAGGATATCATCAATAAACCCAATCACTGATTTATCCAACATCGGTCGACATACTCGGTTCATCAGATCCATAAAAGCAGCTGGCGCATTGGTCAAAGAAAAAGACATGGCAAGAAACTCGTAATGTCCATAACGCGTGCGAAAAGCTGCTTTAGGAACATCCTGCTCCTTCACTTTCAACTGATGGTCACTAGATCGAAGGTCTATCCTTGAAAACCAACTGGCACCTTGAAGTTGATCAAACAAATCATCAATCCTTGGTAACGAGTATCGGTTCTTTATCGTCAACTTATTCAACTCACGGTAATCAATACACATCCTCATGCTACCGTCTTTCTTTTTCACAAACAGGACCGGAGCACCCCAAGGGGAGATACTCAGTCTAATAAACCCCTTACAAGCAGCTATTGCAATTTCTCCATGAACGCTTTTATCTCAGTCAGAGCCAAACGATACAGTGCCTTGGCAACAGGTTGGGCACCCGGTATTAAGTCAATCTGGAACTCGATCTCACGGTCAGGTGGTACTCCTGGTAGGTCTTCTGGGAACACATCTGGAAAGTCACACACAACCGGTACATCAGATAGTTGTGGTGTTAGCGTATCCACATCCTTTACATAAGCCAAGTAGGCACTACATCCACACCTCATGCATTTTCCCGCCACCGCCATTGAAATTACTTTTTGGATCGTTGTGACCCAATCCCCATAAACCGTTACCAAACTCCCGTCAGGCGCTGTCAAATGAATCATCTTCTTGCGACACACAATGTTTGCCTCATAGTCCGCTAACCAATCCATCCCAAGAACTACATTGAAATCACCTAAGGTCATCACGAACGGTCTAACAAGAAATTTATGACCTTCTAATTCCACCTCACAACTTTCTATCATCTTAGAAATCCTTGTAGACTTACCTATGGTAGTTTCTACATCAAAGGGCGCATCAACACTCCTACTACTAACAACCAGTTTAGCACAGAAAGCAACAGAATAAAACTTTTACTGGCACCAGAATCAAATAACACGGAGGCTAAAGTTTGGTTTACTAGAAACATACCTGACACAACATCAGGATCCGTCCTAGCCTCCTCCTGTGTCATCATAAATGCTCTGGCACTCGCCCTCGGTCCTTCTCCTCTAGTCTTCTTCACCCCAGAACCCTCAGCCCTCGGCTTCTTACAATCCCTACTCATGTGACCACTTTCGCCACAGTTGAAGCACCTCATAGCCCCACAATCTCTAGCCATATGACCAGGCATCCCGCACTTGAAACAAACATTCAATCCCTACCTTCAATCGCCACTGTGCTCCTTCCCACATTTGCCACACTTCTTCGATCCCGTACCCGGTGTGACCACACGTCGATCATCCACCCGTGCCTTCTTTTTACTCGTTGAGGCACCACCCCGACCAAACCTTTTCCCATGCCAAGTCCAGTTGTAACCACTCTTCTTTCTCACCTCAGCCACCACCACCTCTCGCTAGTCATACAACCTTCCTGCCAAATCAAATACTGTCCTAAACATGCTCAGTCGGGCAGCGATCATGTGCCTACGGATATCCATCGGCAAGTCCTATGTATACCACTTAATCTTTCATGACAGAGGCGTCAGCTGATTCGGCACTAGCCATGTTATTTCATTAAACTTCATAGTATATTGCTGATAAGTCATGTTCCCGCTTCTAGCTCTAGGAACTCCCTTTCCACCTTATCCATTTCCCTATTAGGATAGAACTCCTTGATCACCAACTTTTTCATCTCAGACCATCTCATCCTCCCTATAGCCCGACTACCCTCAGCTTGGACAATATTGTCCCACCAGCATAAAGCTGAGTCCACGAAAGAGTGGGCATCAAAGTTCACTTTCTAATCTTCTCGACACTCGCTGGTGTTCAGAACATCTTCCATTTCTCTCACCCATCGGTGAGCAGCAACAGTAGTGCTATTACCATCAAAATCAGGGGGCTTATACCATTGAGATGCCTCATAGTTACAACCTCATGCCGCCTCTAGCACAGGCTCTTCTTCTTCATCATGTTCATCATCGGAGAGAACCGTTTCAGGCTCTGGTTGCTCCCGTCCTCCTGAAGACCTGTTTCTCTCCTTTCATTCCCCTTCTCGTACAGCCTTGATAACCCGGTCACCACAGACGGTAATATCGTCTGCATGACCCGATGGACTTCTTCAACAACAGCCTCTTTTACTGAGGCTCTCAAATTGGCGCTCTTATCACCACGCTCCGAATGAGGGGTCTCGGGTTCTTCATGAACCAACTTTTCAACTCTAGGCCTTCCTCTTTTGGGTCGCAGTTCAGCACCACGACCTCCACCACGTGAAGCTTTTGAAGATCTACCACCGGCCATCCACACACACATTGAAAGATTCAAACACCAACACGGTCATTCAAGGGAACAACTTAGTTTATGTCAAGTATAGTAAGTCTCTAATTATAGTGGTCAGTTGTGATTAGCCACTTACTTTACTCTTCATACCCCAAGCATTACCTATCCTTACTACGTCAGTATCTAAATCTACAAACAACACATAACCACATAACATGCGCACGTAATATTGATTAACATTACGAAAATACCTAATGGCACACAGCTACTCAAACTGGCATCCCTTCTCTTTTCGTCTCATTTTAAGTTTAAGTTAAGGTTTATTTTGAAATTTTACCCATTTCACTTAAACTTTGGCTCTGATACCAACTTGTAAGGCCTTGTTCCCGGGACACTTACAACTAGTCAATCATTGCACATAAAACATATAATTACATCAATTTAGAGAAAGCGTTGCAGCGGAAACATTAAAACAAACTTTCCATTTCATTACAATAAACGCTTTTACAAAATAATACAACATTCATACAAAATATTGTTTGTTCATATTATAATGCAAAAACATTGTACAAAAGAATGCCATCCAAAAGAGTTGAGTAGCCGCCCCGTGCCATCCTCAGTGACATTACCTGTCAACTGGAAACACATAAAAGTCAGCGTTGCTTAGTGAGTTTTAGTTTTATAATAAAACATAATTTATCTTTCGTTTAAAACCATCCTTTACTTTCTTTCAAATCATACCAGACTTAGAACACGATCACACATCATATGCACACATAGATAATAGTTATTATCTTCATCATCGTTCATTTCGTACATTTATTATCTTTCGTTTCCATCTAGGTCCTGTCATGTGCTTAACCCCCCTCTAGAGCACCAAGCAATTCATCTAGGGTTAAGCTACAAAGACCCCATACATATGGTCAATCACAAAGATTGAACCCCTGTGTGCATCCTCATGGGGTATTTAACCCGTACACAGTTGAGCTGACAACCCCTCATTGGGTGTGAACCTCCATACATTTGCTTAATCAAATGGATTAAGCCCCAGTGTGCACCCTCAAGGGGTAGCTAACCCGCACATAATTGAGCTAACACTCCTCATTGAGCGTGAACCTCCATACATTTGCTTGCAAGCCTTTCGTACATTCGTTCATTCATTATTGCATGCATTCTTTCATTTCGTTCCTCTTTTCATTATCTTCCACTTTACGTTACATAATACTTTTCATTTCATTCATTAACATACAAAGTAAAGACACGGGAAGACAATCATACAAAGCAAGGAACATGAACAGAAATATACAGCATCACCATACAAGGCACAACATACATACATAACCTACCACATACATCAAGCCCATTGCAACGTCTATTACCTCAAAAGTCAACTTACACGAATACCCGGGAATCCCCCAAGTCAAAGCGTACATAACATAGTTCCCCCAAAAATCAGAAAATAAACTAAGTTCTTTCGGTGGATGAGCCCTATTTGGGCGTATGGACCCTATTTAGTCGCATGGCTTTCCATACGCATTAGAACACTTAGGCGTACGGACACTATGGGCGAATGAACACTTAGGCGTATGGATTCCCAATCGCATGACTTCCATGCGTATGAACCTCAGTCGCATGGTATTCGGGCGTATGGGCACTATGGATGAATGAACACTTAGGCGTATGGACTCCCAGTCGCATAGCCTTCAGTCGTATGACTCCTATGCGTATGAACCTTAGTTGCACAGTATTCGGGCGTATGGGCACTATGGGCGAATGAAATCTTAGGCGTATGGACTCCCAGTCGCATGACCATCATGCGTATGACTCTTAGTCGCATGACACCGATGCGCATGGACTTCAGTCGCATGCCTTTCGTCCGTATGGCCTCCAGTCGCATGCCATTCGGTCGCCTAGCTTCCAGTCCCATAGCCCTAGCTAGGTGTAGAATGCAGTCTTCCCCGAACCTAATCTTCAATTTCCGGCCTCAAAACCCTCTTAATCGTGTTCTAAGCTCAATCAACCATCCTAAACCTTAGAATCACATACCACAACACCATTCAAGCACAACCAAGCTCGAAATCAAACCCCCCCCCCCAAATCACACACATGCATATACACATACATACGGGCTTTACACCCAATCCACCAAAAATGATTTTGCCATGTGTTCCAGCCCGAAAATCAGTTGAAAATGTGTAAAAGAGGGGTCCTAGTACTCACGTTAACAGCCTCTTCGAGTATTGCTTCTCACAAACTCGCTTGACTTCGACTTTTGCACTTGATTCTTCGAGAAACACTAGGTTTTGGCTCTCTTCTCTTCTCTTTCTCTCTTCGCCGAATGGAAGGGAGTGTGGGAGAGGGGTGTGGGCAGCCATGCCCCTTTTATACCCCCACTCCTCCAAAGATTTTCCTATTTTGGCAAGATTGGTCCCTCGACTTTAGACTTTATTTCTTTTCTTTCTTTTTCTTCTTTCTTTGGCTTCAAAGGAAATAACCGGGTGTTACATTCAAAAGGCTTTTTTGACGTTTGCGTGCTTTAAAGTCTCAGTTTTTCATTATACGGCAGATTAGGGTTCCTAGAAAACTCATATTTTGTGTCAAAGTGTCAAAATATTCGATTTTACAAACACAACACCCGTAAGTTGCACGATTGGTTCATTCGTACGATTAAATTCAATCATATACTCCATCCGCACGACTGAACTCAGTTGTATCCCTCATTCACATGATTGAACATCTCCAGTCATTTGATTCCAATCGTCTTGTTCATTCGCATGACTGAATCCAATGGAACGATTGAATTCATTCGCATCCTTCATTCGCATGAGTGATCCATACTCATAGCCCATTCGCACAAGTGAAACTGTCCTGTTCTAAAACTACCAAGTTTAAAGCAATGGAAGATCAATTAGCTGCATTTACTGCCAGAAAGGACTCCCGCATCTAGAATCTTCTACTTCTGGAGAATGAGATTGGAAATCATAATAAACCGCCAAAGTTGTTAACGCTAGATGAATATCCACAGTGGAAACAACGGTTTGACATCAATTTAAATGGAGTTGACCCAAATCTTTGAACATCTATTGTGACTGGTTATATGGTACCAGTCAGTGCTAATGGAGTCAAGTTGACTTTGGGAGGAATGAGTGAAACTCAGAAGATTTGTTCAATGCTGAAAAGAACATATATACCTTGTTGACTCAGTCGATACCTAAGGACATCTTTCAGCAGTTCTCTGAGAACAAGTAGGCTAAAAGTTATTGGAGGCACTGGAGAAGAGATATGATGAAAATGCAATTCTCAAAGCACTAAAGCCTAAAGCTCTCAAAAGGATTTGATAATTTCTCTTCGATAAGGAATGAGAGCTTGGATGGTATTATTGACAGATTCTATTATCTGATGAGTGAGTTGCACACTCATGGTGTGACAACATCTATGGAAGATAAAGTTTCAAGCTTTGCTGATGGTTTTCCTGATAAATGGGATTCATTTGTGTCTAATCTGAGACAAAACGACATTTTTGTGATGTTAGACCAAAATGATTTCATCTTGAAGTTAAGGGAGGAAGAACTACGAATGAAATACAAGTCGAAGAAAGGATCCTATGTTCAGAATCCTTCACTTTACAACTCAGTTTCAACTCCAGCTGTTCCAGGAGCACCATTACAAACAACATTCATGTCTAGTTCCTTTGCTCCTTCCCAAACCACTGCATGAGGAACCAAAACGTCACGGTCATCTGGAACCCAATACATAGTTCCTTAGGCAAATATTACAAAGTTGAAGACTGAGAATCTCGGTAATGTCACAGTGAAAGTTGCTAAGGAGCACATGGATCTTCTAGCGGCCGTTGTACAATCTTATGATGATTTAGTTGTAGGTAAGATTGGAAATTGTCATCTTGAAGATGAGGATTACGAGCAAGTTGATGAAAATGAGCTAGAAAGAATGGACATAATGTGGGCCTTGGCGAGTGCAGTCAAAAGAGCAAAGAAGTTTGTCAAAAAGACAGGGCAAAATCTAGTTGCCACAAAAGATACAACTTTTGATTTTGACAAAACCAAATTCACATGTTTCAACTGTGGTGAAAAAGGGCACTTTAAAGGTAAATGTGTAAAGCCCAAGAAAACTGGAAATGGAAACCCATTTCCTACATTCAACCGTCAAGAAAAAAACATGATTGGAACTACTTCTTCAAGTAAAGAGACAAAGGCTCTGACTGCTCAAGGTGATAAAGGGCAAGACAGGTCCTTCTGATTTGTTTCTCCCGGGGAATCAAATATTGCCTTTGTTGATGCATGGGATGATGGATCTGCTAGTGAAGGTAAGATCATAGCTGAGCAAGCAATGTCAGGTACCGATGAAGCTGTGAATGTTGTAAATCACTAGGTTGAGGAAAAGCTCAGAGCAACAAACTCAGAATCTCTAGTCAACAAAGAGTCTGATATAGCTTTGATGGCTGATTCGTCTGATTCCTCATAGGTAAGTTCTAAAGACCAATTATTTGAAAAACATGCTTGTACTGAATATGACAAATTTAGGAAAAGCATTGATCTAAAATTTGCAAGGTTATTAGAACACAATGATAATTTCGTAAACGCTTTACAACTCTGCACTGAGGCTAATCGTATTTTAAAACAAATTGAGTGCAGTTTCAAAGAAAAAATAGAACATTTAGGAAAACAACTAAGGGAAACTGAGGTTGTTGCCTTAAATCAATCAAATGACATAAAGTTTTATTTAAAATCTTTGGAAGAAACAAAAAGGAAAAAGCAGTTTTAGAAGTTGAAGTTGAATCTTTAAAACAAAATCTGCCTAGTTTGGCTAGTTCTTCTCACATAGTACAAAACGTAGTGAAAGAACGAAATAATGGGGAAGGTTTGGGTTATAAAGTTGTTTTGCCACCACATGTAGTTCTTTTGAACACTAAATGTAGACCAATCAATAATAACCCAATAAAGGATCATGTGGTGTCCACTCCTCTGGTTACTGATCCCAATTCTATAGGCAAACCTGTGAAAAATATCACTAAATAGAAGAATTCCACTTTGAAATCAAAAGAGGAGATGTCGGTTGAAAATTTGGATGATCAAATTGAAAAGGTTAATTTAAGGTCATGTTCACACACGTCTACTACTGAACCCAAAATGACTAATCCAATAAGCCATAAATGTGTTACTCATCAAAGTCCAAATTAAATGAAGTTGAATGATGCTCAAAATATTAAAACTATTAATTTTGTTAAAGCAGGTGAAGCTTCTAAAAGAGAAGTGAGGCAACCCTACTGGACACATCACAAACCTCTACCAAACTCAACCCCATTTCAAAATGTTCCTCAATCTGTATAGGAAGATCATGCTACAGTTGTGATAAACGAGGACATATCTTTCCTAATTGTGCTTACTATCAAACACCCAAAAGGAAAATTGAACTTTATGATAAAAAACCAAGGGGGACACAAGTACCTGGATTATTGATAGTGGGGCATCCAGGCATATGACCGGGAATTTGTCTCTCCTTTTTAACGTCAAACAAATTAAAGGGGGACATGTATCATTTGCTGGGAATAAAGGAGGTTACATCACCGCTCAAGGGGAAGTGGGACACGAGAAAGTAAAGTTTGTCAAGGTCAACTACTTTCAACAACTACAGAACAACTTGCTTTCAGTCTCCCAGATCTGTGATTCAAGAAGAAGAAAGTTCTTAGTCTGACAAGTATTTTCTTAGTTTATTAGTTATTTTATTTTATTTTATTTTCCTGTCTTTTATAATCCAAAAACACAAAAAAAATTTGGTTTTAGAATTTTAGGGGGAGAATAGTTTAGTTTAGTATTTACTTAGTTGCACTATTTATTTACTTAAAAAATGAAGTGGGAGGGCAGATTAGCGGAAAAAATGAAATCAAATCTGTGATTTTGATTCAAAGTTTATGGAAAATGATAGTACATAGGGAACAAATTGGTTGGGACGTCAAAAGGATCTAAATGCTCAACATGCTAAATTCAAATTACAAGTCTGAGAAGTCTAAGCACAACAAAAGAAAAATGATAGTAATACTAGTCTACTACTGAGGTAACATAGAGCAAGTAGACCTAGAGGTTGCTAGTTCATTATATGATGTGTCGGTAGATTCAACACAATAGAAGAGTAGACTTCATTGGTGAATTAAATTCAAACTAATTTGTTCAACTTTCTGTGGGTTCTCATCTTATCCCTAGTTAACACAATCAACGCATTTCCAATAAGGGTGACGAGCAAAATAAACACCACAAATGTGTGCGGATGACCATAAAAATGAGCAAAGCTGTAAGGCCCCGTCCCCGGGACGCTTACAGCTGGTAAATCATTGCATATAAAACATACAACTTTACATTTAACATTCATAAAACATTGCAACGGAAACACAAAATAACTTTCATATCATTAGAAATGCTTTTGCAAGTTAATACAATCGTTCATTTCAAAACATCATTCGTTCGCATTACAATGCAAAAACATTAACAAAAGAATTTCATCCCAAAAGAGCTTAGTAGCCGCCCTGTGTCATCCTCAGCAACATTACCTGCCAACTGGAAACACATCAAAGTCAGCATTGCTGAATGAGTTCTAGTTTTATAACAAAACATACTTTTCTTTCATTAAAACCATCTGTTAATTTCGTATGCGATCACACAACATACATAAATACAGATAATATAATGCTTATCTTCCATTATGTTCTTCACATCCTTTCATTCATTAATCATCGCACGTTACTTTATCATTCGCTTCATTTGTTCATAACCTCTTTTCTTATGTTCGTTTATTTCACACATATCGCACGTTTCGCACTTTCATATCTTTGTACCCATCGTACATATCGCACAAATCGCAACAATGGAGTGGTCACTAAGACAGACTCCCCCCTGTGTGTGTGTTAACTCTTAGGGTTGTAGCCAAAATCACATGATGTCTCATGGGTTAGCCAAAATCACACGCTACATAGCACATAGTGAATACCACATCGCACATATCGTAGTAGTCACCAAGACTGAACTCTTACTATGTCTATAGTCCCTTACGAGGTAGCCAAGCTCGCACGTTGTAAATACACACACAGTTAAGCTAACAACTCTCAATGAGTTGTGAACCTCCTTTCTTTCTGCTTGCTCATACTCTCATACATTCATTCATGCATGCATTCATTCATCGTCTTCCTCTTTTCATTATCTTCCACTTTTCATTATGTAATCCTTTCATTTCATTCATTAACGTGCAAGGAAAGTCACAGGAAGACAATCAAACAAAACAAGGAACATAATAAACGTACAACATCATCACACAAGACAACATCGCACACAAATAACATACATCATGCATAATCATATAATGTCATACATCACATCAATTACACGCAACACATCATCAACAACCCCAAAGGTCCAAGCCTACGTCTGCACTGTCCCAAAAGTCAGACAATAAACTATGGTCATTCAAGCGTATGGACCCTATTTGGTCGCATGGTCTCCCATACGTATGTGAACACTCAGGTGAATGGACTCCGGTCGCATAGCCTCCAATCGCATGATTCCTATGCGCATGAACCTCAGTCGCATGGCATCCGGGCATATGGACCTCAGTCGCATGGCATCCGGGCGTATGGACCTCAGTCGCATGACCTTCATGAGGATAACCCTCAATCGCCCTCCTTTTATGCGAATGAACCTAAATCGCACGACTCACAGGCGTATGGACTCCAGTCGCATGACCTTCATCCGCATTTCCTTCAGTCGCATGACCCTCATCTGCATTTCCTTTAGTCGCATAGCCCTCATGCGTATGAACCTCAATCGCACTATTCACATACGAATAGATGTCATTCGCACTTCTTTCGTGCATATGGCCCTAGTCGCATGCCATTCGGTCGCCTAACCCTAACTGATGCAGAATGCAGTTCATCCCGAACCCAATCTGCCATTTTCGGCCTCCAAGCACTCCCAAACTCATTCTAAGCCCAAATCAACCATCCTAAACCTTAGTAAAGCATATCACAACACCATTCAAGCACAACCAAGCCCGAAATTAAGCTCCACCCGAATCAAACACATACGCATATGCATACATTCGGGTTAACACCCAACTTTTCAAAAAAAACAAGTTTCAGATGTGTTCCAGCCCTAAAATCATTCAAAAACGTGTAAGAGAGGGGTCCTAGAACTCATACAAACAATCTCGTCGAGTAGAGCTTCGATTCAACCAGCTACACTTCGATTTTCATGCTTGAATCCACACGAACCAAGCTTGAGACCACTTTTTCTTCCCTTTTTCTCTAAAATCTGAAAATGGTGAGTGTGGGGGAGGGTGTGGGCTGTCTTCCCCCTTTTATACCCCCACTCATTCAAGTTTTTTCCTGTTTTGGCAAGTTTGGTCCCTCGACTTTGGACTTTATTTCTTTTCTTTCTTTTGTTGGCATCAAAGAAAATTTCCAGGTGTTACAAAAGCACATGGAAAAACTGCTGAAAGCAATCAAGCTAATGACTAATGTTGTTGTTGTGTTATATGCAAAAGAAAAATAAATACTCTAATAAGAAGATAGGTTGTGTGCCTCTATGTTATGTGGTGGCAGTGACCTGAGGATAAGCATAACCTAAATATTCAAGAATTCATTGTTGTTTGTGCCTTTCTGTTGTGCAATGGCACTGACCTGAGGCTTGGCATCTCTTTGAAAGCTCTTAGAACAGTTTCTTCTTGTCAAATACCCGTAGACCACTCAAAAATCTCATGAGGAATGTTGATTACCATATAAGTGTGGGGTCCTCATATGTTTGTTCAAATAATTAAACTAACTCATCACCAATGTGAGTCAAAAATCTATGTATGAATTTAAGTGGAAAAATATATTGACAATCATTGTGGCTGCAACTCTTCACGGTCAAAATCATTGTGTGCATCTTATAGCTCTAGTATGATTTCTTGAAAGTGTTATTGACTCTCAGACAAAACACGAATCTAGCATCAAAGTGCATATTAAAAGGGGTCCGAAATGATTATGATATACTTGTATGATTTAATAATGAATCTTTTCAGAAATGATATTAACTTGAAGTTGTTCCGCTCAGGAAGTAAAATTGGTTAGATATATTCTAAAAGGTTTCCATCCATCTCAAACCCAAAACCACAAAAATATGTCTTGTTTTCTTTTAAATTTCAAGTGCTTTTCTATTTTCTAGTTTTTTTTGTTGCGTAGATGTCGGACTATACAACTAGATGAAATCTGTGAATCACTCACTAAAAGTGATCACGTCTGAGGTGACCAATCGGTTCTAAACTAAAAGGATCACGTCTGAGGTGATCAAATGATGTTAAATTAAGAGGATCATGTCTGAGGTGATCAAATGACGTTCAATTAAAAGGGTCATGTCTGAGATGATCATAGGTCATAATGTTATATATCAAAAGTTCAAATTTTAAGTGTTTGAAAGTGTATGAGGTCAAACTCATAAGTATGAGCCAATTGCACGATTAAATCATAAGGATGAGCCAATCGCACATTTGAACCATACGTATGAGCCAGTCACACGATTGGACCATGAGTATGAGACAACCAAGCAATTGGATCACAAGACTAAACCAATCGTACGAATGGATGAAGGAGTATAAGCCAGTCGCATGACTGAACCTCTGTCGCATGAATGAAGCACACGTATGGGTCCAGTCGCACAACTGAAACTTAAAATCATATAAATAAGGGGGTTAGTCGGTCATATTCATTACCACCCTTCAAAACTCTCTGAAATCACCTATACACATACATACTCTGCCAAATTGTTGATCATTATGATTACTCCATTTGTGATACTAACGTGCTTTCTACTTATTTACAGGTACTTTGCAACTAAAATCGATCCAAATGAATGTCTTAATCGCACCTTTAAGGACCGATAATTCTAAAACCTAGAACCGAGACTAACTCTTAAGAATAAACCACTTAAATAGACACTAATGTTGATTTAAGTGAAACTAAGTGCTATTTCAAGTCTCTGCGGTCCAAATGACTATAAACACAAATTATAATGTCATGTTATTGACAAAGATTCATATCCATGGTGTTCAACAGTGAAGTATGCAAATGTACATGCTGATGAACTTAAGTCGTATGATTGAACTAGGCGTATGACTCAATCGCACGAATGAATCATGCGTATGGGTTTAGTCGCACGAACGAATCATGCGTATCGGTTCAGTCGCACGACTGATTCAACCGCATGGCATAGCATACGACTAAGCACAGTCGCAGGCTCAATCGTACGACAAAAACTCAGTCGTATGGTTCAATCACACGATTGAATCGGTAGATCAAAATCATTCAAACTTCAACTGTTAAGTCTGACAACCAATCTAATGTATATGTTTCTTGTGTTGCAGCAACATGGCTAATAGATGGACAATGAGCACCAAGCATAACATCTATGCTCATTAGATGCTACTTCTCGCAACGCTTCCGAGTTCGCTGGATTTGTAGCCTTTCTACGGAGATCGAGGATCTACAAGGCCATCTCTACACCATGCACTCCATACAGATCGATACAGCAGGCCTTCTGAGAAGGTGCCATAGTTGATAAGTCTATGGAGCCCCACTGTATTTGGAGTTGTATAGTCAGACAGGAGATTGAGATCACTAAAGGACGACCTGAGGAGGGTGTTAGATTTGGGTGAGGACTGAGCATACTCGACGAAGCTGCATCCCCTGACTATTCGGGGATGCTTTCTAAGGATAAAGTATGCTGGGCACATCAATGCAGGTGTGCTCAACACGAGCCACATGTGCCCCCAGTTCAAGTACTTGTCTCATGTTATCCTAAAGTGCATAGCTTTAAGGCGGGGAGAATTTGACGAGATGTCCAACCAAATCCAGAATGCATACGTTGCACTGATGTTAAACCACCCATTCAGTTACTCTCACATGATCTTCTCCTACTTGATAGAGAGGGAGAAGATGATGTTTTGGATAGAGATGGGAATAATGCTATGAAAATGGGTGGTGGTATGGATGACGTAGACTCACAAGAAGCTAACTAGGATATGATACTGAATGTTCAAGACATTGATGCTCATTGGCTTTAGAGAAAGATCTTCTAAGCTTATGGACAACAAATTGATCCATAATAAAGCCAAAAGATTGTTGAAGAAGTACCAAAGATCCTAGAAGAAGGTGATGACCTTGAACTTGAAACTAAGCTCCTGGTGCATCTACAGTGTGATAAATTCAGCCTGATCAAGTATCTTGTAAGGAACTAATTGAAGATTGTGTGGTGTACACGTCTGGCAAGAGCTGAAGACCAAGAAAAAGGAACTTGGAGAAAAGCATAAGAGAATTGGAAAGGGATCGTACTAAGGTTTGTGAGCTATACTTCCGAGGAAGGTGGGATCATTCATGATCTGACAGACGAGCAGCTTGCTAACATGTTCAGATTAAATCCAGATGAAATTGTCAAGATGCTGCGGAAGTCGATGTCTTAAGTGATGAGGAGCTAAAAGATGTGGATGAAATAGAGATTGAGGATGTAACAGCAGGTCACTATCCTGAGTACATTGACCCTGACAGCAATGTTATCCCTAACTCGGGAGAAACTTTTGGCAGTGATACATTTGATAAGTTGGAGGATGGGTGAAGCAGTCATAGTGTTGAACAAAGATGGAAAGATTGAGACTATGAGGGTGTTTGACCGAATGTGGCTTACTAACTTGTCTGCAGAAGATGTCTACACTCTATACAAGTGGCCGTTTTTTATGACACGAGAGATATTTTACAAGCTCTACAGTTCCAACATGTTATACGACTTGCTTCGTGTTTGAGATACACGCAGGAGTCACTAGAGAATAGAAGTACAAGAAGTTTCAAGCGCATATGAAGGATGTGAGAAAATAGGATAAAGTAGGTCCAAGGGGGAGTTTGTTGATACATGTGTTCCTAGTTTGTGTGCTTAAATGTAAAAGTCATTCATGTCTTACATATGTGTAATGTGATAATATAATAAAGTATGATATATGCCTCGATGTTTATTTATCTTTGATTCATATGTATGAACTTCTTATATAGGTTTGAGGTTGTTGTACATAATTCTAAGTCAATAATGATTGAGAAATGTGTTTAACTTAGTCGGGTGATTATTTATGCTAATGGACCATACCTATGGACCATACGCATGACGTTATCATACTAATGAACTAGTCGCACGACTGAACTAGGAGACTGGATTAGTCGTATGATTGAGACATAAGATTGACTCAGTCGCACGACTGAACCGTCAGTCGTGCATATGAATCAATCGCATGAGTCAGTCGCACGACTGAACCATGCTAATGATTCAGTCATACGAATGAAAACTAGAAACCTATAAATACCACTTCATTCATGGAGAAACATAACACTTTGAGAGATACTTCGAATATACATAAACCCTAGCCGTCCAAAGCGTCCAAAATAGCCTATCCAACTTCATAGTTCGTTCTTGATCAATTCCTACTCATTCTTAACGTTTAGTTCATTGTTATATCGATCGGGTTATCATTCTCACTGATTGGATCGCCAATCAAATAGGATTACGCACTATTTGATCTAGTTTCACGCAGAATCCGTTAGTACTCCGTACGTACACGTCCTAACACACCAGTCTTTAAATCCTTTTTCTTTTGAAGGATATGGTGTATAATACACTTGTTGCGCTTGAGATGCTAGGATAAATGGATCATCGGCACATCCTATTGCCTTCGGTTTAACATCAACTATATTAGTCTTTTGGTCCACCCTTACACCATTCACGGGATCAAACCAAGTTCATTTGAACACAATAACAACACAACTTCCTAAGTTACTATGATATTCCACCTCTAGGATTTCATCCACAATCCATAGTAGTCACTTTTATTTTCATTATAAGAAGCCCCTTTCACACACACACACCACTATTTTGGGTGACCCGCCTTGGTAAGCAGTTTTTGTGTGAAACTTATAACAATTAACCAAATAGCCCTTGTGTGATTGAACATAAGTGAGAGGTCCTAGTGCTATATCCCTCAATGTATTTTCTTAGGGTCATTGATGACCTACATTATATATTATATATATATATATATATATATATATATATGTATATATATATATGTATATATATATATGTATATATATATTTATATATGTTAGTATGTTTACAATAATATAAATTTATTATATATAATATAATTTTGTTTTATGTTATGCTTACATGAAATTGCAACCATTTAGCAAATGATATGTCTTTCTTTTTTATCAAGTGTTGCTTGGTCACAGTTTGGGAATGAAGCTCTCAAATAATCATCAAAGGACATAACGGCTTCATGAAGCTCTTGACAATTAAGCAATATATAAGTGTGAACCTTGTGTTTGTCCTCCTCACTAAGAACTACGTTTTTTCCACTTTTATTAAATAATCTTTGAGATAGGTGTTTGAATATACTTAACCGAGAATTAGTACTCAAAGAATATGGTATATTAGGGGCAAAATTGCGAGGCTCAATATTCAATCGCGTCTTAACTGTTGGCTCAAAATATAATGACTAATAGTTAGAAAGTTCATCTATGAGATATGATTCAACAATAGAACCTTCAACCCTTGCTCTGTTAAGAATCGTTCTTTTTAATCGACCCAAATTCCTAAAGGTGAAGCGAAAAAAGTGTTAGTAATTATATAACATTTAACATGCAACTGAATATTTCCTTGAGTAAAGAATAGTACCTCTCATACGGATACATCCATCGGAATTGCACTGGACCCTAGGGAATAGCTTCATTTGTCAAGTGTATAACAAGGTGTTCCATTGAATCAAAGAAACCAAGTGGAAAAATATTTTCTAACTTACAAATGGTCACAACTATACTTTCTTTCAGTTTTTGTAAATCCTCAATGTGTAAAACCTTTGAACATATTATACGGAAAAATGTGCACAACTCTATTATTGGTTCCGATATTTTTTTTGGTAGCATGCCTCTTAATACAATAGGCAAAAACCGTTGCATAAACACATGACATTCATGACCATTAAAGCTGTAAAAAGTGTGTGACCAATTTTGACTAACCAACTTTGGCCTATATCACCTATGTTTGACCTAATACATCATATTTGATATAGGTGTTATTATAAGCCATAATGGTTTATACTAAATCATAATATACCATATCCACCCACTCGGAACTAACTAATTTTGTTTGCAACTAATTATCCCTAGTTATTCAATCGATCCACGTTGATCTTCGCTGGCAATATTGACACTAGTTGCCTTAAGAGACACTAAATGGTGGTCATTAATCAAAATTAACCTTAGATGACCATGTGTGACCAATTTTGACACACAATATCATCTAATTGATCGTATTAACCGTATTTCACTTTAAATCAACCCATAGCCCCCCAGCAACATAAATAGTCACTAATTGAATATAATAATATTTAAATCCGATTCGAAAAACTCAAAAATCGATTCGATTTGACTCGAAAATTACTAATTTGAATTCCGATTCAAATTTTCAAATTCAAATTCGATTTGATTCGAGTTTTATTATCAATTCGAATCGAAATTCTATTTTGTGTCTTATGATTTTCAAATAAACATATACACACTTAAGTTTATTTATTTTATATACTAATTTTAAAATATTTATATACGAAATTAAGAATCAAAAGTTCAAAAAATATATAATCTAAAATTCTAAATTTTAATCGATACATTTTTCCTTATCGGACATTTGAAATATTTGTGTGTTACGCTTATATTTTTATTTTGATCATTTGAAATTGGATTTTTTGAATTGTTTTTTTTTAAAACTTATTTTCTTAAGTAATTCTTTTTCCAAATATGAATTGAGTAATCAAAATAAAAATTTTAATACGAATTGAATTAGAATTTTGTTTGAAAATTTCATACTAGATTCGATTTGAAATCGACGTATCTTTTTTAACTCAAATTGAATTCGAATGTTGTTTGGAAAATTAAAAGTTCAACTTAATCGATTCGATTAACTTGAATTTATTTCAATTCGATGAATACCTCTACAACTAATTTTTCATTAGTTAATCATGATTAACTATTGATATCAAAGTTAAGCTACTATATAATACCATCATTGACCATGTTGTAGTTGTACAAGATAGTCTATAATATCAACACAGTTAAAGTCAACAAAAGTCTACGTCACGGTCAAAGTCAACAAAAGTCAAGCACGACATGTTCGAGATGAAGAACCGAGACGAGACGTGAAGATTAAGAGACTAGGAGTTTTATTGTAATAAATATATTTTGTGTGAACAAAATATATTTTATCTTGTTCTTAGTCATTTTTATATTTAATATGTAATTTTATATTAATTAGCCTAAGTCTAGGGAGTTAAGTGCAATTAGTAAATATTAGTCTATACTATAAATAGGTTAATTGTTATTAGTGTGAATAATGGTTGAATGACCAAGAGATTGAGGGATTACTTGTAAACATTATTTGCAATCTTATTGAAGATCACAGGGGTTTTAGTGTGTTTATTATATTTTGATCTATAATCTTTATGATTTGATTCAAGTTTGATCATCCTGGATTTACAATTTGGTATGAGAGCCTTACTGGATCAAATCCATTGAAGAATTGAAGAATTTGTTACTGATTATTGAAGATGTTCATCAATTTTTTAGAGAGAGAAACAGTGTTTTAGAGAGAGAAAATAGATCTGAGTTTAAAGTTCTACAAATTCAACAACAAAAACATCTGATCTATCATTATCTACAACATATATTAAATCTACATCATTGTTTTTACAAGAAAAATCAATGAAAATCTTTAAATCTTAAAATTTCTCTCACACACACTAGTGTGTGTTCTTGGTGTTCTTGGAGCTTCAACATCTTCATCCAGTGAAACTAGCATCATTCTGAACAAAAGTTCAAAGTTTCCGGCGAAATTACAGTCGTAATTAGCAGTTTCGCTCGTTTTCCGGCGAAATTGTACTTTTTTGGCGAAACTACAAATTCCAGAGAAACTGCGAGATTACGGCAAAATTGCTCCGGCGAAAATATAGTTTCGTCCGGCAAAACTACCTTTTCCGGCGAAATTCGCTTTCCCGCAAAATTAAAGAAAAATTAGCGAAAGTATAAAGAATATATATTCAAGCTGCGAAGCTGCGAAATTATTACACAATTATGTGAAATTATCATCACTACCATCAACAATTAACCCTAACCACAACCATAATCTCCACTGCTTCCCTATGTATCATTGAAATACCCAAAAGGATTGTTTGACAATAATAACAATAATTCTTCGAGTTCTGACCAAACGTGAAAGGCATTTACAAAGGACACCACACCTCCAGCTGTAACAACAACCAAATCAAGATTTGTTAGAATCTAAAATATTCACCCGAACAACAAACAACCTAGGCTAACAATTGCTTACAACAGCTGCTGAAGCATAAAAAAATTGCTTCAAGTACCAAAACTAGTTAAGGTTTTGAAGAAGAAAGCTTACAACAGTTCCCACTACCAGCTTTCACATCATGGCCATATCTATCTTCTTCTCCACAACAGCAACTTTTGTATGTACCGCGTCTTCTCCCTGTGCGTGTGCCTCTGTATCGTCGCTTGTTCTCTACCAGACAGGTTCGCCGGGGATAGTTCGTCACAGTCGGTTCGAGCAAGTGTTGATTATCGTACGTAGTTTCCACCGGCAACCACTGCTTCCGGCGAACAGTTTTCACCTTCGAGAACTCATATCTACATTTGCACCGCCATTTTAGCTAATCTGTGAGGTTCACCGTGTATGCCTTTGGATGTCGATGCTATTACTTGCTTCGATGTCTCACTGGAAAGGCGGCTGCTCGCCAGAATAAAGGAGTCTAAACCCAAAGTTAGGCTCATTAAAAATCAAAGAAAGAAATCATTTTTTTAAATCCCGATGAAATATTCAACGATTTTAAATGATTTATAAAAAATCGTCTAGCGTGACATTTAAGAATCATTTTTTAAAGGTCAGCTTTTTTAAGAATCATTTTTTAAAGGTCAGCTTGACCCCAGTTGCTAAGATTGTCTAGCGTGACATTTAAGAATATATTTTTCCCGGGGAAAATTATTTTACAATTTTTGGGAAAAATATTTTTCGAGCGTTTAATTGTTCAAAATTTTTACAATCATGTCATCTTCAAAAGACTTTAAATCAGATAATCTCACAATGGCACAAAGCCGGTTTCACTCTTTTACAGGTACAAAGAAAGAAAAAATGTCAGATTTAATTGATCGATTTTTGAAAGTAGCAAATAATTTAAAGAAGCATGTACCTGATCTCAGTAATCATGAACAAATTCAAAAGCTTCTCGACTCTCTTCCATCTGCATGGAATCGTCAAGTTAAAACGTTAAATCAAGAAAGAGGTTATGTCGACACAAAACTTATGGAAATCAACAGACTAAAATCTCTCGAGCTGGATGACCAAAGAAAAGAATTTCAGCAAGTCGTGTTCCAACATCAAACCAACACGCTTAATACTGAACTTGTTTCTTCTGTAACAAGCATACTTGATTACAAAACAAAGATGATTGAAAAGTTAAAGTTATTGAGAACTGATTTGGATTCCACTGTTAAAATCGAAGAAAATTGTGAAGCTCTGAGAGTTGACAATCACAGTTAACCAGAGTCTGTGATAACCGATGATGATAAGGCTGGCAAATCTGATAAAAAAGAGAAAGGATCTGAGGCTGACTAGATGCTGAAGGTCAAAGAAGAGAAACAACAAAATTTCACATGGGTTTGCAACTGTGCGAAGAGCTTAGCCGTAGAACGAACTATCATGGATCTTCTTTATGAGACTGTTCAGGATATGTGTTCTTCATCTTGCAAAATCCATTTATTGGGAATTTATAAAGCAAATAGATTGCTATTGGAAAATGAAAAAGAATTAAAATAATCAATCAGGAACTAAAGAAAAATAAAATTGCTTTTTAATGAAGCGTAACGTTGAAATTAATATTTTAAGAGAAAGGGCTATTTTAGCTCAATTTGAAACAACTCAGCTTCAAACGAAGCTTGATAAATGGACCCTTTCACACATGAAAAAGGATGAGCTTATTGCTAAACAACAAGGGGCGCGGGTAAAACATGGGATTGGATGTATTTAATTCAGTTTCGCATCCTTCTACTTTATGTTATTCACCAATCTCTAGACCTTATTCAACAAATGATTTGATTTAAGCTGTAGAAACTAATTGTTATACGCAGGATTAAGCATCATTAATCTTAAAGAGGTTAGAGATGTGCAGGATTCCCCTGTAGGTTTGGGATTCCTCAGGCAGGGCTTTGATAAGAAGATTTATGATGATTCCACTTCTGATGCTCCAAAACCAATATCAGTTGCTTCTCCAACCTTTTTCAACAAATTCAAAACAGGTAATATTCCTTCGTTTGTTCTTGTTAGGTTTGTTAAAGAAGAAACAGTTGTCGAATCATCAAGCAATCAGAAACCTATAAGCGAAGCCAACCCAATAAGAGATATCAATTAAGATCCGTTGGAGAAAGATCTATGTATACGAGACTGGACAAGCTCAGATGATGAATCAATCATAGAGGTGCATGTTGGTTCCTCACAGATCAAGATGTCTCCTAACATTGCCAAGTATCAAAAGCTTTCAAAAGCTGAATCAAGACCAATACGGATCTCTTCTCCAACTGCAAAAACAACCCAGTCAGTAAGTAAAGATCTACTACCTTGTTAAGCATAGCAAACGCCAAAACAAGCAAGATTCTTCAACAACCTCAAAAGCAATCTTCAATTCCAAATGCTTCACACGGGTCAATAAAGCATCAAAAGCCCTTCAAGGTTTGTTTTGAGTGTGGAAAAGAAGGTCATGTGGTAAAGAAATGTCCTCAAAGGTTTGCTACGGATGGCAAAGGCAAAACAAATTGCTTCTCCGGCTATAAGTCTACAAAGAATGTTCCAGATGGTAAAGGCAACATGGGTTGCTTCTCTGGATCAAGAGGCAATAATCACACATCTTTGAATGGCTGGATGAAAAACTCTCTATCCAAACCTTTTCATGTGAAGCCGGTTTCACATGATTCAAAGTTAAAAATGACCAAAGATTCAAAACCAAATTCTTTTCCTTCCGGTCTTGAACAGAAAATGATTTCCAAATTTAATTTATTCAAATCCAAATTAATTGAACCGAAACAAATTTGGCAAATTAAAAAGAAGGATACAGATATCCCTGATTGTTTAAATGGTTGTGTGCCAAAATAGGTTTCTTATATTGATGCAAAAGGAACACCCAGGACTACGATGGCCTGGGTTCCCCTTTCAAACTAATCTATTAATGAGTGCAGGAACAATTCAGGAGGACTGTTAGTAATTCGGTTTACTGACAGAGATTGTTTCTAATTCAAATTTGAGGTGGAACAAACAGTTAAGGTCATGCTATTTTATCTATAATCTGGATTTTTATATACACAATCACAGTTCTCACTTCACAATCACTGCATATTTCTTGATAATTCATTTAGGGGGAGAGTATAAGTAAACAAAAATGAATAAAAAATAACAACATATAAAAAAAATTAGGGGGAGAGTATAAGTAAACAACAATGAAAAAAGAACTGGAAACTTGATTCAAGATGATTGAGAATTGATTGTATATCTTCTTGAAATGTTTGTCTTTGCATGTCTTGCGTTTTTAAAATGAGAAATGATAGTAACCGATGCTGCTTTCTAATTTACATCTTATTTTTAAGCACAAATAATAGAACAACAAACAGTTTCTTTAATGATATGCTTGGTAGACTCAGCCTGAAGAATAAAGTAGACAACAGCATAATGATTTAAATTAAAATATATGCTTAAGGACGTCTGGATTTACGCAATCATTTTGGCTTACACGAAAACTAAGTTCCGACAAAAATTGGATTGAGAATTGATCTTTCACCCACCATGATACTAATCTTATAAGCCATATCTTTTAATCATGGCTAGTGTATTTATATGTCTTGTACTTGTGCTTATCTCCTCTTCTGTACGGTAGTACTGACCTGGAGTGATGATCTCCTCTGCTGTACGGTAGTACTGACCTGGAGCTCTCATCGGCATATGATTAAATGATCATCTTCTTTGTTATACGTGAGTACAAACCTGGAACTCTCACCATTTTGGTCTAAGTTATGTCAAATCATCTAAACGATGAATGATCACAGAATGCAATATTCTATTGATAATCACTTACACACTATTGCACAAGCCTTGCTCTTTAAAGATCGTTACAAAATTCAAGAAATCCTGAGGTTGGGTGAGGGTTTTTCCCAAATGACTGTGGGGTCCTAGCATTCTAAATCATTTAATCGAATCTTAACGAATCATTTTCTGCTTGTTGAAAAAGATAGAGCATGCATTTAAGTAGACAAACATTTTAGCAATTGTTATTGATTTGTTTGAAAATTTCAAAATCAATCAAAGACTATGATTAGATTCAGTTATCAGTGTGATCTCATTGCTTGTCGATGTTTAAATTCATCTTTGTGCTAATGTATATCTTGAGGATATGATCTCATGATCGATTCAGTTCTCGGTTTGAAAAAACAAAAAAATATAATGATATATAAAAAATGTTATATTAAATATATATAATAAAAAATATATATATAACAAAATTTCATTTCAATTTCTTTTAGGTCTTCCATATTATGATGTTACAATTTTATCATGTTTCATGCATTTCACAGAAATTGCACACAAACGAACACGGGTTCGCTTGTTTTTCAAACACAAATAAACACGAGTTTATTTTGTTAAAATGAAATGATCTAATTAGAAATGTCGAGATTGTGTTTGTGAATGTGTTTTAGATATTTGTTGTAAGTGATGACCGATCATCAGTTGAGCAGTGTACCTCATAAGAGAACATGTTCCTTAACTTTGCAAAACATACCAAGCTAGGAACCTCCTCCTACATCTTTTGAAGCACTCAAGATTAGAGATTTGGGAAAGCTGTTGCAATATCCTTGCAAAGCTTGCTCTCGAAAAAGGGGAGCTTATGAGATGAATAATCTTTCTAATCAGATTTGGAAAGCTTCAATTTTAAGATCTTTCTATTGTTGACATCTCGGTGCTGATTTCCTTTGAAAACGTTGATAATGTTAGACTAAGGGGGAGTATTGTTGGAGCTGTACAAGATAGTCTATATTATCAACACAGTCAAAGTCAACAAAAGTCTACGTCACGGTCAAAGTCAACAAAAGTCAAACACGACACGTTCGAGACGAAGAACCGAGATGAGATGTGAAGATTAAGATGACTAGGAGTTTTATTGTAATAAATATATTTTGTGTGAACAAAATATATTTTATCTTGTTTTTAGTCATTTTTATGTTTAATATGTAATTTTGTATTAATCAGCCTAAGTCTAGGGAGTTAAGTGCAATTAGTGAATATTAGTCTAGACTATAAATAGGTTAATTGTCATTAGTGTGAATAATGGTTGAATGACCAAGAGATTGAGGGATTACTTATAAACATTATTTGCAATTTTATTGAAGATCAAAGGGGTTTTAGTGTGTTTGTTATATTTTGATCTATAATCTTTATGATTTGATTCAAGTTTGATCATCCTGCATTTACAGACCATTATTGACAAACATTAACCCTAATTGATCATCACTAACTATTATTTACCCAAACTGATTATCATTAACCATTATTGACCTTTGTTGACTATATAATATTTGCATTATCTAACCATAATTCATCAAAATTGATCCTAAATGATTTATTATTAATTCCCCATAAATACATTCATATTTAGCTAACTCGATGGGACATCGAAGCTAGCCAGCTTTGAAGTAATAGGAACTAGGTTAGAAGCAAGGACCGCTTGGATAGTTATACATTACTAACTATGAGTGTAAAGTTTTTTAATAACTTATAACGAGTCTTGCACCTTAATGAGTCGTATTGGTTCTTGAGGATTATGCAGGATCGGGTTTGTCACTTAACACTTGGATTTCTCTCAAACTCACTTATACTACACTCAGATAAGATGAAGCAGAATCTCTTATAAGAGTTGATAATAATATAATAAGTAGCAAAGAACACAAAGAAATAATTGCAAGGCACTTGTATATATTACTTCTCAACTCAAAGTATTACATGACTCTTACAAGCATATTACATGAGTTACAATGAGAAATTATATATACTACTACCTACAACGGGATATACTTTGATACCATCTAGAATCCTCTAACTAAAGCAAATACTACAAGGCTATAGTTTAAGATATCTTAAATAATGTCTTATCTAAGATATGGTAGTCATAACATCTCCATGACTTACCTTTTGTCACCAACAAAAGTTGGTAATTGTATTAACTGATAAAGGTGAATGGTGAAATAAAGTATGGTCAACTACATGGCCCTTTGAGATAACACCATGCAGTATTAAAGGTTTGCAGCAGTGTCAAAGACCATACTTATGTCCACTGATTCATAGTAGTGTCTTTCGAAGGTTAAATGGCTTCGGAAGAATAAGTTCTTCCGAAGGCACTTATACTTCGGAATAGGCTACTTCTTCCAAGGCTTGAGGACTTCTTCTTTTCTTCATACTTTGGAAGTTGGCTTCTTATCTTTTCTCTAAGTCTTGAACTTCGGAGAGGACTTTATCTTTCGAAGTTGAAGCTTTTCCTTCGGAAGTTGATCTTTACTCTTTATCTTCGGAAGAACTCCATATCCTTCAAAAGTTTCACACTTAGCTTCGGAAGTCCTATATTAGTTGTATCAAAATAGTCTAACTGATTTGGTTTTGGTTGCACCAGCCTTCTTCTTGATCCAACAAACTCCCCTAGGCTAATGCTACCAAAACCTCACTTTTTCCTACTTCTCAAAACTTTCAGCACAAGGGAAAGCAGATACTTATCTGTTTCTTTGTTCTTCTTTAAAGTAGTGCTGAGAAGTTTGTACAAATCATTCATGGACAGGAGATCTAGTCTGTCACTTTGAATGATATGTACCCTTTGTTGTGCCCCCTGAAGAGTGTTAATTGATCGGAGTTATAGTCATACTCGCATCAAACTACGAATTCAAGTTCAGGACCCTCAACCATTTGAAGAAAGGCTTTGCCTTGGGTTGCTGATCCTTTCCTTTTCTCCTCTCTCAGTTTTAACTCCTCATCAAACGTGGTCCTAGTAGTTAGCTCGGCCAGATGAAGACTGCTTAGGTGATTTTTGATATGAGCAGATACTTCAGAGTTGGAGGGGTTGGAGAGCGGCTTCTCTGCTAACTCAGCAATATCAAATCTGTTTAAGTGTAACAATGATGAATCATTTAGCTTGTTTAGCTATCCACACTCTTTCTCAACAACAAATTTGTGAGAAGAGTCTTCAAACCTCCACTGGATAATCTTCTTCCTTGGCACAAGTGGTTGACTTGGCACCTTTTCACTAGCCTTCTCCTTAGCTTTTTCTTCCTCATTTAGAGCATATGAGTTGAGGCCAAGGAGCTTTGCAGCTTGGTCCAAAGTTCCTATAGACAGATCAAGAAATTGATCTCTAGTGAGGGAACATGAGGATCCATCAACATAAGTCAGTTTGATAGAGCCCTCCTCACAAGAGATGTTGTTCAGGGTAGTACAGTTGATAAGTTTTGTCTTGATTTCCTTGAACTCCTCTAAGGAGAGATGTTTGGAAGGCTGAGGAGATGATTTAGGAGGTTGTTGGGTAGGTTGTGATGTTAGGGTTCTGGAGAGTGTTTTGGGTTGGAGGATGGGTAGTGTAGGTGATTGAGGTGAGGAAGTTGGTATGGTTGATGGTGTAAGGTTCAGTGATGGTTCAGTCTTAATGGGGAATGGAAAATGAACTGGTTCAGGTTGTCGTTGGGTTTGAGTGGTTGGGTTTGAGTGGTTGGCTTTAAGATCAACTCCTGTCCCCTTCTATACATCTCCTTCCTCTTCCCCAAGTAAACTTCAGCCTTTATGTCACTGACATGTCGCTAGAGGGTCTTCTCAGACATAGGACCCACCTACCTACCAGAGACACCATGAGCCTGAAGATAGTCTTTCATCCAGGCCTTATCATCTATCTTTTTGGCAGCAGCAAGTCCTGCTTCCTCTTCTTTCTTCTCCTTCAACCTCAGTTTCTCCTTAGTAGCTTTCTTTCTCTCCTTCTCCATTTGATTTGCTCTTTGTTAAAGAGCCATTAGATCGTATCATTGTTATGTGGAGAAAGTTCTTCTAGCGAGAAACCTCTAGAGGTTAGGAAGTTTATCCTTTCCTTCCTAAGTTATTGATCAACTTCTCTTTTCTCTTTCTCCCTCTATTCCCTTAGAGCCAACCTTGCTCCTTCTTTCTTTTGCTGGATTTGTAGCATAGTTGCCTTTTCTAAGTTAACTAACTAACTCCTATAATGGTAGCAAGAGTACATCCTCATTTGCAGCTCCTAAATTGACAAGTTTGTCAATGATTTCCACTCTTCTTTTATTGTTGATAGCCTCCTGGTTGGCTGTAGCTGCTTTGCTACTAGCAGCTAGCAACTTCCTCAGTCATCTTCCTCTTTCCTTTTGACATCTTTGGAAATGCTAGACTTTTGGGGTTCTTGGATGGAAGGTTCAGGTTAAGTAGTGGTAATGAGCTGGAGTCAATGATGATGATTGTGCTAGAATTTGGGTGAGAAAATCCTCCCTATTAACCTTATATGAAAGTTCTAAAATTGTATCTGTGATTATTATATCATCGGATAAAGAGAATAGTCCTTCCACAACTATAATCTCAACTATAAAAGATTAAAGTTGTTCTTTCGAGGCTTTGACTTGTGCTTCGGGAGTCTGTGAAAATGCACTTTCTATCCCAACCATCTTAATTGTTGGGCCATCAGTCCTTGTTTCCCCTTTGGAATAAATCTTGGGTTCCACTTGGACCTTAGGTTGAACAACTTCCTCAATAGTAGTAGAAGGTGCATTCAACCTCTGTAGCTCTTGAGCTCCAAAGTAAATCACAGACAAGTCAGGACTTGGCTGTTCGATGAGAGATTCTATGAGGAACTTGTTGAAGAACCTATTAAGATCTTGAAGCATCCTTTGATCCATTGAATCATGACAAAAGGAGGCTCAGGAAAAACTAAAGCTTGTTGCATGGGGTATCTTGAACTTAAGGAAATGAGAGCTTAACTTTGTGGTTCCTCTTGTCTTTAGCTTTGTCCCTAAACACTCTCCCCCTTTTTGGTAGCACCATCTTAAGAGCTTGATAAGCTAGAGGAAGAGGTCAATAAGACCTGAATAGGTACATGCCTAACAGACCTCTCAATATGTTTCTCAGCTAGTTTGGCCTTGAGATTAATCTCAAGTTGCTGAGTGGCATACCTATCCTTTAAAGTCGTAACCTTAGATTCAAGTTTTGACTCTTTAGAAAGTAGGTCTTTAATGATGAGTTGCAGTCTTACCTCATCTTCTTTTGAAGAATCATAGGGAGATTAGGTAACATACCTAGTATGTTCATCCTCACCACCAAATGTGGTTTCTTGGCATCTTGGTTTCCCTTGTTCAATGATGTCTCTGTTAGAGTCATCAAAAGGCATGATTGCCGTAGATTCAGTCTTAGATATGTAACCACTATCCTGAGGGTCCATTAAGGCTCCTTCAGTAGTGGCAGTTGAATCAATATAAGTCCCCTTGACATCAGTGGGACTCACTTCAGTAAAGGCTTGCTGATAGGGGCTAGAGATAAGAGGTCTCTCTAGGCTCTGTTGATCCTTGAGAGAGTATTGTGGATCACATTCATTGCCATGGAGGGACGTAATCTCTTTATCAGATTTGAATAGAAGGTCAGTAAAGGATATAGAAGTTAAACCTAATGACGTGGGACCTTGATCAATGTCTAATGGAATTGAGCCTATAGTGGGGTGGTCCCTTTTTGGCTGCTCAATGGAGTATAGAGACTCACCCTTAGGTTTTCAGCTTGGGTTTTAGGCTCATGGGTTTGAGACTGAGGAGACTCAATACCCATATTGAGGTCACTTTTGAAGGATGGTGAGATCTCAAACTGAGTGGGAGCCCATTGTTCCACTCTAGTCTTTTTGGATTGAACAGAAGAAGCTTGTACAAGCAGAAGCTTGTTCATTCAGAGAAGATTGAAGAAGGGTTCGTTTGGGACGTCTCTGGTATGTGATAGTGATGTGGTGAGAAGGTAGATTTGGCAGTGTGAAGGTGGTTGCTGGTGTGGGTTCATCACCTGTGGGGTTAACAGGGATGTCACCACGAACCATTGGCTCAATCATACCTGGAAGCAGTGCGATATATCTTCCGGTGAAATTTTTGGACACTCTCTTTAACACTTTGAAGAAGGTAGGCCTCATGTGAGGGACAGTCAAAGCAACTGCATAGACAAGCTGACTTTGGTCCAGCTCATTATTGATAATATGCTGAAGGAACCTGGGATAAATGAAGAATGTGTCCCTCTGGAGATTCCCCATCAGATTTGTCAGCATAAATCATGAGTAGTTAAACTGGAGGCCTTTCACCATTTCATGAACTAGGCACCCTAGCTCATAGGGGATTTGATCCATCCCCCATACTTGTTTAATAGGAAATGAAGGACGACATGTAGCAAGAACTTCTAGTTGTAAGAAAAGTTGAACTTGTAGACAGTAGACCTGCTAACATCGCCACCTTAACCCATCAGGGTGTATGTATCATCAAGGTCAGTCTTGGGAAATTCAGTAGTAGCACCATCATCATGAAGCTCCAGATGCTCTGTGATGATTTGTTCAGATATGACAAACTGTTAGGACCTGGTATTTGAACGAAATACCTAGTGATTAGCATGTAAACCAGATCAAATAGTGCGGAATCCTATTTGATTGGCGATCCAATCAGTGAGAACACACGAAGAATCAATACAGAATTGAAACTAACGTTAGAAATCAATTGATAATCGATCTAAAGTGTTCTATGAACTTGGAGAACAAATTGGGAGGCTTCTGGACGGCTAGGGTAAGTCTGGAGTCGTAATAGAATGAATGCTCTTTTTTTTCCACGAATTGGATTGTATTTATAGGTTAGTATTGTTCATTCGGGCGACTGGACCATAAGCATGGTTCAGTCATGCGATTGAACCATGCGGTTGATCCATCCGCACGACTGAGTGTTCAGTCGTGCGACTGAGCCAATCTTATGTGTCAATCATATGACTGATCCAGTCTCCTGGTTCAGTCGCGCGACTGAGTCAATCGTATGAAGTTATTCATGCGTGTGGTCCATTCGCATGGGCCATTCGCATGAGAACTTCATTATGTTAAGTTTGAATGTATTAATTAATAAACATTATGTGTAACCATTCAAACAATCACTAACCTAATTAACCAATTCAATATCGACTCATTAATGAAATATTAGTCATTACAAATCACAAACAATCAATATCATTTCATTAATCATATCAAAATCAGATAAACAAGATCTATTACATTTCATATCATGATCTAGGGACATACATGTATCAACAAACTCCCCCTTGGACCTAGATCTCTCTAATGTCTTGTTTTCTGCATCACCTCCTTATATTTCTTGCACTTGTCCTCTTTTGTGACTCCCGCATGAATCTCAAACGCGAAGCAGAGTCTTATGACATTCTGGAACTGGAGGGCTTGTACAATATCTTGCGTATCATAGAACAGTGGCCACTTGTATAGCATGTAGACATCATTTGCTGACAAGTTGGTAAGCCACATTGGGTCGAATACCCTGATCGTATCCATTTGGCCCTCTTTGTTTAGGACTATGACCGCTTCTGCTGTTCTCCAATCGTAGTACCATCACTTAAAGTGTGGAGTGAAGTCGTGTGGCATTTCCCTGAGTGGGATTCTTGACATTGTGCGCGGAGGACTCTACTTCAACACTATCTTCGGCTTTCCAGTAATGGCATCAACCTCAGACCTTCTGATATACCTTGTAGGCTGTTGGGGTCTGAAGTTAACCCACCTGGTGTGGTACTCCTTCTTTAGGGCAGCCTCGAACCAGCCTGACATCTTCCTCGGGTCAGCATACAAAAGCTTTAGTTTGGCCAGCTGGTTGAGCTCAAAACCTGGTAGAGTCTTCAGATTATGTGGGAATCTAAAGTACTCTATGCCCTTTTCCCTCTTAACTGCATATATGTTAAGATCCTCAAAATACGCCCATGCTATGATCCTGCCAGTCACCTTATGATGTTTCTTGACTCTGTAGAGTTTGGTTTAGGCATCCTGTTTCGGTGCAGCGCGTTGGGCTCTAACTTCTTCAAAACATGCAGCCCACTCAGCCTTTCGAATATTGACATCATCATTTGAGGCTTGGGCTGTTTCCTCTACTTTCTCCGACTCTTGCTCCATCTTGTCTAACACCTCAAAAGTATCGCTGACGAGGGATTCACCCAGATTGGGGACCACATTTCCCTCATTGTCAGCGTACTGAGGGTAGTGCTCGGCAGTGACATCTTCAATCTCGATTTCATCAACATTGTTGAGCTCTTCGTCACTGGTCGAGTCGCATGTCGGAGCATCCTTCACTATCTCATCTGGATTGAGCTTGAAAATCTCTACGAGTTGCTCATTTGATAGGTCGTGAATTATTTCCCCTTCTTCAGGGGTATAACTCACCGACCTCCTTACGATCCCTTGCAGATCAAGAATCATTGTTAGCTGAGTCTTGACCTGCTGAAGGGGAGCAACATCAAACTCATCCCTTTGGTAATTTGGATCTGTTTGATTTACACATTCAACATATCAACCATTAGTAATTAATCAAAACAGAAATGCATTAAACTGAATTTAAACATTAATACATAGATTTCAATACATGATTCAAATACAAAGGTAATTAAGTACATAAACATCTAATCTTTACTTTCGTCATGTATCATTGTCTCGTCACTTGGTGGAGCCGAGGAAGAAGCTGGTTGGTCTTGTATGTTCTTGGACCTCCTTTCTTGACCTGAAGCAGAGGCTGATGCAGCAGCATCTCCTCCTACTGTATCATCATCATCATCCTTCTCCTCTGTCCTTTCTTCTTCTATCCCCTCATCCTCCTCTATCTCATCCTCATCATCCTCATCATCAACTTCATCATCATCATCATCTCCGTCTCCTTCTTTGATCTTCAAGGGCTCCTCCTTAGATCCCTTTAGCTTTAACATGATCGTCTTTTTCGCCTTTTCCAACTCCTCTATCTTCTTGTTTGATGTGACACTATGTGCTTGGATTGGGCTATTTCATGGCTCTGAGTAGCCATCTGTTGGGCTTGCTCCTCTATCACTCGAGCCTGCTCTTCTATCTGGTGAGACTGAGCAGCAGTAAGATCAGCAAGCTGGTGGATCTGAGCCGCCTTCTCCTCATCTGCAGCTAAGAGGCGCATCACCATCCTGTTGAGCACAGACAGCTGTTCCACTACCCCAATTGGAGGTAGAGGTGATCCATAAGTATGAGATGGATGGGCTGAGGATCAAGCATGGTGGGTAGTGGTGGTGGTGGTGGCTGTAGTGAAGATGGGTCTGTGAAATGGTGGAGGTGATGTGGGAGTGAAATATATGGTGGTAGATGGAATCTGTACAGTGGTGGGAGGTGTGGTGGTGGTAGCAGTAGCTGTGGTGGTTGTGGCTATGGAGGTGGTTGTGGTGGTGGCAGATGTGGTGGTTGTGGTGGTGGGTGGTGTGGCTGTGGAAGTGGTTGTGGTGGTAACAAAGGTGACTCGTCTTTCTTCTTCTTCTGACCATGGGGCTGAGCCACCTTTTCCTCCTCATTCCGTTGAGGTGGATGCTCTCCCTACAACCCTGCTAGATGACTCTGGTGCATAATTTGGATCAGTGGCTGTCTCTCCTGAGTCTCTTGGGCATTCACCAACCGCCTTTAGCCCATGTTCTGTGGGAACAACCTTGCTTCCCACAGTACGTGTCAAGGGCTCCTCTTCCGACTCCTCTTCCTCCTCACCAGGAACAAAATCCTGATGGAAACCAGCAGACTCGGCTATGTCTCCAGCTGAGGCGGACACTGGAGGTATAACATTAGAAACTGAGCCTCTCGGTGGAGTAGGCATATCATCCCCAGCGTCCCCACTGTCAGTCACATTCGGGCGACTAGCCTCATTCGCTCAGTTCATTCGGGCGACTGAGGCTCAGTCGTACGATTGGCCCAGTCAGTCACATTCAGTTGGCCGACTGAGATTCAATCGGTCGATTGACTCATTCGTGCCCCTTCATTCGCACCCTCAGTTAACCGACTGAGTCTCAGTCGGTCGACTGACTCATTCGCACCCTTTCATTCGGTTGAATGGATCATTCTTATAAGCCATTCGGGTGAATGACTAAATTTCATGTCCAGTCGTGCGAATGGGATCCATTCGCATGGTTGGTCCATTCTCATGGTCCAATTGTGCGAATGGGTCATACTGAGTAAATTTCTCCCATTTTGAACATTTGGCTTTTAAGACCCTTTTAACTTTTGAAATTAACATTATGAGCCTTTGATCATTTCAGACATGATCATTTTAAACAATTTAGTCACCTCAGACGTGACTCTTTTAAACATTGAAAATTCATGTGGTCATCTCAGACATGACCCTTTTAGTGAGTTGATCCTTACCGATTTTCATGATGTAGTCCGGCAAACAAACAAAACTAAAATACTAAGGGAATTAAAAAAACTAAACTCACGTACAAAAATAAAACTTGTTTTTGGCTTTTTGTGAGAGATAAATCCAAAGATATAAATCTACAGGATTTGGTTCCGGAATAGGCAGCTTCAACTTAGATTGACCACACCTGGACCAATTCAATTTTGGAATAATACAGACAAGTCAAATCATTTGGGACTTGTTGTCAAAATCTTTTGATGCTTTATTCTTGGTTTTCATCCAGAGTCGTTAGCAACTTTTAGGAAATCATACTGGAACTATTAGATTACCACATTGATTTGAACTTTCAAGAATTGCAGTCACAATGATTGTCATATGTTTGTCCTCTTAAATCCATACACGGACTTTTGACACAGACTGGTGATAGATTTAGGTTTAATTATTTCAACTAACATTTGTGGATCCCACACTTATATGGTAATCAACATTCCTCAGGAGCTTTTGAGCGGTCTACGGGTATTTTTACAAGAAGAGACTATTCTTAGAGCTTTCAAAGAGAAGCCAATTCTCAGGTCAGTGCCATCGCACAGTAGAGAGGCGGCAAACAACAATGAATTCTAGAATATCTAGGTTATGCTTATCCTCAGGCCAGTGCCATCGCACAGTAGAGAGGCACACAACCTATCTCCTTGTTAGAGCAGCTTAATTTTATTTTGCACAAAATGCACCACCAACATAAGTCATTAGCTTGATAGCATTTTTCTTTCATTTTTTCATGCTTTGCTCTATTTATGGTCATCCGCACACATTTGTGGCGTTTACATGCTCATTACCCCTTATTGGAATATTGTTGATTGTGTTAACCAGTGAAAGATGGAAGCCCACAGTCAGTTGAGCACTTAGTATGATCTTGAGATCACCAGTCAGGTCTAATCATCTATTGTGTTGAATCTACCGACATATCAATTGTGGTCTAGCAACCTCTAGGTCTACTCTCGTTGTGTTACTTAGGAGTTACCAGTTTTTCTATCATCTTCTCTTTATATTGCTTAGACTACACAGACTTATACTTCAAATTTTGCATCTTTTCTAAATTGAATTTTTAAAGTCCCTCTTGATTTGTTCTGTATACTATCATCTTCCAAAGGGTTTGAATCGGTATTATAGATACGATCTACCTTATATCAGCTTTCCACTCCTTCTCCCTATTGTTTTTTTTAATGTTACTTGCTGACTTGTTCTCCCCTAAAATACTAAAATCATAATTGGTATAATTATTTTAGGATTTTAATAAACAACAGAATAACATGAGTTGAATTTAAACAGACTAAAATAAACAAATAAAATAAGATAAAAAGAAAATTAATTAAACTACATCGGACTACTCATGATCATCATCAGGAATAACATCACTTTTCTTTTTACACCGTTGACCTCTAGCAAATATTGAAAACGTGATTTATCAAAGGCTTTAGTATAGAGGTCAGCGCGTTGAAAATCATTAAGTTCTTTACAAAACAATCTCTTATGAAATGGTATTAATACCGATATGTTGGTATTTGGATGTTGGACCGGATTTTTAGTTACTGCAATGCAGCAGAGTTATAAACAAAAATAGGAGTAGAAGAAAACTTAAACCGTAATCCCGCATTTGCTGTTGAATCCAGATGATTTGTGAATAGCAACTGCAGCAGCAACGTATTCGGCTTCACAGGTTGACAATGCAACCGATGTCTGCTTCTTACACTGCCAGGTAACTAATCTTCTCCCAAAGAATTGTTGGACCAAAAGAACCAATGAGCCAAGATCAGAAAACCTCTAAGTCCCACATGGTATCACAACAACTGCTGAAAGCCTCATCAGCAGTTTGACAAGTGCTGAAGACTTCAAACAGTTGAAGATCAAGTGCTGAAGATTCCAACAGCTGAAGAACACAAGTGCTGAAGCTAAAAGACCAAAGTACTGAATTACAACAGCTGAAGAGTTTACAAGTGCTGAAGATCAACAACTGATGTACAAAGTCTGAAGACAAAGATGAAGACATCAGCTGATAATATCTACTGAAGTCATCAGCTGATGAAACATCTGAAGGTCAAAGTCTGAAGATCAAGTACTGAAGCGTCAGTAGTTTGTCACAACTGCTGAAGAGTACTTCTTCAGTAGTTGTGATATCAGTAGTTTATATTTCTAGTTTCAGTAGTTTTGTAAAACGACTGAAGAGCTTGTTTCAGTCGTTGTAGTTTCAGTAGTTTCCAATCAGTAGTTTTTATTTTGTACTTAACACTCTGATATGTTCTCAGTAGTTGTGAACATTTCAGCAGTTTGTTAGAGTAGTTAATTTTGTATTAGATCTGCCAGTTGTCACTTTCCGTGATAACAGCAGTGTTGTTGCACTCTATATAAGGAGTGACAGCCTATTGTAATAGGATGAATGACGTGAATGAATGAATGATTGATTAGAAACATTCCATATCTATAAACATTCCTTGAATCAGAAATATATTCTCTGCTATAACCGTATGTGCTCTTAATGCATACAAGCATCGACTTCTTGCTACAATTTGTCTAATTCCTATTCTTATTCCGCTGTCTTGAACTCTAATACATCAAACTTGTGATCGCTGATCCTGTCAAATGGTATCAAAGCAGGTTAATCATTGATCGATCTAATAATGATCATTGAAACTGCTATTCCAGATCTAAGTTTGATTGAATTAGCTTTTGTTTTTGCAAGAAAACGGTTATAGAGATTGAATTTTCTGTATTTCTGGTCATTCATCCTGAGATCTTCTCTTGGTTTTTTTGAGTTTGTTATGGTCTGTTTAAAATTTTAAAAGCTTGAATAAATTGTTTTTGAACTGAAAATGACCACCCTCCAATGATCCTCACAATACTGGTTCCTCAACCAAGCCACCAATGCTGGTTAGGAATGAGTATATAACATATGGCAAAGACGTATGCTCCATCACCTGTCTGTTAACAGCGCAGGTTGTTGGACATCAGTGGTACATGGTCCACACAAGCCTATGGTGAATAACCGGAAACCAATCAATGGTTCCGAAGAGGGAGGGAGCAATACTCAGATGAGGATAAGAAGTTGCTTGAAATTGATGCTAAAGCCCATGGAATTCTGGCCATGGCACTGCCAAATGAAATCTATTCTGGGCTAATGCATCATGAAACTGCCCATGACCTTGGAATGCCTTGAAAGAACAATTTGGAGGAACAGATGAGGTCTTGGCAAATAATAGAGAAATTCTTGCCCAACAATATGAGACATTCTCTCATAGAAAGGGTGAGACACTGACTCAACAATATGAGCGGTTCTCTTGTTTGATCTCTGAACTAAAAATGGTCAAACTTGAGTACACAAATATTCAGATGAATAACAGATTTCTCAGATCACTGCCTGAGAGATGGGACACATATACTATTGTCTACGCTCCAGTGCAAGTTTGCACAAACTATCTCCACCCAACTCCATGGGAAACTGCTCACGTTTGAGGAGAGAGATAGAACAGAAGAGAAAGCTGTCTTCATCTGGAAAGCTCACTGAAGACTTTGTACCAGGCAACACTGCCTTGGTGGTCATGAGTCAGAATATGCTTCATCTGAATGCTAGTATGATGAGCATATTATTTCTCTTCAAGCACTTCTGATTCTGCATTTGTGAGTGTTGAGTGGATCAGTATACTGGGTGTAATAATGACAATCTATGCTTCATTATGGATGATCTCAAGGGGATTGCTGATGATGACTTAGAGGAGATGGATATTTTGAGCCAAATGGCCTTGATAAATATCAGATCTCAGAAGTTCTATAAAAGAACTGGAAGAAAAATCCCAGGACTCTCTGGCAAAACCAAAGTTGGTTTTGACAAGAGCAAGTTGAGGTGTCACAAATGCCAAAGGCTTGGACACTTTGCAAGAGAGTGTAGATCAACTGGATCTAACTCCATGCACCTTTGTGACTTTTCCTGGCAATAGTCAACAACACAGAGGGCAACATCCTGTCACTTCTAGTCATCATCCTCAACAACAATCTCCGGCATATTTTGTTCCTCAGGGTCAAATGCCATATCCGTACCTTGTTATTACATGCCACAGTCAAATCAAGTTCAAGTCCTATGGCACCACAACCTCATGCACTACCAGAACCTCAGCCATCCCAATCTCATCAACAAACTCAACCTCAACAACACAGCTTTTCACCCCAGGAGGTGTTGACTGGAGCAGTTTACCAGATGACATGTCTGGTCATGACCAACTGTTCTCAGGTGCTGGTCAACATGGTGGTGACGTCCTTTTGGGAATCTAGCTCTTATGGCTTTGGAGTCTGCTGATACTTCATTTTCCAATGCCTCTACACCTAGGTATCATAGGTATCCTCTGAGGCAAAAGCCAAATTATGTTCTGAACCATGCATAGCAGCATTTGCTTCCATTAGAGAAGCAAATGTAGCTCTAATTAATAAGAACATTGAGCTAGAACAAATAATTTCCAAAAAAACAAAGCTTATTTGAGTCTGTGCTTAAGATAAAAATGATGAGATTTATAAACTGAATTGCCAAATAATTGATGATAAGGCTAGAGAAGAGGTACTTCTAGAGAAGTACAAAGATCTCAAAGAAACCCTTGTAGTTACCCAGGTAGAGTGTGATAGATGGGTACAATCATGCAAAGGTTTTGAAATGCTTCTTAGTAAGCAATCTGCTTCCAATGTGAAGTTTGGAATTGGTTACAATCACACTGCTCCACCTACAGATTTTACCCCAAGCGCAGAGGTAGAATCTGATGGTGAGAGTGATAACCAATCCATCACATCATGTGATCTACCTCTGATACAGCACAATCAGAAGTAGCAGTCAGCATCAAGCCCTCTTTGAACTATCAGCTGATGTTGATGGTTCAAATGCTAACACTCACATGATCAATGAGTTGATCAACTCAGGAGTTAATTCTGAAGGTCCTGAAAGGACTAGAGAGCAGGATTAACACCTGAAGTTCAAACTTCAACTGCTGTGTCAGTACTGAAGAGAAGAAAACTGCAGTAGAAAGAGTTTGAAGTCTACTAAAGAGGCAGTCAAGAAAGCAAACAATGCTTCCAAAGCATTGAAGAACAAGTCTTCAGTTGCTTCACCCTTTTAGTTGATGATCAACCTAAGATGAAGAAGAAACCATGTGAAGTTGTGGTTTGTTCAATCATCTTACAGATGATTGTTGGTACAAAAGAGGTTCCAAACTCAAACAAAAAGAAGAAAGAAGAAATCAATGAGAAAATGGTAAAATGAAAACTGAGTTTGAGACCACATTTGTATCAGCAACATCAAATCCTGTAACCCTTAAGTCCTCAAAGAAATCCAAAAAGGAAGGGGTTAAACAGGTGACAGCTGAGAATGCTCAGAAGAAGAAGGGGCAACATAGGAACTTATCAAACTCCACTGGCAATGTGTCTGATGAGCTGAAAGCTTTGTCACAAAATCAGAACACAGCTGGTTATGATGGTTCAACATCTGTTGGGTAGCTTAACCAACTAGATGCTCCTATGTGAAACCACAGAAAAGGATGTCTAAGCCAAAGGACTCCTCTTCTACACCATCTTCTTCCTCTCAGGCTGTTGTTTCAGATAAACCTGTAGTTTAACATCTATTGATGAGACCAGGCCAAAACCAAAAAGGTTTGGTCTCTAAACTAACTGATTGTTTATTATTGCAACAATTTCACTAGAGGCTCCATAGATAAGACTTTATTCATTAAGAAAGCTGGACAGCATAATCTACTTGTTCAAATTTATGTAGATGATTCATTTTTGCATCCTCTGATCCAAAGTTGTGTGATGCCTTTACAAAGTTGTGATGCAACAGAAGTTTGAAATGAGTGCCATGGAAGAATTACAGTTCTTTCTGGGGTGCAAATCAAACAAAAGGCTGATGGAATTTTCATTCATCAGCCAAATACACAAAAGATCTTTGCAAAAGTTGATTTACAAAATGTAAGCCCTGTTCTACCCCCATGTGCAGCACCCACAACGGATACAGATCAGAAAGGTAAAGTGGTGATGTTGAAACACTTTATAGATGTATGATTGGGTCCTTGAATGTATTAACAGCTTCTAGACCAGATATTATGTTTGCTACATGTGTTTGTGCTAGATTTCAGGCTGCACCTAAAGAGTCTCATCTGATTGCAGTCAAGAGGATCTTTAGATATCTGCAAGGCACTCCATCTCTAGGTTATGGTATTCTACTAGAAATTCGTAAATTAGTGCTTTTTCTGACAGTGACTATGCAGGGTGTAAGTGACCAGGAACTCAACTTCTGGTGGATGTCAATTCCTAGGCAAATGCTTGATTTCTTGGCAGAGCAAGAACAGACCTCAGTTGCTAACTACGCTGAAGCAGAGTACATTGCTGTGCAAGTTGTACATCTCAGGTACTCTGGATTCAAAACCAACTTTTGGACTATGGCATTACAGAGACTAAGACTCCATTGTTAATGGATAGTGCTTCAGCTTTGCATTGTCAAAAATCCAGTCCAGCACTCTAGGACCAAACATATAGAGATCAGACATCATTTTATAAGGGATTGTTTTGAAAAAGGTTGATTGATCCTAAGTTTGTGCCTAGTGCTGATGAGCTTGCAGACATTTTTACTAAGCCTTTGGATAGTTCAACTTTCCAAAACTGGTGTTAAGGCTGGTATGCTGCAGCTAGAATAGTGACAACTACTGATGATCTTAGTAATAATTTAAGATGATCATTAGTAACTATGCACATATAAGTACTGTGAGCTCTTTTACCCTCAGCAGTTTCTATAACTACCGAAGGCTAAATGTCTCACAAGTATGCAGTACTCATCTACTCTAAACTACTGACGTAGTTACAACTACTGATGCAGTTCAATACTGCATCAGTAAACACAGAAAGTACTGATGTCTATAAACAACTGAACTCAGCCAAAAAGGCTGATGAATGTGTTGAGGACAGTATGAAACAGTTGAAAGCTAAGAATTGACGAAAACAGCTGAAGAGAACTTTCTCTTCATTCGTTTGTCCGCTGCTGTTTCATTTAAACAACTGAAGCAAAACACTGTCTTCAGTAGTTTTATAACTACTGATGACTAATACCAAGTCTTCAGTTGTTTACACCAGCTGATGACAAAACCACTGTCCTCAGTAGTTTCATAAATACAATGACAAACACCAAGTCCTCAGTTGTTTCAATCATCTTAAGTCAAAACCACGGTCTTCAGTAGTTTTCTAACTTCTGATACCTAACACAACGACTTCAGCTGTTTCAACGTCTGAAAGGATAATACCATGTCAACGGTCGTTTAAAACTACTGATGACTAATGTTGGACCAAAAGAACCAATGAGCCAAGATCAGAAATCTCTAAGTCACACACGGTATCACAACAACTGCTGAAAGCCTCATCAGTAGTTTGACAAGTACTGAAGACTTCAACAGCTGAAGATCAAGTGCTGAAGACCTTAACAGCTGAAGAACCAAAGTGCTGAAGTACAACAGCTGAAGAACACAAGTGCTGAAGCTGAAAGACCAAAGTACTGAAGTACAACAGCTGAAGAGTTCACAAGTACTGAAGATCAACAACTGATGTACAAAGTCTGAAGACAAAGACTGAAGACATCAGCTGATGATATCTACTGAAGTCATCAGCTGATGAAACGCTGAAGGTCAAAGTCTGAAGACCAAGTACTGAAGCCTCAGTAGTTTGTCACAACTGCTGAAGAGTACTTCTTCAGTAGTTGTGATATCAGTAGTTTTATGTTTTATGTTTCAGTAGTTTTGTAAAAGACTGAAGAGCTTGTTCTTCAGTCGTTGTAGTTTCAGTAGTTTATATTTGACTTGCTGATATGTTCTCAGTAGTTGTGAACATTCAGTAGTTTGTTAAGATTTAGTTATTTGTATTGGATCTGCCAGTTGTCACTTTCCGTGATAACAGCAGTGACTGTTGCACTCTATATAAGGAGTGACAACCCATTGTAATCAAAGAGCGACATGAGCAATTGAATGGAATGTTTTGATTGATTTGATTAGAAATTTCTTCATCTATAAACATTCCTAGAAATCAGAAATTCATATTCTCTCCCTATAACCGTATGCGATCTTAACGCTTACATATATTGTTTGCTTGCTACAATTTGTCTAATTCGTTTGTGTATTCCGCTGCTTTACATTCTGATAAACATCAAACTTGTGATCACTGATCCTGTCAAATGGTATCAGAGCAGGTTATCATGATCGATCTAATAATGATCATTGAAACTGCTATTCAGATCCAAGTTTGATTGAATTAGCTTTTGTTTTTGCAAGAAACGGTTATAGAGATTGAATTTTCTGTATTTCTGCTCATTCATCCTAAGATCTTATTCTTGGTTCTCATTGAGTTTGTTGGTTTGTCTAAAAACTTTTAAAACTGAACTAAATGTTTTTGAACTGAAAATGACCACTCCCTCCAATGATCCTCACAATACTGTTCCTCAACCAAGCTCCTATGCTGGTTAGGAATGAGTATAACATATGGCAAAGACGTATGCTCCATCACCTGTCTGTAACAGCGCAGGGTGTTGGACATCAGTGGTACATGGTCCACACAAGCCTATGGTGAATAACCCGGAAACCAATCAAATGGTTCCGAAGAGGAGAGAGCAATATTCAGATGAGGATAAAAAGTTGCTTGAGATTGATGCAAAAGCCCATGGAATTCTGGCCATGGCTTTGCCCAATGAAATCTATTCTGGGCTAATGCATCATGAAACTGCCCATGACCTCTGGATGCTTTGAAAGAACAATTTGGAGGAACAGATGAGGTCTTGGCAAATAATAGAGAAATTCTTGCCCAACAATATGAGACATTCTCTCATAGAAAGGGTGAGACACTGACTCAACAATATGAGCGGTTTTCTTGTTTGATCTCTGAACTAAAAATGGTCAAACTTGAATACACCAATATTCAGATGAATAACAGATTTCTCAGATCACTGCCTGAGAGATGGGACACATATACTATGTCCTACGCTCCAGTGCAAGTTTGGACAAACTATCTCTCACCCAACTCCATGGGAAACTGCTCACTTTTGAGAGAGAGATAGAACAGAAGAAAAACTGTCTTCATCTGGAAAGCTCACTGAAGACTTTATTCAAGGCAACACTGCCTTGGTGGGTCATGAGTCAGAATATGCTGCATCTGAATGCCAGTATGATGAGCATATTAATTTCTCTTCGAGCACTTCTAATTCTGCATTTGTAAGTGTTGATGGTCAGTTACTGGTGGTAATAATGACATTTATGTTTCATCATGGATGATCTCAAGGGGATTGCTGATGATGACTTAGAAGAGATGGATATTTTGAGCAAATGGCCTGATAAATATCAGATCTCAGAAGTTCTACAAAAGAAATGGAAGGAAATTCCCAGGACTCTCTGGCAAAACCAAAGTTGGTTTGACAAGAGTAAGTTGAAGTGCCACAAATGCCACAGGCTGGGCACTTTGCAAGAGAATGTAGATCATTGGATCAAACTCTCCTGCACCCTTGTGACTTTCCCTGGCAATAGTCAACAAAACAGAGGGCAACATCCTGTCACATCTAGCCATCATCCTCAACAACAATCTCCGGCATATTTTGTTCCTCAGGGTCAAATGCCTTATCAGTACCCTTGTTATTACATGCCACAGTCAAGTCAAGTTCAAGTCCTATGGCACCACAACCTCATGCATTACCAGAACCTCAGCCTTCCCCATCTCATCAACAACCTTCATCTCAACAAACACAGCTTCTTCACCCCAGGAGTTGTTGACTGGAGCAGTTTACCAGATGACTTGTCTGGTCATGATCAACTGTTCTCAGGTGCTGGTCAACATGGTGGTGACAGTCCTTTTGGGAATCTAGCTCTTATGGCTTTGGAGTCTGCTGATACTTCATCTTCAATGCCTCTACACCTCAGGTATCACAGGTATCCTCTGAGGCAAAAGCCAAATTATGTTCTGAACAATGCATAGCGCATTTGCTTCCATTAGAGAAGCAAATGTAGCTTTAATTAATAAGAACATTGAGCTAGAACAAGAAATTTCCAAAAACAAAGCTGAGTTTGAGTTTGTGCTCAAAGATAAAAATGATGAGATTTATAAACTGAATTGCAAAATAATTGATGATAAGGCTAGAGAAGATGTACTTCTAGAGAAGTACAAAGATCTCAAAGAAACCTTGCAGTTACCCAGGTCGAGTGTGATAGATGGGTACAATCATGCAAAGGTTTTGAAATGCTTCTTAGTAAGCAATGCTTCAAATGTGAAGTTTGGAATTGGTTACAATCACACTGCTCCACCTACAGATTTTACCCCAAGAGCAGAGGTAGAATTTGATGGTGAGAGTGATAACCAATCCATCAAGTCATGTGATCTACCTTCTGATACAGCACAATCAGAAGTAGCAGTCAGCAATCAATCTATACTCTATGAAACTGATGTTGTGATGGTCCAAATGCTGACATTCACATGATCAATAAGTTGATCAACTCAGGAGTCAATCCTGAAGGTCCTGAAAGGACTGGAGAGCAGGATTCAACTCCTGAAGTTCAAACTTCAACTGCTGTCAGTACTGAAGAGAAGAAAACTGGCAGTAGAAAGAGTTTGAAGACTACTAAAGATGCTGTCAAGAAAGCAACCAATGCTTCCAAAGCATTGAAGAACAAGTCTTCTGTTGCTTCACCATCTTTAGTTGATGATCAACCTAAGATGAAGAAGAAACCATGTGAAGTATGTGGTTTGTTCAATCATCTTACAGATGATTGCTGGTACAAAAGAGGTTCCAAACTCAAACAAAAGGAAGAAATTAATGAGAAAATGGTAAAAATGAAAATGAGTTTGAGACCACATTTGTATCAGCAACATCAAATCCTGTAACCCTTAAGTCCTTAAAGCAATTCAAAAAGGAAGGTGTTAAACAGGTGACAGCTGAGGGTGCTCAAAAGAAGAAGGTGCAACATAGGACCTTATCTAACTCCACTAGCAATGTGTCTGATGAGCTGAAAGCTTTATCACAAAATCAGACACAGCTGGTGATGATGGTACAACATCTGTTGGGTAGAGTTAACCAACTAGATTCTCCTATGTTGAAACCACAGAAAAGGAGGTCAAAGCCAAAGGACTCCTCTTCTGCACCATCTTCTTCCTCTCAGGCTGTTGTTACAAATAAACATGTTAGTTTACCATCTATTGATGAGACCAGGCCCAAAACCAAAAAGGTTTGGGTCTCTAAAACTAACTGATTGTTTATTATTGCAGGGTTCCTCAACATGCCAAAATAGCATCTGGTATGTAGACAGTGGAGGGATCTATGCACATGACTGGGAACATCTCTCTTCTTCATGACTACTCTCAAGGAAAGAAGGGGTTTGTCTCTTTTGGCAATGATGCTAGGGGTTACATCATCGGTAAGGGCTTTGTCTCCAATGGAGAAATCAATTTGATGATGTTAATCATGTGGAAAATCTCAAGTACAACCCTTGAGTGTCAGTCAAATGTGATAAAGGCCATGTTGCCCTTTTCACAAGTCAAAACTGTAGGATTTTGTCATCCAAAGTTTTGCCATTGATTGACAAGGTGTTGGATGATCACACTCTCCTGAAAGCCAACAGGACAGGAAGAGTGTATGCCTTAGATCTTTCCAAGAAAATGATCTCAAAGGCCATCCTTGCCTATTTTCCAAGGCCTCTTCTCAAGAATCTAATCTATGGCATAGAAGGCTGGGTCATGTTAATTTCAAGAACATGAATCAGCTGAACACCATAGTTTAGTAAGGGGAATGCCTATGAAGGAGTTCAAGTGTGAAAACAACTGCACTGCTTGTTTGAAGGAAAACAGCACAAGGTCTCATTTCCTCCTATTGAAGTGTCCAAGTCCACTGCCTGCTTGCAATTACTGCATATGGATCTATTTGGTCCTGTGAGAGTAATGAGCATGGCAAAGAAGAAATACTGTCTGGTAATTGTGGATGATTACTCCAGATTTGTATGGACTTTCTTTCTACATTCAAAGGATGAGGCTGCTCAGAAGATTATCCACTTTGTGCTGTACATTGAGAAGCAGTATTCCTTCCTGTCAAGTGTATCAGGAGTGATAATGGAACTGAGTTCAGAAATCATACACTTGATGATTTCTACTCTCAAAGGGAATCAAAAGGCAGTAGCATTCCAAGGACTCCAGAACAAAATGGAGTAGTGGAGAGAAAGAACAGGACTCATTGAAGCTGCAAGGTCCATGCTGGCTGACTCAGTTTGCCATTGACCTTTTGGGCTGAAGCTGTCAACACAGCTTGTTATGTGCAAAATAGAGTGTTAGCAAATCAGAGGTTGATGAAGACTCCATATGAAGTTCTCCATCATTTGGCTCCACTGATTTCATTTTTCAAAGCATTGGGTGTCCCTGTTTTATTCTCAACACAAAGGATCAACTCCACAAATTTGATCCTAAGGTGGATGCAGGATACTTTGTTGGTTATTCATCTACTTGCAAAGCATACAGAGTCTTCAACTGCAGAACAAAGATGGTTGAAGAAACTCTACATGTTAAGTTTAATGAATCTCCAAAGGACAAGATTCCACAAAGTCCTGTGGAGTTATTTGATCTGGACATACTGCAATATGTTCCTTATCAAACTCCTGCTGTTGCTCCTGTCAACAGTTCACCACCTGGTGGTACTGCTGATGATGATGATGATTGCAGTACTCACCTCTTCAGGTTAGTGATCAGCTGCCTGATTCAACTAGACCGATGTTCCTGTAGCGCCAGTAGCACCATCCACAACAAATGCTGATGAGATTTCTTCGAATTCAACTTCCTTTGAATTACCATCCACTGATTGGTTTCAAGGAAATGATTCACCATCACCATCTGTTGCTGCTGAACGGCTACAAACACTTGCACAGATCTCATTGTGTATCAAGATCTGAAGAATCACCCCATGTCTCAAATCATTGGTGATATCACTGCTGGTGTATCAACAAGAAGTCAATTGTCAATTTCTGCTTCTATGCTCTCTTCATCAGTCAGCAAGAGCCAAAGAATTATCACATTGCTTTAAAGGACAATGGATGGGTTGATGCCATGCAGCTTGAGCTTCTTCAGTTCAGGAACAGCAAGTGTGGGAACTGGTTCCTCTACCTCCAGGTAAGTGTGCAATAGGCACTAAATGGGTGTTTAGGAACAAAACTGATGAAAATGGGCTTATTGTTAAGAACAAGGCCAGACTGGTTGTTCAGGGTTTGCACAAGAAGAAGGTATTGATTATGATGAAACCTTTGCCCCTGTAGCCAGACTGGAAGCAATTCGATTGTTTTTAGCTTATGCTGCTTATCAAAAACTTAAAGTTTTTCAAATGGATGTCAAAAGTGCATTTTTGTATGGAAAAGTTAAAGAAGAGGTTTATGTATGTCAACCTCCAGGCTTTGAGGACAACAAACATCCTAATTGGGTGTATAAGCTTGATAAAGCTCTTTATGGGTTAAAACAAGCTCCCAGAGCCTGGTATGAGACATTATCAAACTTTCTTCTGGAAACAATTTCACTAGAGGCTCCATAGACAAGACTTTATTTATTAAGAAAGCTGGGCAGCATAATCTACTTGTTCAAATTTATGTAGATGATATTATTTTTGCATCCTCTGATCCAAAGTTGTGTGATGCCTTTACAAAGTTGATGCAACAGAAGTTTGAAATGAGTGCCATGGGAGATTACAGTTCTTTCTGGGGTTGCAAATCAAACAAAGGCTGATGGAATTTTATTCATCAATCCAAATATACAAAAGATCTTTTGCAAAAGTTTGATTTACAAAACTGTAAGCCTGTTCTACTCATGAGCAGCACCACACAACTGGACTTAGATCAGAAAGGTAAAGTGGTTGATGAAACACTTTACAGATGTATGATTGGGTCCTTGATGTATTTACAGCTTCTAGACCAGATATTATGTTTGCTACATGTGTTTGTGCTAGATTTCAGGCTGCACCTAAAGAGTCTCATCTGATTGCAGTCAAGAGGATCTTTAGATATCTGCAAGGCACTCCATCTCTAGGTTTATGGTATTCTACCAACCATCTGGTAAATTAGTTGCTTTTTCTGACAGTGACTATGCAGGGTGTAAGTGACCAGGAAATCAACTTCTGGTGGATGCAATTCCTAGGCAACTGCTTGATTCTTGGCAGAGCAAGAAACAGACCTCAGTTGCTACATCCACTGCGGAAGCTGAGTACATTGCTGCTGCAAGCTGTACATCTCAGGTACTCTGGCTTCAAACCAACTTTTGGATTATGGCATTACAGAGACTAAGACTCCATTGTTAAGGATAGTGCTTCAGCTCTTTGCATTGTCAAAAATCCAGTCCAGCACTCTAGGACCAAACATATAGAGATCAGACACCTTTATAAGAGACTGTTTTGAAAAAGGTCTGATTGATCCTAAGTTTGTGCCTAGTGCTGATGAGCTTGCAGACATCTTTACTAAGCCTTTGGATAGTTCAACTTTCCAAAACCTGGTGTTAAGGCTTGGTATGCTGCAGCTAGAATAGGTGACAACTACTGATGATCTCAGTAATTCATATTGATGATCATGGTAACTATGTCACATATAAGTACTGATGAGCTCCTTTAACCTCAGTACTTTTTATAACTACTGAAGGCTAAAAGTTCTCACAGTACTGAAGTACTTCATCTGCTCTAAACTACTGAAGTAGTTACAACTACTGATGCAGTCTAACTACTGAAATCAGTAAAAACAGATAAGTACTGACGTCCTATGAAACAACTGAAATCAGCCATAAAGACTGATGAATGTGTTGAGGACAGTTTGAAACAGCTGAAAGGCTATGAATTGACGACAACTACTGCTGAGTACTCTCTCTTCAGTAGTTCACAAACTGCTGTTTCTTTATAAACAACTGAAGCAATACCACGTCTTCAGTAGTTTTTATAACTACTGATGACTAATACCAAGTCTTCAGTGTTTACAACAACTGATGACAAAACCACTGTCTTCAGTAGTTTCATAACTACTGATGACAAAACCATGTCCTCAGTTGTTCAATCATCTGAAGTCAAAACCACGGTCTTCAGTAGTTTCTAAACTACTGATGCCTAAACCACGACTTCAGCTGTTTCAACGTCTGAAAGGATAATACCATGTCAACGGTCGGTCAAAACAACTGATGACTAACACCACATCCTTCAGTCATTCTCTCCCGTACCCTATATATACCCTTAACCTAAGCTCTCCATACTTCATCTTCTTCAAACCTAACGTTCCTCTCCAACAAATTTCCATGGCGTCCTTGCAAATTAAACGCGACACAACTGTGTTGCCTACCTTACGAAATCGCCGATCTGGACTAAGTTCGATGCTGCTATCGATCTTATGGCTCAGTCCCATACAACAAGGCATTCCTTCTGAACCCGTTTTACATGCCGAATCCTTGAACCAATTTGGATGAACATTACGGTTACAACTGAGGAGAGCAACACACAATCCCTCCGGTCTGTAGTCAACAACAAAGAAGTAGTGATTACTCCTGCAACAATCCGAAAAATTCTTCACCTGAGTGATGCTACCTCTCCTGCTGGATATCCGAAGGGCACCATCGATCTATCATTTGCTCAGCATGGATATCAAGGTGATCTCAGTGCCACCACCATCATGAAGAAACACTTAATGACGCTGAGCCTGATCTTTCACATGGTCAATGTATGTTTGGCCCCTAAGACATCGTCTTGGGATCAAATGTCCACCAAATGGCAGCAGGTATTGTATTCTATCCTTGAGCAACAACCACTGAACTTTTCCGAATTAATATTTCAGAGCTCAAAGATATGGCTCAAAAATTAACTGCCAACCGTTGGATACTCTATCCACGGTCATCATGGCCATTATAATAGACCAGCTTAATGCTGAGGGACTTGTTGGCGTGGGAGTCCCTGCTACGGCTGTTTTGCCGAAGTATACTCCCGGCACAACTCCGACCGGACACTAAAAATGGCTGCCAAGCTGCGAAAACCCACGCAGCTGGAACCCACAGCCACCACCTCCAAATCCAATGTCCTCACCAAACCCACCACAAGAAAACCAAAAAGGCTACTCAGGGAATTGAGTCCCTGAGGATGCTCCTGCACAACAAACGCAGGATATATCCACTAGTCCAAACCCCTAGTGGATACAATGACTCCTCCAGCCACAGCCGCTCAGGCTTCCTCTCAACAGGAACCTGCAGCCCCAAGGGGCACCTACTTATCTGGGATCTTCCTCACTTGAGGAGGTGCCATTGAAGAGCACCATCCACCCCAGGTGCACACTGCTTCTCCCCTGTACCCCAACCAACCGCCCCTCACAGCCCAACTTTAATAGTTGCACAAGTGCTGACTCAATTGCACTCCTCACCCCCTCCCCAGAAACCACTTACCACTGGGAATACCTCTACATTGAGGGGGAGGAATACAGTGCACTGAGAACCCACAGCACAGGGGTTTAACTGTTCTATCTCCTGGTGTTGATATGGAGATAAGAACTTCTGGTGAGGCTGCCAACTCTTCTGAATCAGCAAATGATCAGACTGAGGTTGGTAACATAACTAAGACCTCACCAGAGGCAACAGCGATGAAGGACAACGTCCTGAGGCTGGAAGTCCCCAGTTCCAGACAAAGGGGCACATGCTACATCTGGTCTACACCCAGAGCATGTATATCCTGCTACAAGCAGGAGGTCAGGTGATTCAGCATATGCTGATGATGACCTGGGCTTCTTCTATGATGTTCTTGCCCAGAACACGATCCTAGAGGAGGAAGTCAGTAGGCTGCAAAACCTACTTGACCAACTCTCTCAAGGAGTAAGACCATCTGCCACCACATCAACCCACAGATGGCACCTTCCTCTGAAGGTCTCCTAAACACAACCACCACAAAATCTCAGCCACCTGCCTCTGGTTCTGGCACCATTCCTCAGGGACAGAACCCCCCTGAGCAACTGGCTGCTATCCTTCAAAATCCCCTATCTCTCATCACCCCACAGCTAACTGAATTGGTGATCAAAACTGTTGATGAGAGACTTTCTTCTGTATTACAACCCATGGTGGAGAATGTTCTGAGCAAACAACTTTTGCTACTCAATTCCCTGCAACCAATGCACCCCAAAAGGGGGAGAGTTCAGCAGTGAAAGGTAAAAGAAAGAGGAAAGAGAAGGAGAAAGAAACAAGAAGAGAGTAGTGGAAACTGAGGAGTTGGTGAGGAGACTGAGAAGAGAAGGAAAAAGAGAAGGAGGAGGCTACCATGGAGAAAGTGACTGAAAGTTCAAAAGACTTTCATGTTACATACAAGAAAAAGAAGAAGGATGAAAAAGAGAAAGCCTTGGAGCTGATGGTGAAAGAGGCTGATGCCGAACACAGCAGATCAATGGATAACATCATTGATCAGTTGTTTAGGCAAGGCCATGACACTGAAAAACTTGATTCTGAGATCAGAAGACTAGAGATTGAAGAAATCCAATCAAGATGGTCAAGGTATGATGTGTCAGAAAGAGAAAGGCTGGAGATCATGATCAGATTTATAGCAAAACATCTTGGAAGATCATTGATCGAGATCAAAGCTTGGTCCAGGGACAGTATCTTGGCAATAACCACCAGATCTGTTCGTCTGAAGAATTACAAAAGGTTTAATTGTTGAAGTTTTAAATGAAGCTGGTGCTGGGAGCAGGACTGAACTAGCCAAACAGTCAAAAGCCAAACACATCCAAATGCTAGAACAGCCTGTCAACATTCCCACATCAAAACTACAAAAACCACAACCCACAAACCAATTCCCTCACCCTCTAAACCAACAGCGATGATGCACCAAGAAGAAGAGAAGGGTGTTGAGGCTAGAAGAAGTAGAAGAAGAGGATGAAGAAGATAGTCTGCCACTCTCTGCTGTTCTGAAGCTACCAAAGCCCCAGAGTCAATCCATGATCACACCGACTCTCAAAGGGAAATGGTCAGAGTCAAAATAGAAGAAGAAGAAGAACAGCAGAAACAGCACGATGAGCAACTGTTGAAGATGGTTGACAAGGAATTTCCTCAGTCATCATCTATTCAAGCCATGAAAGGGCATGCTCAAAGGCTGTACACTCTCAGACACACCTTTCAGTATCAGAGGGAGAGAGTGAGAGTATGGCCAGACCCCAGGGTGAGTTCTAGAATCCATAAAAGAACTATCCCACACAGATACAACGGCCAAGTACGAAAAACAATAGAATCTACCATCATGCTGGCCGTGTAGTCTCACCCTGGGAAATCATTGATGAATTCAAGAAAGCTCACCAAGCAAAGAAGACACCTCAAGCCTTACTAGAAAACAAAATGATTAAGAAGGGTTGTTATACAAAAAGCTTGAAGACATCCAAAAGAATGAGCTCCAGTTACTCCTTGAAGGCAACCATCCGGATGAATTTGTATACAGGGAGGTAATACGGTGGAGCTGAAAAATGGCAGGACCATGAAGTACTTATCAGAGTACTATGGTCCAGAGTTCTTCTTCGAAGGAGGAGAGCTGAAACTCTCTCAAGAGGAACAAATGTTCTCCTTGAGGCCTATGTCCGTGAGTCGTACAGACTCATTATGGGGAAGTGAATCTCATGAATGGGATAACAACTCTGTGTCCAGTTCCCCAAAACAGAGTTCCCATTCATACTCTGCCAAACAATATTTGAGGTTCTTCCCAGGCGGTGCGTACATGGGTCATCTTCTCTACTGATCAAGAAGGAAAAAGACCAACATTTTGCCATCAATAAGTGGGAGTTTAAATAAGTTAGAGGTTTTGGCTGCATTGGTTCAGGGGAGTTTGTTGGACCAAAAGAACCAATGAGCCAAGATCAGAAAATCTCTAAGTCCCACACGGTACACAACAACTGCTGAAAGCCTCATCAGTAGTTTGACAAGTACTGAAGACTTCAACAGCTGAAGATCAAGTGCTGAAGACCTTAACAGCTGAAGAACCAAAGTGCTGAAGTACAACAGCTGAAGAACACAAGTGCTGAAGCTGAAAGACCAAAGTACTGAAGTACAACAGCTGAAGAGTTCACAAGTACTGAAGATCAACAACTGATGTACAAAGTCTGAAGACAAAGACTGAAGACATCAGCTGATGATATCTACTGAAGTCATCAGCTGATGAAACGCCTGAAGGTCAAAGTCTGAAGACCAAGTACTGAAGCCTCAGTAGTTGTCACAACTGCTGAAGAGTACTTCTTCAGTATTGTGATATCAGTAGTTTTATGTTTTATGTTTCAGTAGTTTTGTAAAACGACTGAAGAGCTTGTTCTTCAGTCGTTGTAGTTTCAGTAGTTTTATATTTGACTTGCTGATATGTTCTCAGTAGTTGTGAACATTTCAGTAGTTTGTTAAGATTTAGTTATTTCTGTATTGGATCTGCCAGTTGTCACTTTCCGTGATAACAGCAGTGACTGTTGCACTCTATATAAGGAGTGACAACCCATTGTAATCAAAGAGCGACATGAGCAATTGAATGGAATGTTTTGATTGATTTGATTAGAAATATTCTTCATCTATAAACATTCCTAGAAATCAGAAATCATATTCTCTCCCTATAACATATGCGATCTTAACGCTTACATATATTGTTTGCTTGCTACATTTGTCTAATTCGTTGTGTATTCCGCTGCTTTACATTCTGATAACATCAAACTTGTGATCACTGATCCGGTCAACTAATACCATATCCTTCCAGTCGTTTTCTACCCGTACCCTATAAATATCCCTGACCTAAGCTCTCAATGCTTCATCTTCTTCAAACCTAACGTTCCTCTCCAAAACCTTCCCTTTTCTCAATGGCGTCCATGCAAATTAAACCGCGACACAACTGTGTTGCCTACCTCACTAAATCGCCCATCTAGACTAAGTTCGATACTACTATCGATCTTATGGTTCAGTCCCGATACAATACGGCATTTCTTCTGAATCCTATACTACATGCCGAATCCCTTTAACAATTTGGATGAACGTACTATTACCACTGGGGAGAACAAGACACCATCTCTCCAGTCGGTCGTCAACAACAAAGAAGTAGTCATCACTCCTCCTGCAGTAATCCGCCAAATTCTTCATCTGAATGATGCTAGTTCTCCTGCTGGATATCCGAAGGGCACCACAGATCTATCCTTGCCCAACATGGATATCAAGGCGATCTCAGTGCCTCCACTATCATGAAGAAACACTTTAATGACGCTGAGCGCCTAATTTTTCACATGGTGAATGTATGTTTGGCCCCTAAGACGTCGTCTTGGGATCAAATGTCGACAAAATGGCAGCAGGAATGTATTCTATTCTTGAGCAACAACCACTAAACTTCTCAAAAATAATATTTTCGGAGCTCAAGGACATGGCTCAAAAACTCACTGCCAACCGTTGGATACTATATCCACGGTCATAATGGCCATCATTACAAACCAGCTTAATGCTGAGGGACTTGTTGGCTTGGGAGTCCCTGCTACGGCTGTTTGCGGAAGTATACTCCCGGCACAACTCTGACCAGACACTTAAAATGGCTGCCAAGCTGCCGAAAACCCACGCAGCTGGAACCACAGCCACCACCTCCAAATCAAAAGTCCCCACCAAACCACCAAAAAGAAACCCAAAATGGCTACTCAGGGAATTGAGTCCCCTGAGGATGTCCCTGCAACACAAACGCAGGATATATCCACTAGTCCAAACCCCTAGTGGATACAATGACTCTTCCAGCCATAGCCGCTCAGGCCTCCTCTCAACAGGAGCCTGCAGCAACCACACAAGGGGTACCTACATATCTGGGATCTTCCTCACTTGAGGGGATGCCATTGAAGAGCACCCACCTCCCCAGGTGCACACTGCTTCTATCCCTTCACCCCAAACAACCGCCCTCACAGCCCAACTTAATAGTTGCACAAGTGCTGACTCAACTGCACTCCTCACCCCTCCCCAGAAACCACTTACTACTGGGAATACCTCTACAATTGAGGGGGGAGGAACACAGTGCACTTGAGAACCCACAGCACAGGGGTTTACCACTTCTATCTCCTGGTGTAGACAAGGAGCTTAGAATATCTAGTGAGGCTGCCACTCCTCTGACTCAGCGAATGATCCGAATGAGGCTGGTAACATTGCTAAGACCTCACTAGAGGCAACAGCTGATGATGGACACTGTCCTGAGGCTGGAAGTCCCCAGTACCAAGCACAAGGGGCACATGCACCAACTGGTCTACACCCAGTGCATGTAAATCCTGCTCTAAGCAGGAGGTCAGATGATTTAGTTTCGGCTGATGATGACCTGGGCTTTTTCTATGATGTTCTTGCCCAGAACACAATCCTTGAAGAGAAAGTCATTAGGCTGCAAAACCTACTTGATCAACTCTCCAAGGAGAAAGACCATCTGCCTCTACCCCCCACAGATGGCACCTTCACTTGAAGGTTCCCCAAACACTGAGCCACTCCAAACTCAACCATCTGCCTCTGCTTCAGGCCCTACTTCTCAGGAACAGAACCCTCCTGAGCAAATAGGTGTTGTACTTCAAAATTCTCTCCCTCTCATCACACCTAATCACCGATATGTGACTAAAGCCATTGATGAGAGGCTTTCCTCCACTTTACAGCCCCTGATTGATGTTGCTGTCCAAAAGACTCTTTCTGCGGTACAAAACCCTCCCTCCAATGCATCCAAAAAGGGGGAGAGTACTGCAGTGAAAGAAAAGAAGAGGAAAAGATCGAGGAAAAGAAGGAAGCGAAGCAAGCCCAAAAGGAGGAGAAAGAACAGCAACCACTGCTCACCTACAAGCGAAAGAAAGGTGCTGATGATCACATTGCTGAAGATAAAGCCTTGGAGCTACTGATAAAAGAGGCTGATGCCGAACACAGCAGATCAATGGACAACATCATTGATCAGCTGTTTAGGCAAGGCCATGACACCAATAAACTTGACTCTGAGATTCGACGATTAGAGATTGAAGAAATCCAGAATAGATGGGCAAGTTATGAAGTGTTAGAAAGAGAAAGGCTTGAGATCATGATTAGATTATTGCAAAATATCTTGGAAGATCAATGATCAAAATCAAAGCTTGGTCCAGGGACAGTATCTTGGCAATCACCACCAAGATCTGTTCGTCTGAAGCATATACTAAGGGCTTGTTATTGAAGCTTTAAATGAAGCGGGTGCTGGGAGCAGGACTGAGCTAGCCAAGCAATCAAAAGCCACACTCACCTCAAGAATGCTAGAACAGCCTGTAAACATTCCACACCAAAACCACCCAAAACACAACCCACCAAACCAACTCCCTTACCCTCAAAACCATACCTGATGATATACCCTTGAGAAGAAGAGAAGGATATTGAGGCTAGAAGATGATGAAGAAGATGATGAAGATAGGCTGCCACTCTCAGCTGTGATTCAGTTGCCTAAGGCCACAAGTCACTCCTCAGCAATTACTCCTGAAGTCCAGAGAGACAAATGGTTTAAAGTGAAGCTAGAAGAAGAAGAGCTTCATAAACAGCATGATGAGGAATTGCTGAAGAGAGTTGACAAAGCTTATGCAGCCACATCTTCTATCATCAATATGAAGAAGCAAGCCCTCAGACTTTACACTCTCAGGCATACCTTTCAATATCAAAAGGAAAGAGTGAGGATTTGGCCTGATCCCAGGGTCTCTCACAGAATTCATAAGAAAAATATACCTCAGAGATACATTGGCCAGGTGAAAAAGATCGTAGATGAAGTGATCTCTCTGGTCTTGTAGTTTCACCCTGGGAAATCCTAGAAGACTTCAAGAAAGCCTACAAAGCTAATCTAAGCCCTCAGAAGATGCTGGAAAACAAAATAGTGAAAAAGGGGTTAGTTACAAGAGACTGAGGAAGTCAGGAAAAATGAGCTCCAGTTGTTCCTAGAGGGTAATCACCCAGATGAGTTTGCTTACAGAATAATAACAACTGTGGAGCAAAAGAATGGAAAACAGGCCAAATACCTGTCTGAGTATTATGGGCCTGAATCATTGTTTGAAGGAGGTGCTGAAGAGCTAACCATGGAGGAACAAATCACCTTCCTTGAGGCCTACACAAGAGAGTCGTACAGACTCATTATGGGGAAGTAAATCTCATGATAGGATAACAACTCTGTGTCCAGTTCCCCAAAACAGAGTTCCCATTCATACCCTGCCAAACAAATATTTGAGGTTTCTTCCCAGGCCGGAGCTTACATGGGTCATCTTCTCTACTGATCAAGAAGAAAAAGACCAACACTTGCCAAAAATAAGTGGGACAACGAATAATTTAGAGGTTTTGGCTGCATGGTTCAGGGGGAGTTGTTGGACCAAAAGAACCAATGAGCCAAGATCAGAAAACCTCTAAGTCCACATGGTATCACAACAACTGCTGAAAGCCTCATCAGCAGTTTGACAAGTGCTGAAGACTCAACAGTTGAAGATCAAGCGCTGAAGATTCAACAGCTGAAGAACACAAGTGCTGAAGCTGAAAGACCAAAGTACTAAAGTACAACAGCTGAAGAGTTTACAAGTGCTGAAGATCAACAACTGATGTACAAAGTCTGAAGACAAAGACTGAAGACATCAGCTGATAATATCTACTGAAGTCATCAGCTGATGAAACATCTGAAGGTCAAAGTCTGAAGATCAAGTACTGAAGCGTCAGTAGTTTGTCACAACTGCTGAAGAGTACTTCTTCAGTAGTTGTGATATCAGTAGTTTTATATTTCTAGTTTCAGTAGTTTGTTGTAAAACGACTGAAGAGCTTGTTCTTCAGTCGTTGTAGTTCAGTAGTTTCCAATCAGTAGTTTTATATTTGTACTTAACACTCTGATATGTTCTCAGTAGTTGTGAACATTTCAGCAGTTTGTTAAGAGTTAGTTAACTTTGTATTAGATCTGCCAGTTGTCACTTTCCGTGATACAGCAGTGTTTGTTGCACTCTATATAAGGAGTGACAGCCTATGTATAGGGATGAATGACGTGAATGAATGAATGATTGATTAGAAACATTACATATCTATAAACATTCCTTGAATCAGAAATATATTCTCTCGCTATAACGTATGTGCTCTTAATGCATACAAGCATCGACTTCTTGCTACAATTGTCTAATTCCTATTCTTATTCCGCTGTCTTGAACTCTAATACATCAAACTTGTGATCGCTGATCCTGTCAAGAATTGACACCCTGCTGATGTAGACTTGTAATTCATCTGCAGCCCCCGTAATCCGAGTCACTATACGCCGTGAGCTCAAAGTCATCATCATGAGGATACCACAAACCAAGTGTGGGTGTACCCTTCACATAACGAAATATCCTCTTGACCCCGATCAGATGGTTGACCTTAGGCTTAGCCTGATATCTAGAACATAAACATGTAGCATACATGATATCAGGTCTTGAGGCAGTGAGATACATGAGGGATCCAATCATTCCTCGGTACATTGTGGCATCTACAAGATCTCCATTTTCATCAGGTGCTATATCGTGATTCATAGCAAGTGGAGTCCTAGCAGCAGAAGCATTCTCCGTGTCAAAACGACTGAGAATGTCTCCTACATACTTGGTCTGATGTAGAAATATCCCATTTGGAGTCTGATCCACCTGTAACCGAGAAAGAACTTCATCTCCCCCATAGCACTCATCTCAAATTCTTCTTCATAATGCTTCAAATCTTTGCATAACTCTTCGTTCTTTGAACCAAAGATTATGTCATCGACATAGATCTGTACGAGCAGTAGGCACCACCTTTCTTTGATGAACAGTGTGCAGTCAGTGACTCCCTTGCGAAAGCCGTGTTTCACAAGATGAGTCGAGAGTTTCTCATACCAAGCTCTTGGAGTTGATGAAGCCCGTATAAAGCTTGTCGAGTTTGTAAACTCTATCCCGATGATAAGGATCTTCAAATCCCTCGGGTTGACTGACATAGACTGTTTCTCTAATTTCCCCATGAAGGAATGTACTCTTCAATCTAATTGGTAGACTTTAATCTTCATGTACGATGCATAGGCAAGGAAGATGCGAATGGCTTCCATCCTTGCCATGGGTGCAAACACTTCATTATAGTCAATTCCCTCGACTTGGCGAAATCCTTAAACCACCAATCGAGCCTTGTTTCTGATAATGACCCTTGGTCATCCTTCTTGCATTTCAAAACCCATTTGGTGCCAATGACCTTAGCACCTTTAGGTCTATCAACCAGAGTCCATACACCTAACTTCTTGAACTGAAAAAGTTCTTCTTGCATGGCACTCACCCACGCCTCATCATTTAGTGCATCACTGATGTATTTTGGCTCAAACTGTGAGACAAAACACCGATAAGCACTATCATGAATATATCCCTTTTCCATAACTGAGATGTAATCAGCTGAGTATAGCTGATTTCGGGTTTGTACTCCTGATCTGACATCCCCAATGACATTGTTTAGGGGATGATAGACGTTTAGTCGTGATCTTGGAGTAGTAGGAACAGCTACCTCAGAGCCAAGATTATGAACATTTGGTTCTGCAGCTGAGGTAGTTGGAGTTTGAGGCTCCGAAGTCGAAGGTGCATCACTGGTAGATGGTTGTGGACTTTCCGGAACTGGAACCTGTTCCTCCTGACTGTTCTGGTCATCTTCTTCAGCTTCATCTTCAGAGGAGGAGTCACTGTCATCGACTCCTCCCCCTAACTGAGTAGATGATCCTCCCTGTGAGCTAGATGTTGGAGTATTCAAGATATCATACATCATCCGTGTAGCTAACTCGTCATCCGAGGGAGAGAAGGGGATGTTGAAGGACTTGAAGAATCCATCATAGTCGAAAAAATAGGCGGGTCCTTTGCCAGTAGGTGGTGTGGTATATCGCTGAACGTCAACATTACACCATACTTCTACTAGACCTGTTGAGTTGTTGTACACCCTCTTGTTTGGTATGTTGTATCCTAGAAAGATTCCTCCATCCACCTTCTCGCTGAATTTACCTTCTTGTGTTTTCTTCAGCAGTGTGCACGGCGCGCCAAATGGTTCGAGATACTCCAAATTTGGTTTGCGTCTTTGTAGTAGCTCGTAACATGTCTTTCTGTGGCGCTTGACAATCAGAACTCGATTCAGTGTATAGCATGCATTAGCAACTGCCTCATTCCAAAACTGAATAGGCGTTTCGAGTATGCCAGCATAGTCCATGCTGTCTCTATCAAGCTTCTGTTCTTTCGCTCAGCAACACCATTCATCTGAGGCGTGTAGGCAGAAGTGAATTGATGTACAATTCCCTTTTCCTTGCAGTAAGCCTCCATCCACTGGTTCTTGAATTCTGTCCCGTTGTTTGAGCGTACTTGTCTAACCTTTAGCTTGTAGAGAGATTCCAGTGTGGTTACTAACTCCTTGAAGGACTTAAATGTTTCTGATTTGGACTTCAGAAACATTACCCATGAGAACCTTGAGTAATCATCAGTAACCACTAAACAGTACAAGTCGCCTGCTATGCTCTTTGTACTAACTGGACCAAACAGATCCATGTGAAGAAGTTCAAGAGGAAGTTCTATTGAATGAATTTTCTTTTCCTTATGAGACTTCTTCGTCTGTTTGCCTTTCTTGCAAGCTACACAAAAATCAGGAAGCTAGAAGTTCTTGACATTAACTCCTCTCACCAGATCCTTCTGAATCAAGTGATTCATCTTCCTTTGACTAATGTGTCCCATTCTCCTATGCCAGGAGATGGAATCCTTCTCAGTAGCTTTAGATAGAAAACACTAAACCTCATTATCCATTGTAGCAGCTGTTGACATATCCAAAACATAAAGGTCTTTATATCTTGAAGCAGTCATCAAAACTTGGTCTTCTGGGATCACGCAATCTTTCTTGAGCACGTAACACTTCTTGTCGTCGAAATGACTTTAAATCCCTTATCGCATATTTGGGAAACAGAAAGTAAGTTATTTTGAAGTTGTTGAACAAAGTTCACCTTATCAAACTTAACTTTCTGATGTCCCACTTCTCCCTGAGCTGTGATATATCCTCCCTTGTTTCCAGCAAACGAAACATGCCCTCCTTTTATTTGCTGACGTTAGATAAAAGAGCCCTGCTTCCTGTCATGTGCCTGGATGCTCCGCTGTCTACAATCCACGTGTTAGTTTCAGCACTGTAGCGAACACCCTGCACATACAATGTGAAGGATTAGTTTAGGTTAGGAACCCAAGCCTTTACTGGCTGGGTTTCCAGAGGCATCACATATCAGAAATTCAACCCATTGACCCTTAGAGGGTGAGGGTAGCTCAGGTTCCTTCTTGTCATCATTTCAGACGTAGAGGTTGACTTCTCTTTCCATAAGCCAGATTTATGCAATGCCTGTTTGTGATAAACAGTCGACTGGCTAATGGTTGAACTTTATGTTCACTAGTTCTTCTAGGTGAAGTTAAAGAACTCCTCTTAGAAGACCTAGGTTTTGAGTCCTGAAGTTCAATCTTCTTCCTAGGTGTCTGATAATAAGGACAATAGGAAGCAATGTGTCCACATTCTCCACAATTGAAGCATGACCTGCTATCAACTTTATGATAAACTTTCTTGTGGAGACGTGTGTGACACTTTAGTAACATCACTCACTTTAGTTTTGACTCTGGCTCTTTTGATGTTTTCTCTTGTTTAACAAAGTTAACTGTTCTAACATGTTTAACATTTTTTTCTTTTGGTTAGTTGGTTTTTGACTATTTGAAGTCTTTTTAGGTTCTGATTTGACTCTGTTCGACCCTGACTTTAAGTTAACCTTTTCAAACTTTTTTTCCAGATTAACACAAGGCAATTACCCTTTGCCTTTGAAGTGGTCTCCTTGTGTTGTTTCCAGATTCAATAGATGAACATGAGGAATCTGGATCACAAACGAGAGGAGTAGACACACATGATCCTTGATGGGGTTATCATTTACTGGTCTACTCTTAGTGTCATCAAGGTCTCAGGTGGTGGTGGAACCACTTTGTAACCCAAGCCCCCCCGTTGTTTCTTTCTCTCTTACTAGTGTTGGACTATGTGTGATGAACTTGTCCAACTGTGCAGTTTTGTTTTAATGAGTTACTTCTACTTCTAGAACTGCCTTTTGCTTCTTAGTGTCTTCCAGGGAGTTTTGATAGTACCTAATGTCATTAGCTTGATTAAATGCAACTACTTCGGTTTCCCTAAGCTGTTTAGTCAAAAGGTCTATCTTTCTTTGTAACTATGCTCATTTTGTTTTAGTACTCTATTAGCCTCAGTGCACAGTTGTAAATCTTTTACCAAGTTATCATTATGATCTAATAACTAGCAAATTTCTCATCTATGCTATTTCTAAATGTAGTACAATCAGAACAAGCATGATTATCAAACATTTGGTCAGTGGTACTTACTTGAGTTGGTTCAGAAGCGTTAGCCATCAACGCAGCATCAGATGTCTCTGGTTCTAGTGATTCTGTTTTTTTGTCTGCTCTGGTAGTCTCCTCTTTAGGCTTGTAGCTGACCTCAGATGTAGTTGTCTCTTCAATATTTGACATCGCTATCTCAACTGCTAGATCTCCTTCACTTGCAGAATCATCGTCAATGTCTTCTACACTTGCAATGTTTGATTCCCCTGGAGAGACAAACCTAAAGCTCCAGTCCTGTCCTTCATCATCATGAGCAGTTAGGCTTTGGATCCTTGCTTGATGAAGTAGAACTAGTAGCTTGCTTGTCTTGACGAGTGAAGGACGAGAATGGGTTCCCGTTTCCCGTCTTCTTTGGCTTAACACATTCTCTCTTGAAGTGCCCTTTCTCCCCACAGTTAAAGCAGGTCACTTTGCTCTTGTCAAAGCCAAATGTGGTATCCTTAGGAGCTACCAAGTTCCGTCCGGTCTTTTCACAAACTTCTTTGCTCTCCGGAAAGCACTAGCTAAGGCCCACATTATGTCCATTCTCTCAAGCTCCATTTCATCCACCTGCTCGTAGTCCTCGTCTGCCAGATGACAGTTTCCAATCTTCCCAACAACAAGTCCATCATAAGAATGAACCACTGCAGCCAAAAGATCCATGTGTTCTCGAGCTACTTCTACGTCACATTACCGAGGTTCTCGGTATTCAGTCTAGTAGCATTTATTTCAGATCCAATATGATGGGTACAAGAAGACCCCGACGTGTCTGATCCTAAAGGAGAAGCATGTGAAGGACCCGATGAGCTAGACACAAATGCAGTCTGGAGAGGTGCTCCAGATGTCTTAGCTTGAGGCGTGGCATTGAACAAAGCTGGATTGTGAGTATACGAAGACTTCTGAGCTCTGTACTTCATCCTAAGTGCTTCTTCTCGCAGCTTTAGAATGAAGTCATTTATATCCAGCTTTGTCAGCATTCCATTCTGTCTCAGGTTAGACATAAATGAAGCCCACTTTTTCGGCAATCCGTCTACAAAGTTAGCAACTTTCTCTTCCATGGTAGTAGCCACCCCATGTGTATGCAGTTCACTCATCAGATGGTAGAATCTATCTATAACATCGTCCAAACTCTCGTTTCCCATCGATGAGAAGTTATCAATTCCTTCTTTAACTCCTTAGCCTTGATTGCCTTCAACGAAGCATTCCCGTCGTACCTCTTTTCCAGCTCATCCCATAGTTTCTTGGACTGCTTATTCTCTGAGTACTAGTGGAAAATGTCTTTAGGATAGACTGTGTAATCAATGCATAAACCCTCTTCTCTACATTATATTGACTTTCTGCGCGTCTGTCATCCCTCCTAAGGTTAGCTTTACTCCATCGGCTCCCACCGGCGTACTATACCCAATCTCATAGCTTCCCACAGATTCAGATCCACTCCATTGAGGTAGATCTCAAAATGTTGTTTCCAGTGGGGAAACTCATCTAACGTTAAAAGCTTTGGTGGTTTATTATGATTACCCCCCTCACTCTCAAGTAACAGCAGGTTCTGGATCCTAGAGTCCTTCCCATAGTAAGGCTGACTATGATCTTCCATGGCGAATAACTTTAAGTCTACTTAAACAAACTGTCAACTGGTGTGACTGAAGGATGCGATTGGGCTATCCGTGCGAATGAACTATGCGAATGGTTCAATCGTGCGGCTGAACTAAGCGATTGGTTCAGTCATGCGAAGGAAGCTGATGCGTATGAACACTGCGAAAGAATGGTTCAATCGTACGAATGGAGATGCGACCATGTCCAATCGTGCGTCTGAGCAATGCGAATGAGGTCCAGTTGTGCGAATGGCTCACTCGTGCGACTCAAGCTGCTGTTTTGCAAAAATTTCTAGGTTAAACGTGTTTTAGCCGTAAAAATTCGAACTTTCGCAAGGTCTAATCGCCTAAGTCCGTAGAAACAAAACTTTGATGAGTAGGAACGTCCAAGATCACTTTTGACACAAAAGATTGCGTTTTTAGTGCAAAAACACAAGCTTTTTATCAATCTTGATTGAATCACACGTAATCAAGAGCCAAAGCTCTGATACCAATTGTTAGGACCTGGTATTTGAACGAAATACCTAGTGATTAGCGTGTAAACCAGATCAAATAGTGTGGAATCCTATTTGATTGGCGATCCAATCAGTGAGAACACACGAAGAATCAATAAAGAATTGAAACTAACATTAGAAATCGATTGAGAATCGATCTAAAGTGTTCTATGAACTTGGAGAACAAATTGGGAGGCTTTTGGATGGCTAGGGTACGTCTGGAGTCATAATAGAATGAACGCTCTTTTTTTTCCACGAATTGGATTGTATTTATAGGTTAGTATTGTTCATTCGGGCGACTGGACCATAAGCATGGTTCAGTCGTGCGATTGAACCATGCGGTTGATTCATCCGCACGACTGAGTGTTCAGTCGTGCGACTGAGCCAATCTTATGTGTCAATCATACGACTGATCCAGTCTCCTGGTTCAGTCGTGCGACTGAGTCAATCATATGAAGTTATTCATGCGTGTGGTCCATTCGTATGGGCCATTCGCATGAGAACTTCATTATGTTAAGTTTGAATGTATAATTAATAAACATTATGTGTAACCATTCAAACAATCACTACCTAATTAACAATTCAATATCGACTCATTAATGAAATGCTAGTCATTACAAATCATAAACAATCAATATCATTTCATTAATCATATCAAATCAGATAAACAAGATCTATTACATTTCATATCATGATCTAGGGACATACATGTATCAACACAAACTCCTCACCACAAATGTGCGACTTGATAACCCTAACTTGATTCAAGGTTTCAATACGACCGTTGGCCCAATACTCCTCCATTTGGTTGAGATAAACAGTGGGGTTTACGGTCAAGGAACTATAGTAGGTAGATTAAGTGAGAAATGAGATGACTTCAGAGAAGTCAGAATCCTTGGATGAGCCCAGAAGTGCGACTTGATTGGTAAAAGATTGAAGTGAGGACTCGGGATTATTTGAATGGGTAGAATGGTAGTGTTAGGTGGATAAGGTGAAATGATGGTTTGGGGTAAGATGTGATAGTGGTGGCAAGGTGAAAAACCATTCAAAAGATTCTGACATCATTAACAAAATCTTTACTTTTACTGTGTGGGGCCCAAAGGTTTCTGTTAGGAAGAGAAGTCTTCTTTCAAAGGTAAAAGTATTTCCAAAGGTTTTTCTCTTCTGAAGCCAAACTTATTTCCGAAGGTAAATGAATTTACTTTCGAGAATAAGAGTGTCTTCCGAAAGAAGAAGTTTTCGAGCTTCGAAAGTATTGAAGATGAGCTTCCGAGACTAGAAACTCTTCGAAAGATAGAACTTGAATTGAAAGAATTGCATACGGAAGATAATGAAAAGTTCTTCCGAGGGTAACTCTTCGGAAATACTCAAACTTAGTCAAATGTGAAGAAAAACCTTTGTAACAGGGCTTAGACTGTAAATGACAAAAGACAAGAGACAAGTTAAAAGGTTTTCAAATGAGACATATTAGTCAAGGTTTATCATCCCAATAGTTGTAATGAGATACTTAAATCACTGTTTGTCAAAGGCTTTGGTGAACAAATCAACATTTTGTTCATTTGAATCAACTTTGACTAATTAATCAAGTTTTTCTCATTAATATCCCTAATAAAATGGTACCTGATATCAATGTGATTTGTCTTGGAGTGCTTCACAGGATTTTCAATAATGGAGATAGCACTGTTTTTGTCATTGTGGATAGGAGTGATCATGAAGTTGAATCCATAATCCAACATCTTGTTTTGAATCCATAGCAGCTGAGCACAACAACTTGCAGCAGCAATGTATTCAGCTTCAGCAGTAGATGTAGAGACATAGGATTTCTTCTTGCATTGCCAAGAGATTATCCTACCACCAAGAAATTGACATCCACCTGATGTTGATTTCTTGTCAATGTTGCAACCACCATAGTCACTGTCAGAGTAGCCATAGAGATTGAAATTGTTGTACATACCTTAGATACCAGAGACCTAATTTAGGTGCTCCTTTGAGATATTTGAGGATTCTCTTGGCAGCAACTAGGTGAGACACCTTTGGAGCACCTGATATCTTGCATAAATGCAAGTTGCAACATGATATCAGGTCTGCTTGCTGTCAGATACATCAGAGAACAATAATTTCCCTATACTGATGTTGATCAGTATCCTCCCCCTCAGAGTCAGGTCAAAGGTTATGGTTTCTAGGTATGGGTGTCTTGGTTGTCTTACAATCTTTCATGTCAAATCTTTCTAAGATGTTATTGACATACTTAGATTGATTGATATAAAACCCTTCATTCAATTGTTTCACCTGAATCCTATGAAAAAAGTCCATTTTTCCCATGGAACTCATCTCAAAGTTCTTCTTCATGATGCTTTCAAAGTCTTTACACATTTGGTCATTTGAGGAACCAAATATGATGTCATCAACATAGACTTGAACAAACAAGATGTCCTTTCTAGACTTCCTTATGAAAAGAGTCTCATCAATGGTACCTCTAGTGTAACCATTCTTTAGGAGAAATTGAGACAATGTCTCATACCACAATCTAGGTGCTTGGTGCAGCCCATATAGAGCTTTATCCAATTTGCATACATAGTTGGGGTGTTGTGGGTCTCGAATCTTCGAGGCTGGCACACATAGACTTCCCTATCTATATCCCCATATAGAAATGCACACTTGACATCAAGCTGGTAGATAGTGAAATTCTTGGATGCAGCATAAGCAAGGAAGATCCTAACTGCCTCAAGTCTTGCAACAGGTGCAAAGAAATCAGTATAACCGCTTCCCTCCTCTTGAGTGTATCCTTGAACCACCAGTCTTGCCTTGTTCTTGATAATCAAGCCTCTATAATCTCTTTTCTTTCTAAAAACTATTTTGTGCCTATGAGTACTTGACCAGATGATAGCGGACATAGGTTCCAAACCTTTTCTCTTTTGAATTGAAGCAGCTCCTTGATTCAACCCAGCTATTGTCTTTCAAGGCATCTTGTTCTTTCGTGGGTTCCATCTGGGATAAAAAGCATGAGTACAAGCAGACATTTCCATGATGAGTTTGTCCCCTTGTTCTCACACCATCAGATACTTCTCCTATGATGTTCTTAGTTGGATGAGTGTTATGAATCCTTAGTCTAGGAATCACTTCTAGTTGCAAAGATAGATCTAGATTGGACATATTTTTCTAGGAGCTTGAACACTTTGTCAGCTGATGTTTCAAACTCATTCAATGAGGACTAATTGAATGAATGAGAAACATCATCATTTGTTGGCTGTGAAGTAGCATTAACAGTTGCATGTTCCTTCCAGATGCTACTTCCATCAGCTTGGTGTTGTGTAGTGTCACTTGATGAAATTTAAGGGCCAGTAGGTGAATCACTGGTTGAAGCTCCACTATCCCTAGAGATAGTTATACTGTCAGATCTACCAATAATGGGAGCTTGATATGTTATAGCTCTTGGAGAACTTGAAATAGGTCTAGGTAGCTCAAATAGTTGGTCATCATCAAAATTACTTTGATTACCTATTCCAGCTGAAACATTTTCACAAGATGGTTTAGAATAGTTTGGAAAAAATTCTAAATCAAAGATATGATTAGGGTCATTCCCCCAAACACAAGGAGTGTGCTTATTAACAACAATGTTGGATGATTCCTCAAATTGTTGATTTTTGATGTTATGAACTCTATAGGCTTTAGGGTTAGAGAATATCCAACAAAGATAGCATCATCTGACTTTTCAGCAAATTTTGCCAAATTGTCTTTTGTGTTAAGTATAGTACACCTTCTGCCAAAGGACCTTAGAAAACCAATGAACGGTGGCCTCTTGTTCCATAGCTCATAAGGGGTTTTTCCATGTGGCTTTACTACAAGAACCCTATTCTGCACATAGCATGCAGTGTTGACTGCCTCTGCCCAGAATGTTAGAGGCAGCTTTGAATTAGCCAACATAGTTCGAGCAGCCTCAATAAGTGTCTTGTTCCTCCTCTCAGCAACCCCATTTTGTTAAGGAGTTCTTGGAGCACTATATTGTCTATCAATCTTTTTTGAGTTATAGAATGAGTCATGAACATAGTTCTTAAACTCAGTCCCTTGATCACTTCTAATTATTTTAAGCTTGTGATCAATTTGATTTTCTACTTTAAGAATAAAAGATTTTAACGTTTCAGCAGTTTCTTCTTTAGATCTTAAAAGAATATCCATGTAAATCTTGTAAAATCATCAACAATCACAAGGCAGTATGATTTCCTTCCAATGCTCATTATACTTGTAGGACCAAATAAACCATGTGCAGTAAGTGTAATGGAGTGGTGATAGAGTTAACAACTTTGGATTTATGAGATGTCATGTGTTGCTTCCCTTTCAGGCATGCAACATAGTTATCTTTGCAGAAAAATTCCTTTTTAGGCAAACCATGTACTAAAGTTATTTTTAGGCAATTTATTCATTGTCTTAAAATTTACATGACACATTCATTTATGCCATAGTGTTGACTTATCACCATTAGCCTTTGAAAGAAAGCATGACACTTCACCCATTGGGGAAGCATTGTTCATATCAAGCTTGTACATATCCCCTTTACTGGGAGATCTAAGAAGCACCAATTCCGGAGGAATTGTCATCCTGGGTTTGAGGATAATGCACACATGTTCAGTAAAGAGCATTTGATGCTTTTGATCACAAAACTGAGATATACTTAATAGGTTGTGTTCAAGTTATTTGACAAAGTTAACTTTTTCAACTTTTAATTTTCCGTTGGATATACTTCCTCTGGCCTCACCTCCAAATGGACAAGACCTCCATCGTAATGTTGAAATTGTTGAAGGAGAGATTAGTTCCTTGTCATGTGCCTAGAGCATCCACTATCCACGATCCAAACATTATTATTCTTGTCATATTGATGTTCCTGCACATAAGATGAGATGATTACTTCTGATTGGAAACCCAAGCCTTGTTGGTCTTGGGTTCTTCTAATGATAGTGACGTGATTGAACCAAAAGTTAAACATGGGGGTTCAATGGATGTCATTGAAGAAGAGTTTTGGGCTGTAGCATCTTCCTTAACCTTCCAATCCATCTTTTGGTTGATCATGGAGGATGAGCTTTTTGAAGCTTTTGTAGCATGGCATTCTTTTGAAGCTTCTTTCTTTTCGGAAGAAGCCTTCACCATCCTTTCTTTCGAAGTGGTGTTCTTCTGGGATGGTTTCAAGGGGACTCTTTTGTTCTTTTGTGTCTTGAAAACTTTAGTTCCGAAGCCATTTTCCCTTCGGAAGAAGGACTTTCTTCCGAAAGCAACCTTGCTTCGGAAACAAGCTTTCCTTTTTTCATCACTTGAACCATTTGATAAGGTCCAAATGAGAAACCTTCCTTGACTCCTTCTCTTTTAATATTATTTGCATAATGTGTGCTAGCAGGATTGTAATAACAATCTTTGGCCATGTGGTTTTGCAGACCACACATTATGCATGCAATGTTAATCTTATGGGAACTTGAAGATTGTTGTTTCTTGTTCTTTTTCTCTGTTTCAGCTCCCTTCCCTTTAACTTTTGATCCTTTGGTAGGACAAAAGTGCTGGTACTACACTCCTTTCCTGAATTAGAGTTACCTACCACTTGGAATCCAGCTGAGATGCACCCTTTTGTTTTGGGTCTATCTTCAGCTTAGACTTAACCACTTTCTTAGTAGTTTTTCTTGCTGCCTTAGCTCTGCTTCTTCTGGCTTTAGTGTTAAGGATTTTATCATCACTGGTAGGAGAGGGTTGATTTACCTGTTCCTTCCCTGTGGTGGTCTTTATTATTTCATCATTCTTCAGCTCAAGTGAAGATGGGTCAGCAGATGGGACCTCTTGCTCTTTCCTACCACACCTTGGTTGTCTTGTGGACTCATAAGAATGTGGTGGATCAATTTCATTGGTCCCCAACCCTCTTTTGTTTTGATAACAGATTTTGGAGTGGAAGGATGATGCAATAATAGCTTATAAGTTTTGCTCAGAAATAGCATACTTCCTGGCTTGAGCCTCAGCAGTTACAAGATGGGCTTGAGCCTCAAACAATTTGGATATTAAATCCTTTATCTGAGTCTTATAGTTTGTGTGTTTTAATAAGGACACAGTTTTCTCCAACTCTTTAATTTTTTTAATAGTCAGATTCAGCCCTCTTAATATCAGATTTAAACATTTAGAGACTCAATATCGGATTTAATCTCTATATTGTAGTCCTAATACAATTAAACTTAGCAATACATGTAGGAGTACAGAGATGTTCGTATACATTATTGTCATTTGTTCCGGTCATTAGTGCTTAAGCAGGAGTCACATCCTGTACCATGAAGCTTCAGTCATCTTCTTGAGCCAATGCAGCTATATCTGTTGACTTTCCAATGGCCTTTGGTGTAGAGGGATGTGTGGAGGCCTGTGGGGTTCCCGATTTGACTTGGGAGCCTTGCATTTGTAAAATTACCAAGTTGGTTATAGTTGTAACATTTGGCCTTAGTTTTGTCAAACCCAAATTTGCTATTGGTTAGGTTCTGGGGAAATTGCCTTCCGGTTCTCTTAAAGAACTTCTTTTCTATGTAGGTTAAGAGAGCTATTTGTTGGACTATGTCCACATACTCCACATCATCTGGACTGAAGTACTCTAGATCATCAAAGCAATAATGATAGTCACTAAAGTGCCCACTTCTTGAGACAAAGGCACAACTGTCCTGAAAGGAACTATGTTGAGCCTGTTGAGACCTTGGAGTCTTAGGAAATGTAATGTATGGTCCAGAAGAACAGGATGGCTACTAGGTGTATGTCAGGTACTGTTGAGGTCGGGTGGGTCCTGAGCCTTCAGCAACCATTAAAGCGTTGCTAGCAGGAAGACTTAAAGGACTGCTTGTCTGATGGCCTCTCTTTCCATCTCTAAACGGTATCCCTCGAGGATGCCGTAGAGTTCAGTCATGGTGGGAGTGTTAAGATTTTTGTCCTCTTTATAGAGACACAGTAGAACGTCCACTCATTTGAGAGTCCACTCATGAACTTTATTGTGAGGTCTCTAAGTTCAGGAGTAATTCCCACAGACTAAAGGGAAGAAATAAGCTCCATGTACTTGAAGTATTGTTGGCTCAGGATCTCTCCAACAATGTAGGTGAAGTTCTCGAACGGCTACTTCAGTGAGTCCTTGTTGGAGTCATTGGAGCTAGAGTACATCTGAGCAAGTGCATCAAATAGTTTTTTAGCTGACTTGCAATGCTCAAACCCTACCCTGATGGAGTTGGGGTATTGCAGTCATGAGGATAGTCATTGTATTATTGTCAATGTCCAGCTTCTTCCGATGCTCATCAGAGTAATCTTCAACAGGTTTCTCTATTATGACATCGTTTCCACCTGGTGCAGCCACCTTAGGTTTACACGGGCCATTAACAATAGATTGCCACATCTTGCTATCTTGATACCTCATGAAGCCTTCCATGCGTCTACTCCATGATCTGAAGTTTTCAGGGGTGATGATGGGTGCTTTAGTCATCGTCCCTATCTCTACTTGAGACATGTTGAGGGCCATTTTGAGTGTGGTGTAAGGAGGAGTGAAAAACAATTTGATTAGGATGGTAAGATCTCACAATCAGGAGCCTAAGTAACTCTGATACCAATTGTAGGATCGGGTTTGTCACTTAACACTTGGATTTCTCTCAAACTCACTTATACTACACTCAAATCTAATGAAGTGAATCTCTTCTAATAATAATATAATAAGTAGCAAAGAACAAAAAGAAATAATTTCAAGGCACTTGTATATATTTCTTCTCAACTCAAAGTATTACAAGACTCTTACAAGCATATTACATGAGTTACAATGAGAAACTATATATACTACTACCTACAGCCAGATATACTTTGATACCAACTGGAATCCTCTAACTAAGCAAATACTATAAAGCTATAGCTTAAGGTATCTTAAATAATGTTTTATCTAAGATATGGTAGTCATGACATGTCCATGACTTACCTTTTGTCACTAACTAAAGTTGGTAACTATACTAACTGATAAATGTGAACAATGGAATAAAGTATGGTCAACTACATTGCCCTTTTGAGATAACGCCATGTAGTATCAGAGGTCTACAACGGAGTGTCAGAGATCATACTTATGTCTACTGGTTCATCGTAGTGTCTTCCGAACTTAAATGGCTTCAGAAGAACAAGTTCTTCTGAAGCCACTTATACTTCGGAAGATGTTACTTCTTCCGAGGCTTAAGGACTTCTTCTTTTCTTCATACTTTGGAAGTTGACTTCTTATCTTTTCTTTTAAGTCTTGTACTTCGGAAGAGAAGACTTTATCTTCGGAAGTTGAAGCTTTTCCTTCGAAAGTTTATCTCTACTCTTTATCTTCAGAAGAACTCCATATCCTTCGGAAGTTTCACACTTAGCTTCAGAAGTCCTATATTAGTTGTATCAAAATAGTCTAAGTGATTTGGTTTTGGTTGCACCAGCCTTCTTCTTGATCCAAACGATGAGTCTCACTTTATCATTTTAATATTAATTTATTACGTTTGATAAATTATGTCAATAGGTAATCAAAGCTCACTTTCTTATATATTTACTAGAACTTTTATTAACTATTGTGTTTATTTATTTAGAGTTGTTCTATATCTTTTGATTTCATGAGAATTTTTACGAAGGTTTATATTGTGTGATTAATTTAGTTTTCAAAAACTTTATTTCTGTATTCTAATATAGCTTTCTTTATAAATTTTAAATAATTTATTTTCAACTATTCTAAATATCTGTTTTCTTAATTTTGCTAATTACTTTGCTAGGGATATTAATACTTATCATGTATTAATTTCCTAGATTTAGTTTTTGCTGCGGATTTTACAATGGATTCTTTTGACGATATTTTTATCAAAATTTTCATTCATATATTTTTTTACTTTTGCTACGAAATTTACTACGGATTTTATTAATTATATTTTTAATGTTAATTTCTTAGTCTTGCTATAGATTTTGCTACGAATGTTTCTAACTACTTTTAGTTATTCTTTTTCAACATTTAGCTCTTGAATTCGCTACGAATTTAACTAAATTATTTTTAATATATTATTCTAAATTTTTGCTGTGAAATTTGTTACATATTTGCTATGAACACATTTAGTTATATTTTATCCGAAAGCAAAGCGTAGCAACATGTATCCGTAGCAAACCCGTAGCTAATCCTTATCAAATTTGCTACATAATTTTTCTATAGTAATATTCTGTAAGAGATACTTGTTTGTGTAGTAGTGTTTAAAAAATATCTTTTGTTGTAGTTTTTAAAGTTACAAAGGGTTTTATTTTGGTTGGGACTTGAAACTATATATTGAAACTGTTTTTAACATGTGTTTTTTTACATTTTTATAATTATAATTTCTAGTTGTTTCAAAAAGCGAAGAAGAAATTTAGATGTCCAAATCGTTATCTGTATCCAAAATTTCGAATATCTTAACTTTAGATATCCGAAATTTCATATACGGATACGGATAGTGATTTCAACTATTCGAAAATTTCATATATTCAACTTTGAACACTCTAACATGAAGTCGACGAGAATGAAGCTACATAAAACTATTTTTGACTCACTGTAGACATATAATTTATATGAGTAGCACATGATTGACTTAACTATTAGTTTGGTTAAATGTTAGTTTAAATGACGATAAATGTTCAAATTATTTTAAAAAATGACATTATATGTAATTATTAAAACTAAAAGATATATCATGCAATTTTATATATTAGTAAACGACCTAATTTGTAATTTACTTTTCCATTTATTAATAATTAGTTAAAAATATTCAATTAATTAGGTTAGAACCTATTTAAGATTTTTATCGAGAGTCGAAAAAAGTGTCCACGAAATCGAGTTTTGGACTTGCATGCATCTGAAATAATTTGTAAAAATAGTGTTCATATAAATTAATATATTCACCCATCCTCCATTAACGTTATTGTTTTTATATTTTAAGCGACTTGGTTAAGAGCATTATGAAATCACTTTTTTATTTAATAAAATATATTATTATGATATTTTTTTTCTACTTCACTTAGAGTGACTTTCAAAAAAAATACTAACAGTCACTTTCAAAAAAAATAGTAACAAAACTATAGGGGTCAACAATGTTTTAACAAAATTAATATACAAACAATAATATTTTATATTTTCCTCACTCATATTCACTCATAATCATTTTATATAATATATGAAATACTTATAAATATATAACGGGCATAGTAAGGCCCTTCCTGCCTATTCGCCTTTATTTAGTATTTAGTTTGGATTTTATTATTTCATTATTTTCATTACCAACGTAGAATCTTTCTAAAAAAATCTATCTGTCAAAACACAATTCGTTGAATTCAACCAAATGTACACATTGTTTTTATTATTTTGTCAGGTAGCTTTCTTATGCTATTCAAAAGGGGCCATTGGCCATACATGAAATTCGTTGAAGTAAAAGAAAAAATAATATTTAATGCTTTAATAAAGTTGTATCAAATAAATGGTTGGCTAACAATTTCAAGATTTTTAATTGAAATATAAACCATACATAAGGAAACTAACTGCCATAAGAAACATTTGTACATTTATGAAAACGCGTATTCACTGCTTTGACTTATTCATTCGTCGCTAATTCACACACTTTGCAATCTTCCTTTTAAATATATTTTTAAATCTTTATACTTTTAGAGTAAATTTAAAGGTTGGTTCCTATAATTCATTTAATTCTTGGATTTGATATATCGCGGATTTTTAAAACTAACTGCCACATAGTAGCCATCCATAGTATATAAACCGTTTTGTAATATTTGTCGAGCTTTGTTTTGTTGGTGCGAGGATTGAATAATATGTCAAAATCTCAGATTCTTAAATGACTTTTAAGAAAAATAGGTTTAGTTTCACATTGGTGTGGAATGAATTTTATTTGTTTATATGTACAAGTCTTCAAGGTTTATTATATTTTTATGTTGTGTTTTATTTTAGCATCTACCCACGCGTAGGGGTGTAGTAAACGAGTTTCTAAGTTGTAAATTTCTTGAACCAATATGCCGCCCGCGCGACATGATACTGAAATTGTTTCTCGTTTTTGAACAACATAGAATTTATGAAGAAAACCATTTTGCTAATAATGATAATTAGTTATCATTATTGTCGGAATTTATATCGAAACCGTTTACTAATGATGATCATTATTATCGAGTAATGATATAAACCGTTTGCGTAGTTTGCTCTCTTCGTGTTTATATACCAACACAACAGAGATGTCATATACTACGAATTTCACACCAGCAAAATTGACAACTTCGTTTTCCGCAACTTTCGGCTATCTTTCAGGCTAGTACGATGTTCGGTAATACGTTGCTTTGAACAGGTGTACCCTAGTAACAGAGGACGAATTCGTTTAAGGGAATTGTGTCAAACACAAGTAGGGTTCTTCTTGTGTTCTTCTGCTTCTGCTGTTTCTGCTCTATCTTTGTGTTCTTTTGTTTCTGCTCTGTCTTTTTATTTTACAGAACTACTTTTTGTAGTTGTTTGTATTCTCTTGATCAATTTTATATCCACTTAACTGTTACAGATTATTACAGTGTTTCGAACATGTTTTTCCTTATCATTTGAGGCGCCTCCTTGACGGAAACAAGCACCGATGGGAGAGGGATTTGGCAGTCAAAGTTCGCTCAAATTCCGCCCCCTCTTCAATTGCTTGTCTTTGTAGGAATCTTCCCCATTTCAGCTTTCCAATTAAAGGCATTTACTTTCGGGATTACCCAATTGTTCCAATAGAAGTTATGACCAAGCTTAATTGACCCATTAAGCATGGATAACTCATCTCTGATTACATTGGCCGATAAAGGCAACCCTTTTTCATTTTTCCAGGACCAAGTGGTCATCTTTATATTTTTATGTTCACATGACTCAATAGCCTCATTAAATGGGTGGCCTCCGCTTTTTTCCAAGGTCGAATGTGGCAACGATTTCCAATCCCAATTCCAGAAAACATTATCTCCCACTTTGCTGTAATTCTCAATCACTACTTTACTATTCTTGTTCCTTGCTTGTTTGAATGCACTAGGGAGACTATATATCGCACAACGCCTCATCTAATAACCAACAATCCTTTCAAAAGTTGATTTATTCCCTTTCCCCATTGAACAAATAAGTTTCTGCTCTAAAGAAGAAAGTTAATTACAAGGATGTTTCATGTAGTAGGGTTATACTGTAGTTTTGGTCCAAAATATCAAAAACTACAATCCCGAATAGAAGCATGTTATATTTACAGGCTACATCCACCACCAGTACCACACAAAACCCCCTATTTTATCTTGTTATACTTCTTGTACGTGCCCCCTTGGTCGCATACCACCTTCCAATCCTCACAACGATAGAGCCTTCTTTACATCCCTTAAGTAATGGACAACATTAAGGGACGAGAGAACTGAGTGATGAAATCATTAGACATCTGGTTTAATTGGGAAGATGTGAAAATTCATAACGGGATTTAGAAACCCATAACGACTTACAACAACGCTAGAGAAATTAACCCAGAATAAATTTAAAAAATCCATAACTAGATCTGTTGTGTGGGAACGTAACGATACTCAGACCTTTATACAAGATCTTGGTCATTACTTTCTTGAGCAAGTTTCTTCACCACTCAAAATACATTTTTGATATAGAATCATATCACATCATAAAACTGACAAATTAGTGCTTGGTTCTTGAACTGGGTGCTTAGTATCTGTTGTTTGATATTCTTTATTAATTGTTGCTTTTAAGCTTGTGAAAAACAAAAATGAAACCGATGAAAGAGGAGGTATATGTGATTTCGTTTATAAGGTTTTGGTCATATTGGATGTAGTGATTAAAGGGAAGTTTAGGATTTTGTTTTTGGGTTCTTGCTGGAGTAGAGGGCCCGAAAATATTGCTAGAAAAATGTGGGAGATAAAGACTTAGTGGATATGTTGATATGCGAGCGCAAGCCTAACTATGCTACTAGATCCTGCAATTTTAATTTTTTAGATATCATGACAAAGATACATTTTTCTTAACATTTGGATTCAACAAAAGTTTGGATTTTAGTCTTTAGACTAAGACGCAACGAAAATCGAAGAACGAGGACCATTTCTGCAAATTTAAAAGATCTCGGATCAAATACGAGATTCAGACATAGAGGGAACAACGGTATAATTTACTCATTTTTATAATATGATAATTGAACTTCCATCACTTTAAGAGGAGCAATTTTTTAACACATGTTAGTATCATCACTAGCCCTTTGGTACGTGCTGACTTACTCGTGAATATATTGTTCCTAATATTAAGAAGATACGTTATTTGTTTAATAGCTCAAGTTTATAGTTAAAACTATTATGAAATGCATTCTCACAATCACAAACTAACACTATGAAAGTTGAAAACACTACACAACATCATCTCTCTAATACATGTCGCAAATAATGCAAGCGATTTTTTCCGAAACATGGTGCATTGTAGGCCGTTTTTCAGGGTCTGAATTAATGCAATTAATCGCAAGAATTAACATTGATGTTAGAACTTCTTTGATTTTTGGGAGTGGAAAGAGAAGACGATGATCCAACAAATCTGTGAGGTTGACCTCTTCTATTGATGTTATGATATCACCGGGATGCGCTCCTTTGATTATTTCTAGCACTAGAATACCGAAACTATAAACGTCACACTTTTCCGTTACCTTCATCGTGTAAGCAAGTTCTACAAAAATTATTAACATGTTGAATTTTATTCCATTTAAAAAGATGGCATGATAGTTTGTGATTATAAACACCCCGAAAATAAATTACCTGGTGCAATGTATCCAAATGTTCCTACAACGTTACTCCAATTCGAAGAATTTGGGTTTAGAATTTTAGAAGTACCAAAATCTGAAACATAAGCTTCATACTCTGAATTAAGCAAAATATTTTTACTTGATATGTCGCGATGAATGATAGCAGGTGAACAATCATGATGCATATATGATAAAGCGTATGCAACACCTTTTATAATGTTTACCCTCTTCGTCCAATCTAAATATTCGGCAGTTTTATCGTCCAATATAGTAGCTAGATTACCCCCTTCTAGATACTCATAGACCAAAAATGAGTGATGAGAATGCGAACAATAGCCAAGTAGTTTGACGATGTTTCTATGTCGAATTCTTGTCAACACATTAATCTCATTTAGGAATTCATTGTGATTAATCACCTCAGAAGACGAGTGAAGCCTCTTTACAGCAAGTATATCACCAGATGCCAAGTTTACTTTGTACACACTTCCACGAGCTCCCATTCCGATGCAATAGGCCTCGTTAAACTCTTTAGTGCGGGTTAGGATTTCTTCATAAGTCTCTTTTCCATTGAAAGTTGAAACCGAAAAGAAGCTTTTCCCATGTTGATGATTGTCAACATGTTGTGTCGTTGGCAACCTCTTCGATTTCCAACGATAGAAAGTGAATACTCCCAAGAGACAGCCAACAAGAAGAGCTCCAACAAGTGGAAGGGAAATCACCAAGGCGAGTCTGTGATTCTGATTTCGGGTACCATTTTCTAATACACATTGTCTCAATCCAGTAATATTTCCGCACAAATCTTTATTCCCTTGCAAAGCTTTTATTGTAAGGTTCATAAAGCCTTTGCTTTCTGGAATAGGGCCGTGTAAGTGATATAAGCAAGATCAATGTTCATCAATGCATTCATTGATTTGAAACTCTGTGGAATAGAACCAGTAAGCTCATTGTGAGATAGATTTAGCGTCTCCAGGCTACTCATAATCGAAAGAGCAGAAGGAATATCTTTGATGAGTGAGTTATGACTCAAATCAAGATCAGACAATTGATCCAATCTACCTAAATGGCCTGGGATTTCGCCCGCAAATCCATTGCTGCTCAAGTTTAAGGAAAAGAGTTTTGAGCACTGCCCAAGGGAAGATGGTATGGAGCCATTCAGCTTATTCATGGACAGATCAAGAGTCAAGAGTTGAGCTAGAGATCCTAGTTCTTGTGGTACGACACCTGAAAGTCCATTATGGCTCAAAACAAGCCTCCCCATTCGAGTCATCCTTCCAAATTCTTTCGGTATCTCTCTAACCAAATCATTGAAAGAAAGATTAAGTGTCTCCAACTTAGTCAAGTTTCCTAGGGAAGCAGGTATGTTACTTCGGATTCGATTCCCTCCCATCTGCATCGTGGCTAAGTTTGTGCATTTACTCCAGTTGTCTGAGATTTCCCCATAAAACTGGTTATCATTGAGATTCATGTAATTGAGTTGTGGATAGACACCAAAGCTCACAGAAACATCGTCTATAATCTGGTTTCCATCAAAACGGACTCGGATCAAGCTCGAGCAGTTGTACAAGCTCTTCGGAATTGGACCTGTTAGTTTATTATTATCAACACGGAGATATTCAAGCTTTTTTCCATTACAGATTTCATCAGGCAAACTACCAGAAAAACTATTGTTGGTGAGTTCAATTCTAACCAAGCTAAGCTCTCCTAATTCCTGTGGAATAGATCCTGAAAGTTGATTGCCGCTAAGAGACATTATTTCTAGTGCTTGTAGGTTACCAAATGATCTTGGAATGGAACCTTTGAGTTGATTACTTCCTAGTTGCATATTAGAAAGGGATGTCAAGTTTCCCAACTCTTGCGGGATGGAACCCGAAAGTTGGTTCGAGTGGAGACGAAGAAGATAGAGAGATTTGAGTTCACCTAGAGACGAAGGAATCTGACCACTGAGATGGTTCAATTGTAGCTCCAACACCATGAGTGAAGTCATCTTACCTATTTCTATGGGGATTGATCCATTCAATTTATTCTCATATAGACGTAAGATGGTTAGATTCTTTAGATTGACCAAACTTTCTGGGATTACTCCAGTTAGATGGTTGTTGTTCATATGAAGCTTCTCTAGATTGTAAAGATTTCCCATTTCAAGAGGAATTGAACCCGAAAAATTGTTCCGATTCAGATAAACATTATGCAAATTCGATAACTTAGCGATACAGGTGGGAATCGAACCGTAAAGATTGTTTTTATCCAACCCAAGATCAGAAAGGAATGTCATTTGGCATATGCTTTGTGGAATGGAACCATTTAACTGATTCTCAGCCAAATAAAGAGTCTCAAGATTTCTCAGTTCGCCGATCTGTAGTGGGATTATTCCGGTGAACTGATTAGAGGTGAAATCAAGAAAAAGAAGTTTTGAATGGTGAGTGATTTCAGATGGGATTATTCCAGAAAAGTTGTTTAAACTAAGATCTAGAAACGCGAGATTCGGGAACAAAGAGAAGGAAAAGTGATCGAGAGTACCATATAAACCTGATGAGGAAAGGTTTAATCTGATTACGCTAGCGTTTGCGTTACATGAAACGCCATACCAGTTGCATGGAGACACTGTGTTATGATCATGTGTCCATGAAGGTAAAAGGATGCTGGTGTTTTGGGTATGGAGAGTTGCTTTCCATTTTAGTAGAGCATCAACTTCATCTGAAGAACCTGCAACATTTAGAGTACAGAAAACTGTACATGTAACAAGTAAGATGAATGAAAGGGAGAGAGGCGTCATGCTTTGGTAATTAGGGGTGTCAATAAACGAGTAATATGTGTTCTTTAAAGTATTTTATATTGATTGCTTATGCAAACTTGATGTGGATTTCATGAACATATTTTTCTAAAATTTGAAAGCCAAGTATGAAACATCAGACTTCCAACATTTATCCAATAAATTTCCAACCAATATATTAATTTCTGAATCATCTTTACGTCATTTAATCATCAGGCTTTCCATTTATATCTATAAAAATATATATATTACATAAACCTATTTGATGTTTTTTTATTTTTTTACTCTTATAAAAAAGCAAATGAGGGCATCACGTGTAAACATCATATTCATTTTAATCAAATTTTCTTGTTTTTCTCTCATATTAAATAAATATATTAATACTAATAATACTATTTATTTATTTTACATTATAATTAGCTTTTTAATAAATTAAGAAAAAGACCTTTCTATGTTATTTCTATAGAAAATGTTTTTCATAAAATGAATTGTTTTCTACAAAATCAAACTATTTTATGTAATATTTTAAATTTGGGTTTTTAAAAGTAATTATTTATAAAAAATATTTAAAATAGAAAGTTATAGTAAAGAAATTTTTAAAAATAAAAATGTTTTAAAATATTATTTTGAAACAAAATATTTACTTTATCTTTGAAAAAAAAAAAATTTAAATTTTTTTATTATTATTCATGTCTTAATATATCGTTTCATAATTAATAATTTTTATTTTATTTAATATTTTTTATTTAACACGTGTAACACACGAATTTACTAAAATTAGTTGTATATATAAGCATAATAACTATGTTTAAATACTTACATGATAAACATATTTAGATACTATATTATAGGTGGAATATTATAAATTAAAATTGATCAGATTGTTAATGAGTTCTGAATTAATTGGTTTAAGATGAGTCACTTTATGACTTCCTAAAGTGGATGTTATGGATTAGAGTCCCACTATGTGCAATATGCTTCAAATGGGCCTTTGGATGGTAGGTTTCTCTCGGAATGATGAGCGAACCGGGTGATCGGGCTTAAATATTATTCATTAGCCGTTAAAAAATCCGATCAAATGATTGGAAGAATTTCAAATAATGGGTCTCTATGATTTGGTAATTAGGGGTATATATAATATATAATAAAATAGTAACTAAGATGTCACATTACACTCTTATATTACTCCTTAAAAAAATTTCATTTGAACTATACACATTTTTAAACCAAATAATATTCAACTAAAAAAAACTAAAGAAATACTTATTGATATAATTATATATTAGATTAGTGTGATTTTTATACAAATGATTTTTAATTTTACATGTGTTAATTGTATGTTATATTATTAAAAAAATATTTGAATATTTATAACTTAAAAATGTAACTTTTTTATTTTCATTATATAGTAATACATAACATAATTATACGGAATATTTATATATTTATAAATTATATTGTTTTTATATTTTCAACTCGTGTATTACACGGTTTTTATTAAATCTAATTAATTAATGAAGAAGTAATATTCTTGTTGTTCTTATATTGATCGCTTATGCAAACTTGCTCACTCTAATCTTTCATGAACCATAATTTTCTAAATTTGAGACAAGTACGAAACCTTTCATGAACCATAATTTTCTAATTTGAGACAAGTACGAAACCTCAGACTTTCCATTTATCCAACAATTTTCCCAGTCAATATATATTATTTTCAATCGACTTTCCATCACATAATCATCGTGAATTCCATATATATTAAAAAACATTTATACAATAATAATTTACAACTACGTTGTACAGGTTGTTGCATGTTATGTTTATGTTGTACCTCGTGCCAACTTTGCATAAAATATTGGTAGGATAATTTTTAATTAAAACATGTTATTGTTAGTATTGTTTTTCCCTATTTAGTGGCATGTCACAACACTCGAGCCTTAGATTAACTTAGTTATTGGTTTTAATATTTTTTATTTTATTTAATATTTTTTATTTAACACGTGTACACACGAATTTACTAAAATTAGTTGTATATATAAGCATAATAACTATGTTTAAATACTTACATGATAAACATATTAGATACTATATTATAGGTGGAATATTATAAATTTAAAATTTGATCAGATTGTTAATGAGTTCTGAATTAATTGGTTTAAGATGAGTCACTTTATGACTTCCTAAAGTGGATGTTATGGATTAGAGTCCCACTATGTGCAATATGCTTCAAATGGCCTTTGGATGGTAGGTTTCTCTCGGAATGATGAGCGAACCGGGTGATCGGGCTTAAATATTATTCATTAGCCGTTAAAAAATCCGATCAAATGATTGGAAGAATTTCAAATAATGGGTCTCTATGATTTGGTAATTAGGGGTATATATAATATATAATAAAATAGTAACTAAGATGTCACATTACACTCTTATATTACTCCTTAAAAAAATTTCATTTGAACTATACACATTTTTAAACCAATAATATTCAACTAAAAAAACTAAAGAAATACTTATTGATATAATTATATATTAGATTAGTGTGATTTTTATACAAATGATTTTTAATTTTACATGTGTTAATTGTATGTTATATTATTAAAAAAATATTTGAATATTTATAACTTAAAAATGTAACTTTTTTATTTTCATTATATAGTAATACATAACATAATTATACGGAATATTTATATATTTATAAATTATATTGTTTTTATATTTTCAACTCGTGTATTACACGGTTTTTATTAAATCTAATTAATTAATGAAGAAGTAATATTCTTTGTTGTTCTTATATTGATCGCTTATGCAAACTTGCTCACTCTAATCTTTCATGAACCATAATTTTCTAAATTTGAGACAAGTACGAAACCTTTCATGAACCATAATTTTCTAAATTTGAGACAAGTACGAAACCTCAGACTTTCCATTTATCCAACAATTTTCCCAGTCAATATATATTATTTTCAATCGACTTTCCATCACATAATCATCGTGAATTCCATATATATTAAAAAGAACATTTATACAATAATAATTTACAACTACGTTGTACAGGTTGTTGCATGTTATGTTTATGTTGTACCTCGTGCCAACTTTGCATAAAATATTGGTAGGATAATTTTTAATTAAAACATGTTATTGTTAGTATTGTTTTTCCCTATTTAGTGGCATGTCACAACACTCGAGCCTTAGATTAACTTAGTTATTGGTTTTAATATTTTATATTTCACATGTGAGTTTTTACATTTTTATATCTACTTTTCGTTCAGTTGTATTTTTTACATTCAACTTTTATAATTTAACCTTAATATTTTTTACTTTCAACTTTGATAACTATAGCTTTCATATTTTACAAATTTTCTATTTTACGTATCGCAACACGCTAATCCTTGATCTACTTAGTTATTGTTTTAAATTTTCTGCTTTTCACTTGCGTGGTTTAACGTTTTTACATCAACTTTTCGTTTGAATTTATTGTTTTCATTTTTTAATTCTCAGTTAACACAAGCTTTTTCGGTGTTGAATAACACCTGCGGTGGTGCGCCATTAGTGTTACTTGACATGGTTTTACACCTTTTACTGCAACGTGTGGAGCTTACTACTAGTTATATATATATACTTATATATATTTATATATATATATATGTATACTTATATATATATATATAATATATATGTATGTGTGTGTGATATATATAAGTGTGTATATATATATATACATGTATATATATATATACATACATACATATATATGTATATATATATATATGTATATATATATACATATATATATATATGTATATATATACATAGATATATATATGTGTATATAATAAGAGAGGGATCAAATGAAAACCATGTTTATAATTTAAAACGTATTTACATATAAATAAACCCTACATATACATAACTTTTAGTTGTACAGTTTATAAAATGTACTTATATATATGTAACCTATAGTTTTCATGGATCTGGTATTTGAACGAAACAACAACTAATTAACGTGTTAAACCAAACCAAATAGTGCGGAATCCTATTTGATTGGCGATCCAATCAGTGAGAACGCATGTAGACACAATAATGAATTGAATCTAACATCAAGAATCGATTAGAAATCGATCTACAGCGTTCTATTAACTTGGAGTACGATCTTAGAGGCTTCTGGATGGCTAGGGTACGTCTGGAGTCGAAGTGGATCGAATGCTTCTAAATCATCACGTTTTCCACGAATTAAGTGGTATTTATAGGTTAGGGTTGCTCATTCGTGCGACTGAACCAATAGCATGGTTCATTCGTGCGATTGAGCCATGTGGTTGATCCATTCGCACGACTGAATGTTCAGTCGTGCGACTGAGTCAGTCGCATGAAGTTGTTCAGGCGTATGAACTATTTAGGCGCATGGACACTCAGTCGCATGACCATTCGGACGCATGACCACTGTTTGGGCGCATGGTCCAGTTGGACGCATGTGACCTTCACTTAACCAAAGTTTGAATGTATTCATTATTATAACATTATGTATATCAATTCAAACAATCATAAAGCTATATAATCTAGTCAATATGCATTACTCAACTCATTAATGAAATATTAAACATTATAAATCACAACCAAACATTATTATTTCGTTAAGTACCCAATATTACATAAGTGCAAGACATTCAAGACATATTACATTGAGATCAGGATCTAGGTACATAAATGTATCAACAAACTCCCCCTTGAACCTAGATCTATCTATTGTCTTACATCTTTCATAATTTCCTCAAATTTATTGTACTTAGCTTCTTTGGTGACTCCTGTATTTATCTCGAAAGCAAAACAGAGTCGTATTACATTCTAAAATTATAAAGCTTGTACTATATCTCGTGAGTCATAGAACAGTGGCCACTCGTATAATGTATAAACATCATTAGCTGACAAGTTGGTAAGCCACATTCGGTCAAACACACTTATGGTTCCATTTTACCATATCTGTTCAAGACTATCACGACCTCTCTCGTTCTCCAATCATAGTACCACCATTTGAAATGTGGAGTGAAGTCCTGAGGCATCTCACATAGTGGGATCTTTGACATTGTATGTGTGTGGGCTCCACTTCAACACTACTTTTGGTTTGCCAGTTATGGCGTCAACCTCAGATCTTCTGATGTACCTCGTTGGTTGTTGAGGTTTGAAGTTGACCCATCTGGTGGTACTCCCTCGTTAGAGCTGCTTCAAACCAGCCTAACATCATACGAGGGTCAGCGTATAGCAATTTTAACTTTGCTAACTGGTTAGCTTAAAACCTGGAAGAGTCTTCAGGTCGTGTGGAAACCTGATTTACTCAATTCCCTTCTCACGTTTAACTATGTAAACATTGAGGTCTTCAAAATGTGCCCATGCTATGATCCTGCCTGCCACCTTTTGATGTTTCTTGACCTTATACAGTTTGTGTAGGCAGTTGATGTTGAAGCGCTGCGTTGGGCTCTTATCTTCTCGAAACATGCTAGCCATTCTGCGTTTTTGATGTTCACTTCAGCATCTGTGGCTTGGGCCTTATCTTTATCCTTTCCGGACTCTTCTTCCATCTTGTCCAGAGTCTCAAAAGTGTCCTGACAAGAGTGTCTCCCAGATTGGGATGGGCAGTTCCTTCCTTGTTAGTGTACCGTGGATAGTGTTGAGCAGTGACATCTTCTATCTTAATCTCATCGACATCCTGAAGCTCATCGTCACTCTCTACATTCACAGTAGGGGCATCTTTCACAATCTCTTCAACATTCAGCTTGAACATTTCGGCTAGTTGCTCATCAGTGAGATTGTGAATGATTTCTCCTTCTTCAGGAGTATACATCACAGATCTCCTTACAATACCTTGTAGATCAAGAATCAACGTCAGTTGTGTCTTGACCTGTTGGAGTGGAGCAATATCATATTCATCTCATTGAAAGTCTGGATATGCTTGATTTAAACATTCACACAGCAATCAATAATTAATAATCAAGACATAACCATTTATATTACATATAAAAATTCATTTCATAAATTTATACATGATCCAAATTCAAATGATTGTAATAACAATAAAACATCTAAACATTACTCTTGTCTTGGATCATGTGTTTTTCTGCTATCGGGGCTGATGTCGAGGCACCTGGATCTTGAGTCTTTTTTGCCTCTCCTCACTAGCTTTCTGTGCACCCAAAGCAGATGACTCTCCTCCTCCTTCATGTCTCTCCATCCTCATCATCATCTCTACACCACCATAATCATCATCATCATCACTTTCATCATCATCACTATCATTACCGTCATCAACGTCCCCCTTTCTGATCTTCAGAGGCTCATCCTTTGTGCCCTTAGTTTTGAGCAGGATGGTCCTCTTAGCATCCTCCAACTCCTCAATATTCTTAGTAGATAACACATTTTGTTCCTTGAGTTGGGAAATCGCTTGACTCTGAGCAGCCATTTGCTAAGCCTGCTCCTCAATCTGTTATGCCTGCTGAGAGATCTGCTGTGATTGTGCAGTAGTAAGCTCCACTAACTATCAGAGCTTAGCAGTCTTCTCGTCATCGCTGCTAACAGCTTCAGCACCATACGATTTAGTGTTGAAAGTCTGTCCTCTACCCCACTAGGAGGTAGAGATGATCCCGAGGGAAAGGATGGGTGATATGATGGTCCTGCCTAGTGGCTAAAGGTGGTGGTGGTGGCAATGGTGAATATGGGAGGTGGTATGTGTGTGGGTGGTGATGGTAAGCTGAAGTGATGGTGGATGTGATGTGGGGAAGTGGTGGAGTGGCTGAGGTAGTAGTGGTGTGTGTGGTGGCAATAGTGGTGACAGGTGGATGGTGGCAGTGGTGAATATGGGAGCAGTGGTAGAGGTGATGGTGGTAGTGGGTGGAGTAGTGGTGGCAGAAGTAGTGGTGGTAGTCATGAAGGTGAGCCGTCTTTTTCTTCTTCATGTCGTGGGGCTGAGCCATCCTCCTCTTTCCTCGATCCCGTCAAGGAGGATGCTCCCCCTAGGGCACGGCTCGGCTGATGGGAGCATACATGGGATCAGTATCAGTCTCTCCCGACCCACTCGGGCATTCACCAACCGCCTGGAGCCCCCGTTTTGTGGCAACGACTTTGCTGCCCACAGTTCAGGTCAGAGGCTCCTCATCTGACTCCTCCTCTTCACCAAGTATGAATTCCTGGTGGAATCCTGCAGTCTCGCTACATCTCTAGTGGGGGCAGATGCTGGAGATGCAATATCAGCAGTGGGGCCCCTTGGTTTAATGGGCCCTTCATCTCCAGCATCCCCGTTGTCATCATCATCGGATTCGTGCTCCGGAAGCTGTAGCTGCTCATCATCTGAGTCGCTATCTACGTGACGCCACTTACGCTTGCCTGGCGCCATGTAGTTCTCATTGGCCAGATGGCCTATAAGTCTCTTTACCTGGGGCTTGACCTGCTTACCCCAATAAAATCTCATACGACCCAGAGTCGTATCATCCATGATCTCCAAAGCCACCGCATCGTGGCTCTCCTTTGCAAGCGAGGGCAGCTTCTCGTAAAAAATCATCTGCAAGAATCTAGGGTACATACAGAAACCCTCTTTTCCCTTTGCCTCCAGATTCTCTACGAGAAAAGAGAAGATCATGCTAGAGAAGCTGAAGGGGTAGTTCAGCACCAGTGCCATATAGGCATTTTGTATCTGGTCTGATAGGTCGTGTAACCCACTGTCACACCCCAACCATGACGGCGGAAACGTCGAAGTGTGAGGGTTAAGATTGTTCACAGCCATATAACGCTATGTTAAAATATAAATGCCATTAATCATCTGTTTTCAAACATCACATACATCCACGTCTTACAAAAAATAAATAACAAAATAGGAATCCAAATGTTCATTTAAGTCTAGGTCTATATCCTAAGCTTAGCGTTTCTTCAGTCATCATTAAACTTGCATATTACCCGAAACATGTTGAAAATAAAGTCAACTGGCAAGTTGATGAGTTCTCATGGTTTTAAAATACAATAAGTATATATCATGAGAAAGATTGTGGCAATTCTAGTCAATGGTCACAAGATAGTAATTATATAGAACATGTATAGTTAATCTCAACCTTGACTGAATAATATGAATAAGCATGATTAGCTAAGTGTATTTGGTTCCCTAGTGCACAAGCATACGGCTCCTAGGAGCCGGCAATCCCTCGCTTTAGCACAAAATAGGCTTGTCAGGCCCAAAGATCTAAGACTTCGCCAGGCTAGTTATAGTTAATGATTGCACACGTATGTCACTCTCTATACAACTTAGCATATACAAATAACCACGACTATGTAAAGAATTGCACGTGCATAATAAGTACCAAAACGTGTATGAGTATGTTGTATAACCAACATGTTTCACCCCGAAAGGTGTACAATAAATGAAAATGGGGCATAAGAACTCACATGTTTAATAAAGGAGACTTGTAGATGTAATAAGAATAACCACGAATAAAATTTCCAACACAAACGTCACAAGGCACCTAAATAAGAATAAGGTAACACGTTATAAATTGTTTGACGATTAATTATGTTTTAGGGTTGTAGGTTTAATAGAATTTATTAATTACTCGTATTTATTACATATTAATAATGTGATCGGTTTAATGGAACAAAAGGATTTTTTTTATTTTTTTTTTATTTTTTTATACATAGTATAATTAATTGTTTGCGCGCAAGAGAAATATAAATAAAACTTGATTTAATTGTACATTAAATCGATTTATATAAAAAAATTTAGAATACGAGATTTAACTATTAACATGAACCATATATATATTTTTATATAATAATAATTAGCTAAACGATTTAATTATATATATATACATATACAAGTATTATATTTACACATTTCTTTTGTATTTTTAGAATTACAATGATATATTTTATCAATACAAAAGTGTTTTATAAAAATTAAATTTAGCCTTAAAATGAAATAAACAAAGGTTTAAATAATTTCTACATTTATAACATAATTTTAGAGATTTTTCAGAAATAAAAAAATCAGAAAATAAGGGACAAAAAGGGGGGGCTGCCCGGGGTCGAACCCGGGACCTCCCCTAGGATATGGGGCGCGGAGACCAGTGAACGGGCCGTGGCCTTGGTTCACTTTGGGTTGTTTTAAATTTAAAAAGAGCCGTCTCGTTTCCCCCAATTCCGATGAACCCTAGGTCCATCTGATCCACAATCGACCCTCGATTCGATGTTAATCACTCGAATCATCATGGGGCTTTTGATCCTTGGACCAAATCGAGCAGGTAACAGGTTTCAATTACCTGTTTTGATGAAGTTTAGAGGGTTTTCGAGTTCGACTTAGCTTCGGTGTTCACGAAATTAAGGTTTTAGGATCGAGAGAGTTTTTGGAGAGATTGAGGTTACGGAGAGTTTAGGAGCCTCAGAATGAATCAAAGGCCCCTAATTTATAGACTTGATTTCATGATTTCGGGCATAACCCCTTTGATTTTGAAACCGCGTTCTTGTTTACCAAATTTGAGATTCGGTTTGTTTTTGCGTATTAATTGATTGATTAATTGATTCGACCGCGTATTATCTTTAGGTGTGATTGATTTGGTTCATTTAAGAAATTGGATGAGATTAGATTCGGATTTACACACGGTTAACCTCGTTTTGTTTTGGAAGTCTTGCACGAGCGGGAAACTCAAATTGGTAGGGATTCGAGTTCGAAACATGGGGCCGAGGGTGTTGTGCCGGTTTGCTTAGTCAAAAGCAATAAAACGATGGTTTGTAGCTTCGCCGGAGCTCGGCCGGAGCTCCGGCCGAAGCCACCGGAAAAGCGGGCAAGGAAAAACAGTTACACCTTCAGCCCCTGAAGTTTGGGCTGTTGGTTAAAACGATCTAAACTTTGATTTTCAAGTTTCAAATTTTACAACTACCCCCCGAACTTTGCATTAACTAAATAAATGTTGTTATTATTATTATTATTATTATTATTATTATTATTGGTATGGTTATTATTATCATAATTATTATGCTTATTAATTAAATACGAATGAGCCCACGCACATAAATAAAATACAAAAGTGAATACAAAGAATATTACAATGATACATGATGTTACAGTCTTCCAACTTAAAAGAATATCGTCCCAAATTAAATCAAAAAGGAGTTACAAGAAAAGAGAAGGGTACGTGTTCTTCATATGTTCTTCACGCTCCCAAGTGAATTCCGCTCCTCGTTTGTTTTTTCCCATCGAACCTTTACAATTGGGTCGTAGAGGTCCTAGTCTTCTTCATAATGCGATCCATGATTTCGACGGGTTTCTCAACAAATGTAGGGACACGTCGATCTGAATGTCTTCCAATGGCACATACAAGTTATCGTCGGCCAAACACTTCCTCAGGTTCGAGACGTGGAAGACCGGGTGGATTCCACTAAGGTCGGAGGGTAGTTCTAGTTTGTAGGCCACTCTCCCGATTCTTTTCAGAACCTTGAAAGGTCCTACAAACCTCGGAGCTAACTTACCTTTTCTTCCAAAGCGAACCACACCCTTCCACGGTGAGACCTTGAGAAGGACCATCTCCCCAACTTGGAATTCTAGTGGCTTGCGACGTTTATCGGCGTAGCTCTTCTGTCGACTCCTAGCCGTTTCCAAGTTCTTGCGGATGATAGCAACCTTATCGGTCGTCTCTTGTATGAGTTCGGGACCGGTGATAAGATTTTCGCCCATGTTGGTCCAGCAAATCGGGGAACGACACTTACGACCATAAGTGCCTCAAATGGTGCCATTTGATGCTTGAATGGTAACTATTATTGTAGGAGAACTCTGCGAGTGGTAGACGCGTATCCCAGTCGCCACCAAAATCGAGAACACAGAGACGCAACAGGTCTTCCAGAGTTTGGATTGTCCGCTCCGTTTGACCATCGGTTTGGGGATGGTAAACCGTGCTTAAATCCAATTGCGTACCCAGAAGTTCTTGCATGGAAGACCAGAAGTGAGAAGTAAATCGGTGTCTCGGTCGATATGATGTGAAGGGGCACTCCATGACGGCTTACGATCTCGTCGATGTAAATTCGTGCTAACCTGGATGTCTTATAAGTGTCGCGTATGGGTATAAAGTGTGCCGACTTGGTCAGTCGGTCGACGATTACCCATATGCTATCGTGCCCGCGAGATGTCCGAGGTAGCTTAGTTATGAAGTCCATGGATATATGCTCCCATTTCCACATGGGAATTTCAGGTTGCTCGAGTAAGCCACTTGGACGTTGATGTTCCGCTTTAACCTTCGTGCACGTGAGGCACTTAGCAACGTAGGTGCTATGTCTCGTTTCATTCCGGGCCACCAATATTGACTCCGCAAGTCCATGTACATCTTATCGAGCCCGGTGGATAGAATAGCGAGTCTGGTGTGCTTCATTCATGATAAAAGCCCGAAGGTTATTACGTTTGGGAATCCAGATTCGGTTTGCGAAATACATCAACCCATTGGCTCTTGCTTCCAGTTGGGCTACAAGATTGGGCTCAAGTTCATCTTTCATACTCTCTTCGACTTGCACTGCCTGCTGGGCTTCTCAGATGCTTGACTCGATGTCACAATCGATCCTCAAATTTTGCAGTAACACTGTAGCATTGTTGACATCAAGTCGGACTTCAGTGTCAAACTCTCCCAATGTATCGAACCATTGCCGACGGTCGCGAATCTCTCGAACGGAAACCATCTTTTGGTGCGTCTTCCTACTCAACGCATCAGCTACGACATTTGCCTTGTCGGGATGGTATCGGATGTTGCAGTCGTAGTCACTAATTAGCTCCACCAGCGACGTTGCCTCATATTGAGATCCTTTTGATTGAAAACATGCTGGAGGCTCTTGTGGTCCGTGTACACTATACATTGTGTGCCATATAAATAGTGTCTCCAGATTTTCAAGGCAAAGACCACCGCTCCGAGCTCGAGATCGTGCGTTGTGTAATTTACCTCATGAACCTTCAATTGCCTCGAGGCGTAGGCTATTACCTTTCCCCGTTGCATGAGGACGCAACCAAGACCTTGTCTCGACGCGTCACAGTATACCGTGAAATCGTCGTTTCCATCTGGTAGCGTTAAAACAGGAGCGTTGCATAGTTTATGCTTCAATGTCTCAAACGCCTCTTCTTGTTCGGCTTTCACTCGAAAGGCTTGTTCTTCTGGGTTAAGGCCGTGAGTGGCTTTGCGATTTTCGAGAAATTGGCAATGAACCGTCGATAATACCCGGCTAGACCAAGAAATGATCGAACTTCCGTCGGGGTCGTGGGAGCACTCCAATTCATTACAGCTTCTACCTTTGCAGGATCGACGTGAATTCCTTGTCTATTCACCACGTGACCTAGGAATTGTACCTCCTCAATCCAAAATTCGCATTTTGAAATTTTGCGTACAACTGTTCCTTCTTCAACAGATCGAGGATTTGGCGGAGATGAAGTCCATGATCGGTGCGGGATTTGGAATAGATAAGATGTCATCAATGAACCATGACAAATTATCTAGGTATGGCTTGCAACACTCGGTTCATAAGGTCCATGAACCGCATGAGCATTGGTTAAGCCGAAAGGCATAACCATAAACTCGTAATGCCCGTACCGAGTGCGAATGCAGTCTTTGGGATATCGTCATCGTGGACTCGCAGTTGGTGATAACCCGAACGCAAGTTGATTTTTGAAAGATTGCAGCTCCTTGAAGTTGATCGAAGAGGTCGTCGATACGAGGAAGGGGATACCGGTTCTTGACCGCTTAACTTGTTGAGCTCCGGTAATCGATACACATGCGAAATGACCCGTCTTTCTTCTTCACAAATAAGACAGGTTCACCCCAAGGAAAGAACTAGGGCGGATAAAACCTTCTCGGATAATTCCTGGAGCTGGCTAGAGAGTTCTTGCATTTCAGATGGTGCGAGTCGGTAAGGTGATTTGGCCATGGGGCTCGCTCCCGGGATCAAGTCGATTTTGAATTCAACTTCCCGTACAGGAGGCAACCCACTAAGGTCGAAAAACTTCAGGGAATTCTCGTACAACTGGAACATCCTTGAGTTCCTTCCCTTGACTTTGGTTGACTACGTAAGCCATGAATGCCGGATTACTCTTACTCAGGCACTTTCGAGCTTGAGTGCATGACATAAGCTTGAGTCCTTTGGAAGGCCGTTCACCGAACACCTTCATCGTGTCACGGAGGGTAAGGGCAAGCGAATACACTTCTCAAAACAAACGATCTCAGCATGATTCTTCGATAACCAATCCATGCCAATAATGACGTCGAAACTCCCGAGCTTCATAGGAATGAGGTCGATAAGAAATTTATGATCGTCGAGACACAATAGGCAATTGCGGATGACCACGTTGACGGTGATCGGTTCCCCATCGGCAACTTCAACGGTGAGAGGTCTTTCCAAATTCGCACGAGGTTTAGCAAGTGTCGGTTCGAATTCTAAAGAAACGAAACTCTTATCGGCACCCGAATCAAATAGTACGTAAGCATAGGTATCATTAATAAGAAACATACCTATGTAGGTTTAAAAAGGCACTTAGGGCATAAACCGGGAAATTTTTTTATTTTTTTTTAGAGAAATTCTATGGAGATAGGGTTGAAAGTTACGTACCGGTCACCACATCGTTGTTCGCCTGAGCTTGGTTTGCGTTGATGTTGAAGGCACGTCCACGAGCTTGTGGAACATTGCCCACAAGGCGAGGGCATTAGGGTCGGTAGTGACCCGGTTCTCCGTAATTGTAGCAGGCCCGGTTTGGTTCCGTCATTGCGTTCCCCATTGCTCGACGACACGTTGCCACGAGATGCCCGTACTTGCCGCATAGTGTGCACATGCGACACGGGAGATTCCCTGGATGATGGTACTTACATGTGTTGCACATAGGTAGAGGGCCTGCATAAGCCCTTGCCACGGGCACTTGTGCTGCCGGTGCAGCCTCGGGAACACACTGTCTCTGGGGTGGCTTAGGAGCGGCCACGGCGTAATTCCGTGCTGGTACAAACTTCCTCTTTTTGTTATCAACCTTAACCTCCTTGACCTCCTCAGGGACTGTCTTCTCAGTTTTCTTGGCACCCTTTGCAGACATGGTGCCTGCTCGGATGTGGTTCTCTGTTAGCTGTGCAGTGATAGTGATAGCTTCCTCCAGAGTTGCGGGTCGGCTACCCACCACGGCATCCTGGATTTGGGGCGGCACACCCTTAATGAATTTTTCCACATTCCGTGAAACAGTATCCACCATGTGTGGCGGCAGTATACTCAGTTCGTGGTGACGGGTAGATATGCCAGATGGTTCCCCCCATCCTGTTTCAGGTTCCAGAATTCCTCCTCCATTTCTGGATTTCACTTCTCGGGCAAAACTTGGCAATGGCTATGTTTTTGAATTCCTCCCAAGTTAAAGCCAAGATTGCGTCGGGACCTCGGTTCCTCTTTTCACTGTTCCACCATGTTAAGGCCCTTTCCTGCAATATACTGGTGGCATACCTCACTTGAGTGCTTCAGGACACTCACAGTTGACGAAGGTGTTCTCCATTCCTTCAACCATTCCAGGAGACCGTGGCACCTCCTTGCCACTAAAACTGGGAGGCTTGCACGAACTAAAGTGTTTGAAAGTGCACGTCTGGTTGTTACGGCTTTGGTTTGCACTATTTTCCCCTTGGCCGTTGCTGTGCTTGTGACGTTGGCGATCATGGTGCTGCTGAGTTCAGCCACCATAGTCGGGATGACCGCAGCCATTTGCCGGGCAATCATGGCGGCAAGCTTACGGCCGGATCTTCCTCGGGTTCCATGGTAATGAGACATGCTGGAAAAATATAAATTGGATTAGGATCGGTTAAAAGGGTAATAAGGATGGACAGTTAAAGTAAGAATCATGGGTTGTACGGAATGATTCCATTTGATGACGCATCACCATTTGGAAACGTTGACACGTCAAGATGAATTGACCCATTCGCCTCAGAACTGGTGTATGTTGGCCATAGTTTATCACTCATCCCGAAAATCCCCAGGTAAGTATGACTGGTCCCGTAGGATTTATACGAAATTCTTACCTTAGCCCGAGGGCCTTTTGCCAGGAAAACCAGGATACAGGTGTCTATGTACCACACTAGTTCTATGGTTCGTGGGATCAAAAATCTTGATGAGATATTTATAGGATTAGAGCTTAAGTCTAAGGAATTTCTATCAATAAGTTCCACTTTGAGATGAAGAAAGATTTAAGGAGTAGTAGTTGTTGGGGAGAATCAATGTTTAAGATAAATCTAGGGGAGACGGGTAACAATTTGTATTCATGCAAAGAGGCACCTATACTAAGGTATCACATTGCACATAAGGCATAGCGTTAGGCAGCATGCAAAACAATATGTATGTATTCATAAGAATACCATCCTATAAGGATCATGCATAACTATAGTCTAGGTCCCCATTACTATAACCTAGTTCCCTACAGTTATGGGCTCTGATACCAATCTGTCACACCCCAACCATGACGGCGGAAACGTCGAAGTGTGAGGGTTAAGATTGTTCACAGCCACATAACGGTATGTTAAAATATAAATGCCATTAATCAATTGTTTTCAAACTCACATACATCCACCACTCTTACAAAAAATAAATAAACAAAATAGAATCCAAATGTTCATTAAGTCTAGTCCATATCCTAAGCTTAAGCGTTTCTTCAGTCATCATTAAACTTGCACATTACCTGAAACATGTTGAAAATAAAGTCCAACTGGCAAGTTGGTGAGTTCTCATGTTTTAAAATACAATAAGTATATCATGAGAAAGATTGTGGCAGTTCTAGTCAATGGTCACAAGATAGTAAGTATATAGAACATGCATAGTTACAATCAAACCTTGACTGAATAATATGATAAGCATGATTAGCTAAGTGTATTTGGTTCCCTAGTGCACAAGCATACGGCTCCTAGGAGCCAGCAATCCCTCGGCTTTAGCACAAAATAGGCTGTCAGGCCCAAAGATCTAAGACTTCGCCAGGCTAGTTATAGTTAATGATTGCACACGTATGTCACATCTCATATACAACTTAGCATATACAAATAACCACGACTATGTAAAGAATTGCACGTGCATAATAAGTACCAAAACGTGTATGAGTATGTTTGTATAACCAACATGTTTCACCCCAAAAGGTGTACAATAAATGTAAAATGGGGCATAAGAACTCACATGTTTAATAAAGGACACTTGTAGATGTAATAAGAATAACCACGAATAAAATTTCCAACACAAACGTCACAAGGCACCTAAATAAGAATAAGGTAACGCGTTATAAATTGTTTGACGATTAATTATGCTTTAAGGTTGTAGGTTAATAGAATTTATTAATTACTCGTATTATTACATATTAAATGTGATCGGTTTAATGGAACAAAAGGATTTTTTTATACATAGTATTAATTGTTTGCGCGCAAGAGAAATAATAAATAAAACTTGATTTAATTGTACATTAATCGATTTATATAAAAAAATTTAGAATACGAGATTTAACTATTAACATGACCATATATATATTTTTATATAATAATAATTAGCTAAACGATTTAATTATAATTATATACATATACAAGTATTATATTTTTACATTTTTTTTGTATTTTTAGAATTACAATGATATTTTATCAATACAAAAGTGTTTTATAAAAATTAAATTAGCCTTAAAATGAAATAAACAAAGGTTTAAATAATTTCTGCTTTTTAACATAATTTTAGAGATTTTTCAGAAATAAAAAAATCAGAAAATAAGGGACAAAAAGGGGGCTGCCCGGGGTTGAACCCGGGACCTCCCCTAGGATATGGGGCGCGGAGACCAGTGAACCAGGGCCGTGGCCTTGGTTCACTTTGGGTTGTTTTAAATTTAAAAAGCCGTCTCGTTTCCCCCAATTCCGATGAACCCTAGGTCCATCTGATCCACAATCGACCCTCGATTCGATGTTAATCACTCGAATCTCATGGGGCTTTTGATCCTTGGACCAAATCGAGCAGGTAACAGGTTTCAATTACCTGTTTTGATGAAGTTTAGAGGGTTTTCGAGTTCGACTTAGCTTCGGTGTTCACGAAATTAGGGTTTTAGGATCGAGAGAGTTTTTGGAGAGATTGAGGTTACGGAGAGTTTAGGAGCCTCAGAATGAATCAAAGGCCCCTAATTATAGACTTGATTTCATGATTTCGGGCATAACCCGTTTGATTTTGAAACCGCGTTCTTGTTTACCAAATTTGTGGATTCGGTTTGTTAATTTGCGTAATTAATTGATTGATTAATTGATTCGACCGCGTATTATCTTTAGGTGTGATTGATTTGGTTCAATTTAAGAAATTGGATGAGATTAGATTCAGATTTACACATGGTTAACCTCGATTTGTTTTGGAAGTTTTGCACGAGCAGGAAACTCAAATTGGGTAGGGATTCGAGTTCGAACATGGGGCCAAGGGTGTTGTGCCGTTTTTCTCGTTAAAAGCAATAAAAACGATGGTTTGTAGCTTCGCCGGAGCTCGGCCGGAGCTCCGGCCGAAGCCACCGGAAAAGCGGGCAAGGAAAAAACAGATGGTTACACCTTCAGCCCCTGAAGTTTGGGCTGTTGGTTAAAACAATCTAAACTTTGATTTTCAAGTTTCAAATTTTAAACTACCCCCCCAAACTTTGCATTAACTAAATAATGTTATTATTATTATATTATTATTATTATTATTGGTATGGTTATTATTATCATAATTATTATGCTTATTAATTAAAATTTATACGAATGAGCCCACGCACATAAATGAAATAACAAAGTGATACAAAGAATATTACAATGATACATGATGTTACACCCACCCTTCTGGAAGTTATGCACTTCAGAATAACATGTGCCAAGTACTTATACTAGGGGCACAGGTTGCTCTTGTGAGCACACCTGAGTTGATGTCCCCAGCGTACTTAATCCTCAGAAAACAGCCTCTCACCGTCAGTGGTTGTAGCTTGGTGGGGTATCCAGCATCATCTCCTAACCCAAGTACACACTGAATGTCTTCAGCTGTAATCTCTATGTCCATACCAAAGATGGAGTTCCGAATGTTGTATGGCTCTCGTGATCTATCCACTGATGCATTCTCCCAGAAGGCCTGTTGTATAGACCTGTATGGAGTGCATGGAGTAGAGATAGCCTTGTGGATCCTTGATCGCTTGAGAAAAGTGATGATCTCTGCAAACTCGGCACTATTCCGAGTTGTGTTGTCTAAATGAGCATAGATGTTGTGCTTGGGGTTGATAGACCATCTATCAGCCATCGATCTGTAACACAAGATACATAAACATTAGATATACTCACATAACACAAATCAGTTCTAAGTAACTTGATAGAATTCATTCTGATTCATTCATGCAAATGAACACGCGACTGTGTTCAGTCGTTTGTCCTATCATGCGACTGGACTCATTCTGGTGAATGAACAGACGATTGAGTTCAATCGGTTGACTGATCTTGCGATTGGTTCAGTTGGCCGACTGAGCTCGTTCGTATGATAAATTCGGCCGATTGAGCTATTCGGCCAGCTCATCGTGCGATTGGAGTTCATCCAGATGATCAGTCGCATGACCCACTGATTGGTCGACTGAGGTTCGAATCTTGACCAATTCATGAAATTAAACGTTGTGTATAGGTTCTTTAGACTCGCAATCACTTAACTAATAACCTATAACTTTAGTTTTAACATTTTACTGGTTTCAGTAGGTCATTATCCTTAGTGTGCTCGGTTCTTGTTTCAATCGAGAATCACAAATTAGGGCATCATATCTTCTGATTTCTGTGAGGTTTCATCACATTATACCTGTATAAATGCACACACACGTCAGAAGATCAATAGGAATGTATAATCGTGGTATAATGAAATTGGACAGCGTAACGGTAGGATGTGCGATATATGGGCGATTGGAAGTGATGAGCTGAATACGATCGACTGTGGCCCTATTTATACTGAATCTGAGTTCAATCGGGCGACTGGACTCATTCACTCAGTTCATTCGGGCGAATGGAACTCAGTCGGGTGATTGGCTCATCGTTCACTTTCAATCGGCCGACTGGAGCTCAGTCGGTCGACTGACTCATTCGCACACTCCCATTCCGTCGAATGGATCATTCTGATAAGCCATTCGGGTGAATGGTTCATACTCATGTCCATTCGGCTGTTTAATGCATGAGTATGGTCCATTCGTATGATTGGTCCATACACATGGTCCATTCGTGCGAATGGGTCAGACTCATGAATTTGACTTTATGACCATTTTACATTGTACACCCTTTTAACTTTTGAATAAATGTTATGTGCATTTGATCATCTCAAACATGATCATTTTATCTTGAAAAACCTTTTATCACAACAGACGTGATCCTTTTAAAACATTTTGTCACCTCAGACGTGACCCATTTTATTTGAAAGCACGTGTGGTCACCTCAGACGTGACCTTTTAAATGATAAGGTCCCTTATCAACTTCCATGACATAGTCCGATACTGAATGAATTGAAATAGGCTAACTTTGTACAGAACTAAAAGAATAATACTGAGACTTAAAACTAAACATTTTTGTGTTTTTGTGAGGGTTAACTCCTAAGATGTAATTCTAAGGAATATTTTTTTCTAAGAGAGCAGCCTCAATCATTTAAACCATACATGGACCAATTCAAGTTAGAATCATACAGGATATAAAAATCATTCAGGACAAGATATTTAAAACTTTGATGCTCTATTCTTGTTTTTCATCTGGAGTCAGTTAGCAAATCTAGGAAATCATGCTAGTACTCTCTCAGATCCCCACACTGATTTGAACTTTCAAGAATTGTAGCCACAATGATTGTCAGTATACTAGTCTTCTTAAATCCATACACAGACTTTCAACACAGTTTGGTGACCGTTTATGGTTTGTTTATTTCAACACGCATTTGTGGATCCCACACATCTATGGTAATCAACATTCCTCAGGAGATTTTTGAGCGGTCTCAAGGTAGTGTTCAAGAAGAGACTATTCTTAGAACTTTCAAAGAGAAACCAGTCCTCAGGTCAGCGCCACCGCACAGTAGAGAGGCGGTAAACAACAATGAGTTCTAGAATATATAGATTATGCTTATCCTCAGGTCAGTGCCACCACACAGCAGAGAGCCACATAACACGTCTTCTTGTTTGAGCATTTTCATTCTTTTTGCACAGATCTCACCAACAACAAAGTTATCAGTTTGATTGCATTTGCATTGTTTTTGTGCTTGTGCTCATGCTTTGGTCTTACGCACACATTTGTAGCGTTTATTTTCCTTGTCACCCCATTGGAATCTTGTTGATTGTGTTAACCGGGGATAAGGTGTTACCCACAACTAGTCAAACATTTTAGTTTAATCTTGAGATCACCATAAGGTCTAGTCATCTATTGTGTTGAATCTACCGACATATCATCTGTGGTCTAGCAATCTCTAGGTCTACTTTCTTTGTGTTACCTTAGTGGTAGCTAGCTTATCTATCATATTTCCTTTTATGTTGCTCAGACTACACAAACTTATACTTGAGCTTTGCATCTTTTTCAATTTTGATTTTTAAAGTCCCAAATGGTTTGTACCTGTGTACTATCATATTCCAAAATTGAATTGGTATCACACATACGATCTTATTTTTATTAGCTTGCCTCTCCTTTTCCCTTGTCCTTTTTTATATTGCCTAAACCTATTCTCCCTCTAAAATTATAAAACCACCACGGATTAGCGTTTTAGGATTTTAATAGGCAAGGAAATAAAACAATTGTAATTTAACTAATTAAAATTAAACAAAGACAAGAGAATAAATTAAAAAAAAGAAAAAATAAAAGAAACTAGACACGACGCATTAGACTATACATGGTCATCTTTAGGAATGACCTCACTTTTCTCTTTAACTCTGTTGACCTCTAACAAATATAAAAAACGTGGTTTGTCAAATGCCTTTGTATAGAGGTCAGCGCGTTAAAAATCTGTATTTATTTTTACCACATCGATTAAGTTCTTTTCAAAGTAATCACGTATAAAGTGATATTTAATTCCGATGTGTTTGGTCTTAGGATGTTGGACCAGGTTCTTAGTGACTGCAATTGCAGCAGAGTTATGAACAAAGATAGGAGTAGAAGAGAAGTTCAAACCATAATCCCGCATTTACTGTTGAATCCATATGATTTGAGAATAGCAGCTTGCAACAGCAACGTATTCGGCTTCACAGGTTGACAATGAAACCGAGGTCTGCTTCTTACACTGGAAGGTGACTAATCTTCTTCTAAAGAACTGACACCTTGCTGATGTGGACTTGTAGTTCATCTTGCAGCCGCCGTAATCCGAGTCGCTATACGCTGTAAGCTCAAAGTCATCATCATGAGGATACCAAAACCCAAGTGTGGGTATGCCCTTCAAATAACGAAAAATCCTTTTGACCCCAATTAGATGGTTCGCCTTAGGCTTTTCCTGATATCGTGAGCATAACATGTAGCATACATGATAT